>JACWQW010000145.1:0-100996 GCA_014849355.1 Cryphonectria radicalis | reverse complement strand
AGGGCCAGCGGCTTGGTGACAAAAAGTCCCTCGAGGAACAGATCCACCAAATAACAGGCATTGCTATTCAAGCTCTTCAGGGAGGCAACCTGACTCAGTTTAGCATCGAGGAGCGCTTCCGGTGGGCAGAGCCACGTCAGACTACCCGCGAAGAGGACTGGGCCTACTGCCTCCAGGGTATCTTTGGTGTCTCTATGCCAATTACCTATGGTGAAGGAAAGAGCAATGCAATTAGTCGGCTTCACAAGGAGATCAATGGTATATGAATCGCATAGTTTTCCCCTGTTTTGTGATTTTCACCTTGGAGAAGAGCAAAGCTAATGAAGTTCGGCTCTCTTGCAGAAAACCGAGAATGCAAAAGGAGCTTGCAAACCACTGATCCTCGACTCGATAAGAAGCGCATTGAACAGACGAAAGGCGGCTTGCTGCAAGAATCGTACAAGTGGATCCTGGGGCATCAAGGCTTCAAGCAGTGGCGAGACGACGACCAGAGCCGGCTGCTCTGGATCAAGGGCGACCCCGGCAAGGGCAAGACAATGCTGCTCTGCGGAATCATCGATGAGATGAGATCCGTTACGACACCAGATGGCAGAGGTTCTCGCGCGGTCCTCTCCTACTTTTTCTGCCAGGCGACCGACTCGCGCATCAACAATGCGACAGCTGTGCTGCGAGGTCTGATTTACCTGCTCGTGGACCATCAGCCATCACTTCTATCGCATATTCGCGAGAGATATAACAAGGCCGGAAAAGAGCTGTTCGAGGACGCAAATGCCTGGGTTGCTTTGACTGAGATAATGAAGAGCATTGTCCAAGATCCGCGTTTGGATAAAGGCTATCTGATTATCGATGCGCTAGACGAATGCTCTGACTGGGAAAAACTTCTGAAGTTTATTTCCGAGAGCACCAGTGCACATTCACGGGTCAAGTGGATCATGTCGAGTCGGAACTGGCCAGAGATTGAAGAGGAAATGAAGAACACCACACAGAAAGCTCGCCTGGATCTCGAGCTCAACCAAGACTCCATTGATAACGCTGTTCAGCTTTACATAAGACACAAGGTGGGCGAGCTATCAGAGAAGAAAGGCTACGACGGAAAACTAAAGAAAGCGGTTGATGACTATTTGCTCGCTAACGCGGACGGTACATTTCTCTGGGTCGCCTTGGTCTGCGAACGGCTCGACCAGGTCCGGCGATGGGAGACACGAAAGAGCCTGACATTCCCCCCAGGCCTTGATCCTCTATACGCGAGGATGTTGAGCCTACTCAGCAGCTCTAACAAAGATCTATTTGTGCCGATCTTAGCTGTTGTCTCGTTGGTACAGCGACCGATCAATCTATTGGAGCTTATTTCTCTTGTTAAGCCCTTAGGGGAGTTTCACGACAGCCTCGAAGATGTGGAGGCAATCATCCGGTCATGCGGCTCTTTCCTAACGCTTCGAGATGGGATCGTCTACTTTATACATCAATCAGCACAGGACTTCTTACTTGAGAAGGCATCGGGACAGATCTTTCCTTCAGGCCGGAGTCAAGAACACCAGACGATTCTTTCAAGGTCGGTCGAGATCATGTCACAAAAGCTCGGCCGCAACATTTACAGCATCCAGCACCCTGGGGTCCTCATCAACCAAGTTCGCCAACCGCAGCCCGACCCCTTAGCTGCAGTCGCATATTCTTGTGTCAATTGGGTAGATCATCTGCTCGAGACCAAGTCTGATGATTGGTTACAAGACGGAGGCAAAATAGACAGATTCTTGAGGCAGAGCTACCTTTATTGGCTTGAAGCTCTGAGTCTTCTCCGAAGCATTCCTCAAGGCGCGCGAGCTTTAGCAAGGCTCAGAACGAAACTCCAGGTATATTCTAGAATTTGTAACAAGAAAGAGCATTTCTAACACTTCTTTAGCATCAGCAGAATACATCCTCGCTGCTTCAACTTATTCAAGATATGCAGCGTTTTCTTTTATATAATCAATGGGCTATCGAAAACAGTCCTCTCCAAGTCTACACCTCAGCACTTATCTTCAGTCCTAATGCTAGCTTAACTAAGAAGCTGTTTAAAAAAGAAGAACCAAGATGGATAAAGACGGCCCCGATAATAGAGAATGAATGGAATTTGTGCCTCCAGACGCTGGAGGGGCATAGCGGCTGGGTTAACTCAGTGGCCTTCTCAGGCGACGCACGGCGGATCGCCTCGGGCTCAGAGGACAAGACAGTCCGGGTCTGGGATGCAGAGACAGGGCAGTGGCTCCAGACGCTGGAGGGGCATAGCGGCTGGGTCTATTCAGTGGCCTTCTCGGGCGACGCACGGCGGATCGCCTCGGGCTCAAAGGACGAGACAGTCCGGGTCTGGGATGCAGAGACAGGGCAGTGCCTCCAGACGCTTGAGGTTGGCCAAATATTAACAGAATTATCGCTGGATCATACTGGTACATATCTCATGACAGAGATTGGTGCTTACAATCTTGGAATTCTCTCGTCTGCAGTTGATATACAATCCGTACAAGTGGAAACCGAGGCTCGACCGCCTCAGCGCTATGGCTATGGGATCAGCTCGGATGGTCATTGGATTACAAACGGCGCAGAAAATCTGTTATGGCTTCCATCAGAGTACCGCCCGAGTTCTTCTGCTGTAGCCGGATCGAGTATCGCAATCGGCTGCTCATCGGGCCGGGTCCTTTGCTTTGGCTTTAACCCTTGACTACTTCCATTCGTTGAGCGGTTAAAGAGCCGACTTCTTCTTTTTGCTGGATTCTCTCTCAGTCTTTCCTGCTAATTATTCATTCTCTTTTTTTTTCTTTTCACTTTGCCCTAAACCGGGTCCTAGGGGCCCTTCTCAATTTAATATTTTTTTCCTCCCTTAATTAATAGAACATTCGAGCCATTTCGCGAACAGACTCTTATGCTACTAGTTAATATCTGATAGCACAATCTCTTTCATTACTCAATAAATTTCCCCAGCATATTCTAGAAGGTTCAATCCTGCTTTTTAGAAACAGAGCTAGCTATGTTAATATAGAGCTTCCTGATTGAGTCAAGGCACCTACTCACTTCTCAGCCGCCCCTCCTTTCCAGCTACCCCAACCGGCTACCCCATAATTATACACACATATATATGTGTCATGAGCAGAGATCTCTCATTGGCCTGTTTAGACTCACTTTGCCTGCTCCTTTTATATATATATGTAGACCTAGATATCTCTTTTGTTTTTCTTCTCCTTCTAAGAGAGTCAGAGCAAGAGATAATGCCTTTCCTCTCAAACCATCGCCTGGCCTGCTTGTCTCAATATGTTATATATATTTCTCTAATCTATTCACCCACTATAATGCAATACTCTTTATCACAACAATCAGGATGATTTTCATATAGTCGAGGTCTCCTGCCAGGGCGGTGGTCCTAGCGAGCCGGCTGCTGGCCAGGTCCCACCGACTGGGGATGCTCTAATATGAATATTAACTGTGGTAATATGGCCAATTCAGGCGCGCCGCCAGCTCTTCGCCTTTATTGGGATGGATATATATACATATGGTTGGCTTGCGAAGGAGTCCAGGGTACAATAGGTTGCTATCGATGGACTCAGGCTTGAATCTGGTTGGATTTGAGTATACTGTTGAGTATTTTCGAGAAGAAGAGGTCCTAAGAGGGGCTTGGTTAGGCTGATAGGCCATAGGGCAGACGCTTTCTAGCTTGACCTGATATTCTAGTTACAAAGCCCTTTATTAGAAACCAAACAATAACTCTCAAACAATAGTTGCTTGCCTAGGACTATTATATCGCCTCCTTAACCTAGGAGACTAACACTTTTCCATAGCTGTCGATTAATAGTCTGGCTTCTGGGAGATATTCTAGCTGGATAGCTGGAATTGAGATGTTTTTCAGTCATTCGAATGCTAATCTTTGCAGCTGAGTTAATGTTTTGGAGTATATTAAAAAGCTAATGATCTTGTATTTTATAATCTAGTCAGCAGATCTGTTGAGATGGTATGCGGCGAAACTTTTTTGATTCTGGAGTTGCATTCATAATGAAGTTGACTTTCGACCTAGCAACTAGTATTTAATTTTCTAAGCAGCACTTTGATTCCAAAGCAGTGCTCATTACGGTCGGCATCGCTCTCTTTATACTCTCTACTTTACAACCTGCTTCATTTTGAGCTTTCGGCATATCCTCATCCTTCCGGAGCAGCTACTAGCCTAATAGTCGTCAAACACTTTCGGCAGACAACCATCAGCAGACAACCACTGTCGCCGGCGAGCTGCGAGGGCCTGTCTCTGGCATGGGTCTGCTGTGTGTGTCTGCCGTATGCATTGTCTGTGTCTGTGTCTCTGCCTGTATATGCAGCTTGCAGGCTGGTTTGCTGTCTTATCTTCTGGGAAAATGCTGGGTAGCGGTGGAGCCGCTTGCTAGGGATGTCGTAGAGGGTGTCGAGGGTATCTTAAAAGACGTCGAGGGTATCGAGAAGGGTATATTGAAAGTCAAGGAGGGCAAAGGACAGTATCCTTAGCGTCTCCTGCATCTCGGGCGTCTCGGACCCCTGGCTAGTGTTGGATATGGCACTGGTAGACTCGGTAGACTTCTGGGCCTTCTCAAACCTCCGCACATCTCGAGGCTGTGGCAGCGGTAAACTCGGAGCAGGTGTGCCGACAGGGCAACAAATCCTGGTAGCCACTCCAAAAAAAAAAAGGGGGGGGGAAGGGGGGCAGGCGCTGAGAACCGGGATTTACAGATTTAATAGAACATAATTATATTGTTAATAAAGCTCCATACCTGTCAGGCATTATGGCCCTCAGAAGCATATACCCGCCAGGGTCTTCAGAGTCAGAAATAGATATGAGGCATCATCTAGTATACTATAGCTAGCGATGCTGGCGGTTCTTTTGCTATATCACACCTATATATAGAGCCTCGATAAGAACTTTTTAGATAGATCAGATTTGAAGAATTAATTCAGCTTCATAATCATTTATGAAAAAGAATGCCGGTTCAAGGCGTGCGATATAAGTGCCTGGGTATGGCTTTATTCCCTAAGGAGCAGACAGGGAAACAGCAGAACGAGCGTAGAATATCAGTTCAGGCAATACGTTCTTGTAAGCCTCGTATTGGTCTAGAAAAGAATTACAGAATATGCATAATTAAAACAACTAAGGGACCGATTCTACACAATGGAGGTACCTTAGTAGCATTATTCTCCTCAGGATCGATAGATTCGATCCATAACTAGCTTAGGTTCACTGATACTTATCGACGAAGGGCTACTTCTACAAGTTGATAGGACAATGCTAGAGTGAACAACTGCAGTATGTAGATAATGGAAAATTCTATTATTACATGTCGCCTTCACAAAAGAGAAACAACTCGGTCTGCGATATCAGTCTTCGCTAGAGATTCGTGCTGATGAGGTGACCGGCCGACGCAACCCCGCAAAATATTCCCGAAAGCCTCTTGGTTTTGTGGCCAGGGTGAGATTCCTGCCAATTCCAAAGTACTGGCATTGTTTCTCCCATGCCCTGGTAATGGCAAATACGTCACCACAGCCACTTTTGCAACAATAGCCTCCCAAACCGACAATCCTCCTGCATTGTGTACCATTAAATCAGCAATAGCGAGCCAGGACGAAATATTTTTGACCCAACCCAAGGAAATTATGCGTTGTATCTCAGATTGCTTCCGTTGTGTCTTAACCAGCTTCTGTTGCATCTTGGAGAACTCTCGTTGCAGATTCTGGTTCTCGCCACAGAGGACGATGATGATCACCGATGACAGCTCTGCCAGAATATGCTTAACAGTCTTTCTGACTTCTCCCAAGCCGAGGGACCCAGATGTGACGAGAATAATAGGAATATTATCCGGAATCCTGTGATGGCGACGGAGCTGCTTGCGTTTAAAGTCTGGGATAGTCGAGCCGAAATCTTTTCTGGTAAGCGGGCCAACAAGATCAGCATGATAGCCGAGGCGTTCACACTCATCTTTCGTAATCTGAGTGACAACGAAATTCACATCGGTAGCACGATGAAGAAGTCGCTTGTGGGCTCCGGCATCGCAGAGATATGAGGCAATCGGGATGCGAAGATATCCTTGCTGCTTGAGGTGCCCCAGGGTTTCAGTGGCGAGAGCATGAGTAGCAACAGCTACATCAGCATGTTTAACCCATCTTAGCACAGACTGCTTAGATAAATCGCTTGCGAGTTCAAAGAGAGAAATAAGAACAGGATTCGAGTTTGATCTTCTGATAATGCTTTCGAAGAACGATGGCAAATGGTTGACCAGGGGTGCATAGCTTGTTCGTAATATGGAACGGATCAACCATGGTAAGCTGTCCAGGATGTCATAGAATTCGGTCTTGATTTTGCGGTCTTGTAGTCGACGGCAAAGTTCGTGAGCCGCATAGTTATGTCCTGCTCCGATGCCGGCACCGATAACTACAACCAGTTGTTCGGGTGGAGCTGGAATTCTAGGAAAGACATCTCCCAATGAAAGGTTTGCCATGGTTTGGATTGACTCGAGAAATCCAGAAACACAGTATTACAAAAGAGGAGGATTTACATCAAGACTTTTTCTATGCAAGCTGTGCCAAAGCTAATCTCTCCAATCACTAAACAAACATAGATAGAAGCAGGGATTCCATGGATAATCGTGCACTAAAATATTCCAACATCACCAACATCCAACATCACCAACATCCAACATCCAACATCCAACATCCAACATCCAACATCACCAACATCCAACATCACCAACGCTGATATTATTGTTTGTTATCTTTTATTCTTATGTAATTATAATCTAATTTTAACTTGTTTTGATACAAGGTATGACTTTTGAGGTGTATAATTGTGGTTGAGGCCTTGAGAGGTTTCTTTTGCTATAGCGCTAGAGCTTTTAACTTCCAATTCACTGATTAGCAAGTGGGTAGTATGCTAGCCTAATCAGGGCTAGCGCTGACCAATGCCTCCCCTATCTAGGGAGCGATTATTGAATTAATAATTGTCCTTTCTTACTGCACATCTAGAGTGACTTCTGTAATATGGGGCGCTAAGCTAGATGCGTCGTACAACGCATGGTCCATTACCCATCCACCGACACGAAATCCGTAGATAGCGACAGCTGGGCTTTCCGGTTGGTTCCTTCCTGCCTTCCATATGCGAGCTGAAATTGGGAAAAAGGAAAAAAGGCTAGACCTGAGTGTCTGAAGCCTGAGCTGAGTGTCGAACCGCCTGTGGGCGACAGTACGGATCGCGTAAGCGCGGTGTGTTGTGTGTATTCTTCTCTTCCCCTCCGGCCTCCGAGTTTGTCTCCGACCGCTCCTCTACCTCCCACGCCTCGCCAGTACTGTCCTCCTCTCCTACCTCCTCTCCTACCTCCTCTCCTACCTCCTCTCCTTCCTCCTCTTCCTCCCCTCCCTCTTACACAAGCTTGCTTGAGTTAATTGAGCCTTTCCTCGGACATTCCCAATATCACTCTTTTCGTATAACTACATTGGAGTCATCATTCACCTTCCTTTTTTTGTAACGGTGTAGATACAGCTTTTTGTTCCACTCTCAGCGTCTTGCTCTTGTGATCACATGAACCGGCGCTTCTGCGAAGCTTAATCTTTAAAAGCAGGGCCTCTTTACTGAATGAATGGTCAGAGTCAGATACCGTTAGGACCAATCACTTATGAAGAAAGCAATAGCGCTTATCGGGCTGAAAAGGTCTTGATAATTAGTGCATGCGGGCCGGCCACTTGGGAATTTCAATTGTGACTCTGGGGAAATTGATTTTATCATTTGGGCTACTAAATACTGGGAATTAAAGCTTGAAACATCCACAATCTTCAGCAATTGAGCATGCTCTACCGTTTGACTATGCATGGTAGCGAGTTTTTCTCGCATTTGCCACAAACTACTTTACAGCCCAGGCTAAACCAAAAGGATACGAGAGCCCGGAATTAAGCAAAGTATACTGACCTACCCTTATGATACCACTCTACCTGGTCACTAAATTAGCGCCAACAGCCTCAATTGTGATATGTCATTTATTACAATATATTCTATCGGTTCCTGACTTGTCCAAGTTCATGCTGTGCATGTTATGGACATGGTCTCAGCTGTAAAGAGAGTGCAGAACGATATGCAGTACCAAAGTATTGTTACCCAAAGCCGCTGCTACAGCTTTATATAAGCTATTGTTGATCCTTTCTAGAACAAATAACTGTTCTGTAAATGCTGCCTGCAATGCTTTGCATCTTAAGACCCAACCTAATCAAGCTTTCAAATCTCCTAGAAATCACCAGTATGTCTTCCAACTACAAGTCGAAATCTACCGATAGAGATGAATCAGATCATATCTATTCCCAAAATATTCCGGAACCTATCCTCTCCTACTCCAGCAGACAAGCATCCAATCCTAAAGTAAGGGCCGATTGTCCACCTCTTAAGTTCTCGTAACTCGTACTCACTCACTCGTGCCAACTAACAGGCTTCCACTTCCTCGCCTCTCAGCACTTTGCTTGAAATCTGCAACCCCACAACACCTGCATCAAGGGTTTCTTCGCCGAAGTTGCAGCACCATTCTTGTATGCATCATTTCAGAATATTGGATAGTGCTAAGATCACTTGTCTTAAATGCTGACCCTTCTCTACCACAGCATCGTACCCGACCATGGCTATGCAAAGACCAGTCCTTGAGCCTCCTGATGAAGTTGTGAACCTTTTGGGCACTGCACAACTTCCCTTCCTACCAGACTTCCAATTCTTCAACGGTCCCTTATCTTCACTTCCTACGGATACCCATCAGGATTTGCTTGGGAATCACACCGAAAGTTATGATGCAGCAGCATCATTCAGCCACGCTCACCCTAGCAGCCTACTTCCGGATTCAAGTATTCAGAACGACTATGAGTGCGAGTTCAGCCTATCAGAACAGGTGCCAATGATTCAAGATCAGCACACACTCCGCTTCCTGAACGAGGCCCCTACCCAATTCGATTCATTGGGGGGTCCCTCACTGAACTCTCAGATCCAGTGGCAGGTTGGATTCCATCAAGACTCTCCAATGGTGGATATTCAGGATTCGAGCGAACCACTGCTTACGCTAGACGACGAGGCACCAGATGACCAGAAGCGTCTGTGGAGCATATGGAAGGAGTGTTTGAACACAAAAGGGACCGGGATGTGGAAGAATGTTCTGGCTAAGTACAGAGGACTAGACGGACTAGATGATGAAGCTGAAAAACAAGCTATAGCAGCATTACAGATGAAGTTACATAGATTGACTGT
This sequence comes from Cryphonectria radicalis, assembly GCA_014849355.1. Taxonomy (NCBI): domain Eukaryota; kingdom Fungi; phylum Ascomycota; class Sordariomycetes; order Diaporthales; family Cryphonectriaceae; genus Cryphonectria; species Cryphonectria radicalis. The sequence continues at coordinate 91,746 of JACWQW010000145.1, read as the reverse complement.
CAGATGGGTCCAATGGCCAGCGAGAGATGTGAGTCAGCACCTCCTTTCGAAAAGAAGACACAAGCTAATCGTCAAGCTATAGAAAGCCGCACTCAGTCGTGCATGCCGGCGTTGGGAAGCTGAACGCTATAATACAATCCTCCGGTACTATGAGGAAGAGATGGGAAACTATAAGAAGGGCTATGATTGGAAGGTGCCACATATTGAGGCGGAACTAATTAGAATGGGTTTTGAGAACCCTGAGCGGGACCCAAAAACTCGCAAGAGAAAGCAAGGCGCAGCGCAATATCGGCAAGAACCAGAGCTTTCGGATACATTTTTGGGATAGTGTTTCGAGCCGAAGGCCAAACTCAGAGAACAACGTGGATCGATATAAGGAGGAATTCGGATATCAGAATGTATATTATACGGAATCGAAATTCAGGGCTTAGTGTTTTCCCTTATCACAGGCCTCTTAACCTCAACGGATCCAAATTTGCCACCGAACTAGAAATATGGGAAACGAAGTGAATTGCAAAATGCGCTAAGGAAAGAAATGAAAGGAAGGAAGAAAGCCAGAGGGCCGAAATACTTGAGACTAGATAAGGGCCTGGTAGTTGGCTGGCCAGCAGGGCGTGCCCTGAGCCAGTGACTCACTGGCCCTTGCACAAGAAAGCTTCATAAGCGTAGCCTACGAACAATTTATTTTAGACTATATGGAAGATAGATAATACTAGTATTAGAGTAAATTATTGCCTCTATAGTTACCACCAAGATGGGAAAAGAGAGAAGGGGGGGGGGGGGGTGAAAGAGAGAAGTGGCAGAGGAGTAGCAGGCGTATTTGCTTTGGCATTATACGTGCATTGAAAGAGAAGAAGGTGGGTGAGAGTGGGGGCTGAATTTGCAGGGATTAAAATGTTGGGCCGGTTTGGCGGGCGGCGGGTGACATGGGTGAGAGGGTTTGCTTTAAAGAGACCAAGTTGAGAGAGGACTCTGGCCAGGAAAGACCAGAAGGCTAGCACATTCTTGGCTCGGAACATCTGGTAGCCCAAGCAGCTCCAGAGAGCCAAGCTCTTTTACAAGGAAGGATTCCAAAACTCCCCAGGGGGAAGGAGAGTTATGCAACCTACAGACCCGTTCAGCCTCGCTCGGTCAGCTGCTTCTCTTATCTCCTCTTTCTCACCACTCCTTGTTCCACAAAATCCTCCATCCTCCTCTTGCCTGCCGCGCTTAGCCCAATTCAGCTCCTTACGCAGGAGACTGCGGCACAGATTTAAAAAAAAAAAAAAAGGTAAAAAAGAAAAAGAAAGTTCCTTTGCCTCTCCTGTCCTTTTTCCCCATTTCACTTAATTCGAACTCTGATCTTGGACAACAATAGAGGATGACTGCCAACCACGCATATCAGATCAAATCCGCGAGGCCCCCTGCTACGCGAGATACCTTCAGCTTTGTCGTGCGGTATGACAGCACACAGATCATTCGGCCGCAAGATGCTCCACAGACGACCACACACTGGCGATTCATTCTAGCTCGCAAACCGAACCAGTGCGAGAAAGTCTGGCGCAATAAATGTGCTGTCCCGCAGGTGCAAGTCCTTGGGAAAATCGGCATCCAAAGCACACTTGGACGCGTCAGGGAGCACAATGCACGAAGATGCCCTTGTTTCCGTGTCGACTACGCAGGTAGTGCACACCGATGGTGCAGAGACGGAGTGCATTATGGAGGAGCCAGGCTTATGCGCAAGGAAGAGGCTACAGAAATGGTCCTAATGTGGGGAAAAGTACAAACTCGCATCACGGACTTCTACAAATGCGCTGGACAAGTACGGCAGGCAAGACTCTAGGGCTTTTAATACATTTGAAGATATCAAGTTAAACAAGCTACGATCTCGTCGGAACAGCCAGCTACTATCAATCTATTGCTTCCTACCAGCTCCTGGCCACCTCCTTTTCTGCCTCCACTTAGTATTTTCCCAGGCCCCTTCTCTCTTCTTGCCTCGCTGTCATCTCCCCAGACTTTGGTGCTTCCACAGGTTCTCAAGTAATCCTGCTTTATACTTCGAGCTACTGAGCCCCTGCTTTATTTCCGTGCCTATGCGCTACGCCGCCTTCTCCTCTCGGCTCGTTGCGCCCGCTCAGTAGCCTGCTGCTGCTGCTGCTGCTGTGCCGGGCTTGGGCTTGCACCGCCCGAGAACCTTATTGGGATGACTGATGTGAAAAGCTGTTTTCCCTTCAAGCCTTCCTCGAACCGAAGCTGCATTTGCATACCAGTCAAAAGAAAGGGTCAGAGTCGCCCCCTTGACTGCTAAGATGTCCATATTACAGGGTCGTAAATCAAATGCGGCTACTCCTGATCACTCCTTAATCGCGGTCAGCATATCGGTTTCTCAGCATCAAACTCATTCGAAACTAGTCGGCAATCTCAAGATCAATGATTACATAATTTACGAAAATTTCATAACAGGACAAATATAAAAGCGTTCGCTGCTCCCTTTCTTGAAAATTGTTTTTGGATTTCAAGCATCATTATTGCTTAGGTTTCATTATAGCCATTGCATACCTATTGCATAAAAAAATGGAAGCAAGTGTCGCCAACGATATAATTACTCCTATCGACGAAGAGTCTTCCTTGTCTCCTATTCCTGTCAATGATCTTGTTGTCTTGACGCCCAAGCCCAAAGCGTTCGACGTTCGTACAGAAGACAGCCCAAACTCATGTCTACCACGTAAGTCTGTGCAACCAAAATTGGATAACAAGTTTTTGAATTAAGAGATACAATACATTAGGCATTACTTGTACAGCACGGTATCACAACGGCTGTTTCAAATTCGAAATGCTTATTCGCCAAGTCTATATCAGGCTTCTTGAAATCCATAGCAAACAATGCGATGATTACGCTATGCAAATCATGAATCTTTTGGATGAAAACGTCTTGTTGGGATTTGTTGAAAATTCGGTAGAAGAAAAGGAGGTATGGGAACCGGATGACCTTCCTGAAGGCTTCACTATTGAAAAGATCTGGGAAGGAGCACAATGCAAAAGCAATGCAATTCTCAAAGTGGATTTTTCCGCGAACTTTGAATTACACAACTTGAAGCGGCAGGACATAGCTCGCGCTGCCAAAGAGTCTTTGGTTGCAAACCAGTACAAATGGAAATAGAGAATCACAATATTTTGAATATTCATAGACTGTTCTTAGTATTATATATTGAGTATTCTATGAGAACAATTTTTTTTTTTTAAAGCTTTTGTAAATTTCTAAAGCCTTGAACGGCTGGCGTTCCGAGACTTTATAATCTAGAGTTCATCTGCAAAAGCTTAAGAAGCTATCGTGACTTCGGCTACAAAACAGAAAAACCATTATCGAGACATCCTATCATCGCATTTATATAAATTATATATATATTTGAAGCAAATTACCCTAATCCCACTCGCCTATTTTACACCATTTGTAACATCGTAAAGTTCAATCAAGTGAAAAAGAAAGGACGGATTGTTTGCTATAATACAGGCTGCTGATGGAAAAAAGTTGCGGCATACCCTGGCACAGGCTAAAGAATAACAGATGCCTCACCCCTCATTCAGGGTGAGGACTGGAGCCTCGGACCTCCAGAAAAGAGAACTCCCCAGGGCCGGGGGCGCAGCAGAATCCAGTGCCGAATATCGCCTTCAGATTGCCGCTTGAGTTGAAAAAGCCACGTTTTGTAAATTGCCGCCATAATTGCTGTGAAGGAAATTGAAGCACCGATTATACCCAGGGAGAACCATGCGGTCGGTGACCATGTGCCGTCTCTTGCAGTGTATACATTAACAAGGACCGTTATGAGCCCAGCAAGAGCGTTTAAAGCACCAGGCCTATAAGTTCGTATTAGGTCTTTGTATTTACCCCCTTCAAAGCTATATACTTACATGAAGAGGTGTGAAAGCAGCCATATGTAGTTGGTTCTGAACTTAAACCATAAAAGGCCGATTCCTGTAGCGCCTATGCAGAAGAAAATGACAGCAACAGGCAGGAGAGGGATATGCTGCACCGGTTTTTGTATCAAGGAATTCGATTGCTGAAGTGAGATAAAGGTACCCGGAAGGACGAGAACTCCGGCGAGCATACTCCATAAGGATCCAGCAGCTACGATATTATAATAAGAAGGTATCTCATTAGCCCTTAAAACCATATCACTGTAACTTAAAGCTGCCATTTCGTCGTAGAATTTAGTGATACTGTTTAGTGTTTAGAGAAGATAATTGGGTTGCGATTGGAAGAGCACAGGACCGAAGAGATATATATAAGATTCAGCAGACTTGCCTCTTACCTAATCAAGCTTGCGACTCATACGGCGAGAAGTAATATGAGTACTATAAGGAACTTTCTTTTCTTAATAGTTATTATAGTACTTATTCTGATTTATTAATATTATAAATCTTCGATTAGCAGCCTCATAAGCAATGCTTCTTATTTTGACTAGCTATGCAGAGTTACGAGCTTAAAGAGTTTTTCTTTATTTAGATAAAAAAATAATCTGAGATCTAATTGCGCATTTAGCTTTTAGCACCAAATCATATCTTGCAAACTATATAATAATAACCCTTCCTCTAGCCCAGGGGGTAATAGCTCTTCTCTAGCATACATATTGGTATATATCACAGTATTCTCATCTGTTGCAATCAATTTTGTTCGAAAAAGCTAAGTTCTATATAACTTGAAAATGCTCTATCGACTCCGACGCATATCATCAGCACTAGCTGCCCTCTACTTGTGGTGTGTAGGCGCGCAGCTTCCATCTATTCCTTTATGCCAATCTATACCACTCCTCTTATCGAAAGCTCGTACCTCAAAAATTTATTCCATGTGAGTATACTACCTAAAAAATAAGACTAGCACTTGGCATAATTATAGAGCTGACAATCTCTCTAGTATTTAATTATTTCGAACTGGGAATTATAAGTATTATTCTATCTTATATATTAAGCCTTTGCTAGAATAGCTTAGATTCCTATTCTAGTCAGATCAATATTTGCTATAGCTATTATACTGCAGATTTGCATTTGTCGTGCTTTTCAGTGATTATATTTTATATGAAGCAATAGAATGGCTAAGCTAGGAGGTTATGCTTGGGAGGTATATTGAGTCAAAATCCCAATTATCACTTTTCTTAATCAAGTATATATATTATCCAATTATCTCACAAAACACTTATCTCACTATTATAATCTCAAAGTATATTACTGTTGCAAGCAAATAAAAAAAGGCAAACAAATATAAGCTGACAGATATATGATCTATATATATTAATCCAAAGTAATAGGGTTTTCAAAGCTAGAGCTTGATTTGCTTTTCGGGGTGATTAAGCCTGTTTGTTCTCTTTTCCCTGCTTCTCTTGCTCGATAGCCTCGATATCCCCCCTTTTTAGGGATAGACAGACTAGGCAATAAGGCGCTGCTAGCTTCTCTGCTCAGATATCGCATATAGGGGTCGCAATCCCAATCGATCCAATAGTTGAAAATTTGCGGCAATTGTGTTGCGGTATCGAGCGGTTAATATATACCACGAGGCCTCCATTCGCTTGTACTGTTTTCGCAACGCGCCTGACCAATAGCTTGGGGCCGTTTACCTGAAGACTCGTGCCCAGGACGAGGAGAAAATCGGGACGAGTATATTCATCACCGGTGATGAAACGGGCGATCTTCTCTCCGTGAGGATAGTGGCCTTGTCCGAGCCGTACAATATCCGGCAGAAGCTAGCCAATCAGTGTCCGATACTTGCCTGCTGTTTCTCTACTGCTAGAGTAGGCTGTGCAGTCAGAGCAATATAGCTCTTCATCAGCTGTAATCTTAGCTTCAAATGGCTCCCAAACAAATAAGCGTTGGCATAGATTGCATCGTAAGTGATGATAGGATCCATGGAGCTTGATGCAATCTATATTGCTATTTTCGACATCGCTGATAAGCCCTGCTTTGTGCTCGAGTAGGTTGATAGTCTGGGTGTAATATCAAAGAAGTCGGCCAGCATTGCGCATTGCAACAAGAACCTTTTGAGCATCAGTCGCCTCACTATTGCTGGCCATCTTATGCAACTGTAAGCCTGACTTCCGAAGCTGTGCCCTACTCTCGGAATTATGAAGGGCCATCTCACGGAAGACCTCTCCCTTGGCGTACAGGCCGCTCGAAGATCGAAAATCCTGCTTCAACTCATTTTCATAATCTTTAGTAGTAATCAAGGATACTTTAACTTGACATTATTTGGTTGATGAGTGATTTGTTATCAGCTTCTAGGCTCCCCACCCCACTCCAGTTTCTTTTGGGTCCTGTGGAAAAACTAACGAAAAGCAGGTTTGGATCCCAAAGCTTATGCTCCCAAGTTGAAATAAGTCTAGGAATATGAGAAAAATTCATTTTTGCGTGAATATCGATATCAGAACTGCTGAGAAAAAGGAAAAAAGCAAAAAGCAAAAAGCTATGCAGTAATGCTCAAAATAGCTAGTCCTCCTCTCTTCCTGGGATAGATATAGCCGTCGGGAGCCATGTGGCATTAACGTATGCAACGCTCAATTCCAGTATCAGAGTCCGGGTACGTTGTAATTTCAACGCCATGCTGGATATCATGGAGAGCTATGACAGCCATCATATGCTGCCCAGAGACCCTCACAAAGTCCAGTCGTGCAGTTGCATCATCCCGACCAGTGTATCTCATAAATGTAAACAAATTCCCCTCAAAGCGTTCCATCCAGTGGTCTCCAAATCGAATCGCTTCGTTGCATGTTCTGGCAGGAAGAATTTTGCCCAAGACGATACCAATGAGCTTGTCTTTCTCATAAACAACCGAGCCGGCTGGGGATGCGATTGCTTGAAGGCCTAGCATTTTCCCATAGCTTTTGACCCGAGGCTTGGCTATGGGTAGCTGATGGGTAATGCAGTTACACGAAGAGAACTCGCAAAAGTCGCACTGCTTCTGGGTAGCCGGGACTTTGGTCGGGTCTTGGCCCCCGAAATCCGCGGCAGAGTAAGAGTTCTCTTCCAAACGTTCAAGGGGCTGCAAGTTTGCAATCAACTCCTGTTCTTCCTCTGGCGGCTCGTAGGGATTGGCGACGCCCTTGTCCCGTTCCCACCTGAAGACAATATCATCCCCTCCTAACGATGCTTGAAAAGCTTTTCCGATTGCACAAAGCTGGTGAGTATAGCTGTTATCCAGCTGACTGTGAAAAGACGATAGGCATTCGTCGTCCATATTCATATAGTCTTTCGGGCGAAGCCTCAAATAGTTGTTGGCGTCTGCGAAGATGAAGCATAATAGACCATCATACGATCCAGAGACCCGTGACCATTTCCTCCCTCTGTCGTAATGATTCTCATATGCGCGATCCGATAGGCCTGAGATAGTCTGTATCCTCTTTTTGACATCCGTGGCCATTCGTTTCAACCCCATCTTCAGTTGCTCACACCCTCGGAAGAAGAGGGATTGGTTGAGACGAATAATGAGGTTGCTTTGTTTTTGGCGTCCATCGAGAAAGCTGAGGCGACGAGCAACAATATCTATTTGACCGTCGCGTAAAGACCTTCCTTTCTGAATCATTCGCAATGGAGTGTCATCGAGGCTCGGTTGTCTCATCGTGTGGACGAATTTGCAGAATTGGCGAACGGCGTCCTTGCTCGAAATCGCAGATGCCAGTTTTATGGCATTAGGCATCGGCGCGACTGAGCTCGGTTCGCTGCTTAGACTGGCAGGCCTGCGTCTTTCGTGTCCTGATGCCCTTGTGTTGTTGCTGTTCGTAGGCGGGCGCTTATCCAAAACGCCGTTCCATGAAAGTGAGGTTGGCGTTCGCGGCGATGTCTCGGACTCGGATAGCGAGGTATCTGATGAGGGCGATGAGCTGGTTTCTAGTGAGGCTAGGCTCCTAGGAGCCTCTTTCGAAAGGCTGAGCCGTGTCTTCTTCTGTAAATCCTTCTGCAGATCCTCCAATGCTTTTCGCTTGGTGCTGGCCGCTGAAATAGGCAGCATTCCGCTCGCACGCGAACCTTGATTCATGAGGAATTCTGGTGAGGTTAATAGGGGAGTCTCCGGTGTTTGTGGCACTGTATCCGAGTCGGTAGATGAGGAAGACGATGACTCAGTGTCCGAGGTATCTGGCGCCTGAATTCGAGTACTGAACACAGGTCTGAGTTGTGGCCGACGAACAGAGCTCTCCGAGGCCGACCTGGATCCAGCATGCGATGATACCGATTCCGCCTCCTCATCTGTGTCAGCCCCAGTACTGCTTGCCAGATCCCCATCATCAGCATCGTGCTCTTCACCATCCGGCTGAAGGTTGTTGCATGATGGTGAGATCTCGTCCAGCCCACACTTCTCACATGTTGGCAGCGTTTGTAGGATTTCGTTCGGGAGAAGGAAGTTGATCGAGATGGAGAAACAGGTAGTCAAATTGACGACTGCGTGATATTGACGTGGCTCAGTCACTACCAGATCTCCTGGCCCAGCACAGATCAAATCAAATTGGATCCCGGCTTTTGTCAATGCCGAAGGGGCAATGACAAGATCCAGATGGCGGATCCACTGCTCGCATCGGTTGGACTCTGTGCTTGGATATGTTCTTGCGATGAACTCTTCAAAGGCATCAGTATGATGCTCTTTAATCAGGATCCAGAGTTTGTATCCGTAGATGGTAAGATTGCACGACCGCAAGTTAGCATCTTCGCAATGGAATGCAGTTCCCGATTGTGCTTCTCCAGCATGCCAGTAAGGTGTGTTCACACCAGGGATTGGTCTGTCGATGATTTGGGGGCCCGAGTCGACGAGTTCGTTGAAATCCGGACGAATCGGCGGCCCGACATAGTACACAAGAGTGCGGGACGGTGGGCGTCTGATCATCTCGTTCAGGAAATCAGTAGGTTCCACAGTGGGCTTCTCGACAGGCTGGGAGAAGTCCGGCAGCCTCACAACAGGTGGATTTTCCAGCTGGAGATGGCACACTCCGGCATTGCGCTTTGAGTACCTGACAGCTAAATAGGCACCCTCTTTGGCTTCACTGATCTCCTCAGACAGACCCTGCAAGCTGAAGTTTATGCGTTCAATGCCACACACGTGAAGTTGCCCGAGAAATCTGGGATTTTCGTAGAATTGCGCAAGTCGCTTCGCAAGGTCGCCTTGAATCTCGTCTGCTGGTAGACGAAATTGTCGATCAAGGTTCTGTTCTGCTCTGGGCTCTAGGGAAAGACCAGGACTTTGTGATTCCTGGCATGCTTCGGCATTGCCTCTCGTAGCTGAATGAAGGGCATCTTCCGCTGCTGTAGCGATTGAAATGCTGCCGCTCGGATCGCTGTAGTCTTGAAAAGAACTAGAACATGAGCTCCCTTGCTGAACCCATTCGAGGACAGCTCGCTTGACTTCTTCTCCGATGTCCTGCTCTGTTGTCTCAAAATTGGGATTCAGTTGCTTGGCAACCTTGAAGGCTTCGATCCGCTCATCAACTTGTCGAACAAGCTGGTGAAAACTAACATGTAGACTTTGAAGGAACCTCATTTTTGTGGAGGAACTTTCACATCGAAATGCTGGACAGACAATCTTCAATATGCGATATGAATGATGAATGATTGAAAGGATGAGAACAAATGAAAAGCTGGGGCTGCCTTGGTACCTTGAATCCCCCAATGCACATTTCAACTGGGGGTGATGAAGCATGAACTTTGTTGGTCTTGTTGGCGCTAAATTAGCTTACCATTCTGTCGGGTTGGGATGAAGCCATTCAGACAGCTCTTTTTTGACTTTACCGAAGCGAAGAATGACAGGCTCCGCTCTTTTCCATTCACTTGACAAAAAATGTTCATACCTGCAGAATGCAGACCTCAAGCATGTAACTGATTCTCTAGCATTAGAGATGCTCACGTGATGAAAAAGGAATGCGGTCACTGTCAGCAGGAACCATCCTTGATAATTTGGAACGAACAAACAGTACATAGTATGTACAGATTTTGGCACCCCCGGGGACCTACATGGTCGCGATCAAACAGGGGTTACTGCATTTTGCCAGGGTTATGTGTGGATCTATTGGCCAACAATGTGATTTCCTCCGTGACCAACATTCAGGCCTGCATGAGCTAGCAGCCAACAGGCACTCCTTCAGCATGTTGTAATCCCTCTTCCCCTTCTTCCACCTCCTCTGGAAGTCAGAGTCCGCGGGAGACCGATCTACCAGTACTAAGTACTACTGTAGAATATTTGCTGGAGTCTCGTATTATATAGATTCATCTACCACACTGCTGTGGTAGAGATGGTCCGTGCTCGCGGGATTGATCAGGCCTTGTCAATATGATCACCTGCACCCAAGGCTGAATACACTCGCCAAACTTACTGCAGTGCTTGCTGGAATCATACATAATATACGTACCATAGAGCTTACTCCGGTCTTAGGAGCCAACTGTAACGAAGCCCACCTGATAAATTGATAGACTATGGATCTCTTCCTTGGGAGATTGTGAATTGCCTTCATACATACACTATACATAGCAAGTCTTTCTTTCTGATAAGGGGGGGGGTCCATTTGTTTCGTAGCTATCCCTTGCCGGCCTACCCTGGTATACATAGGCCCCAGGACCACACAACTGTGGTCAAGATGGTCCATGCGCTTCAAATTCATAGCTATGGCCCCCAATCACTGCACCTGGTCATATGATATATAGACCCACTAACCTCACCGGTGTGGTAAAGGTGGTCTGTGCGCTGCCCTTTTGGACTTTTCTCGGCTGTGCTGTATCCCCAGAGGTACCTGTGGCTCTTAGGATTCCTACCTACTACTTCGTCCCTCTGAATTGTAAGGTGAATCCAATCATTTTCGAGAGAAAAATAGATGCTTCCAATCCAGCTCTTCAGACTGGTTTTGACTAGATTGCTGTTGAGCCCCGAGATCCAACCACGTAACCCCAACCCTGATTTATATAAGCAAGATGCCATTGATGTTGAATCCTGACTCTTGCTTTTTTCGTCCATGTTATTTGACATTGTTCATCTAGCTCTTGACTTTTTCTACATATTGACTGATGTAAAGAGGGAGGTAAATCTCTTCCTCACGTCTCCACACGCACTTTCGCAAAGGTAAGACGGTCAAGGCAGATAAAGGTATCCTACCAATTAATTTACCATACAAAACTTGCCTACAACAGCACAAGAGGTCGTCAGAAAGATGAAGTCTCTCAACTGAGGTAATTAATAAATAGGTTAATTCGGGAGAAGAGAGTGATGAAGGTGAGGAGAGGAGAGGCAAGGCTAGCCAGCCCTTCCTAGCTTACGTAACTTGTGAGGCCCTAATATTGCCACCTTCTTTGGATTCGAAAAGGGGGGGGGGGGGACAGGGTGGGATATGCATGTTGGCTCTTAGAGTAAAATTTTTGAAGTATATTGATTGGATAATCGTCAGCTGTGTCATGTCATTGATTCTATGCGATTCCATAGCAAACTATGTTATTTCCTTATTATATGGTGATCACCCTTTTTTTTTTTTTTTCAAAGCCTTTGACTTCCACATACTCTCCTTCTTTTCTTCTGCATAGGAGCCTATTACCCTCTTTCATTCGTTTCCAAATGGCAACCCATGGAGTCAACAAAAATAATGCTCAAGTCTCAGATTATGTTGAGGCTAGGGGCTGGCAGCCTGAATTGGTGATTGAGGTCGAGGAAAGTCTCAACGACATCCGGGAAACCTTTACTCAGATCCATGGAACTTGCGAGCTGATTCGCTCTCGATACGCCGGCCTTAAAACGATTATGACTAAGGAAATGGATGAGCAAGAAGCGAATAACATGCTCTACACCTACATCACAGAGGAAGCGCCCTGGCTGAAAGGCTTGATGCCCAAGATTTTCGCCAACGAATCCTTGACCGAATCGACCTTTCCCAACAGCGAAGCTGTCCAGTCTTCTGCTGTCACGACTGTGGATATGGCGCCCAGTCATAGCTCTCAGGAAAACATGCCATCTTGTAATTCAGCGAGCGGAAGCGACAGTGAAAACAGGGGTAGGTGTGATTGCAACCAGATCAATCAGTGCGAAAGCTAATGTCACCATTCCAGAAGGCAAGAAGAATGGTTCACTAGGTTCCCAACTGGAAAAGCGTTCAGCACGTGAGCTCGAGGCTACAGTGGTGGAGACAGACAATTAAAATGATTAAATAGAATGAAGTTGGATAAATGCTAGCTACGCGCCATTGATATTTCTATTTTGATCTCTCTCTCCCAAGCAAAATGTCCATCCCTGATTCCTTCAAAATGTACGAACTGTTATTGGAGAGAGCAAGAATAGCTAGAGACCTGGAGAAAGTTTGTCTGCTGCTTGACCCAAATTGTATACGCCCGCCTGCGAGCGACGTCAAAAGGTTATATATATCTATAGTCTAGTGTATAAAGTGAGAAAGCTGCCTCTGAAGTTCTCATGATTCAATTTTTGGGCTTTGCTGGGCTCTGTCTTTTGAAAGACACGCCTCCTTCATCAATCTGTCTTGGGCCGCCCGCTCCAAGACTGCTCACTGAACGTCAGATCCACGAGAGTAACCTCGTCCATGTCTTGTTCGTAGAACTTGCTAGTAGCCTGTGAATGGCCCATTTCTTTTGCTCCAAAGTTTTTGGCAGTCGGTACCTGAGCGTGGCCTTTGTCCATATCCTTTTCGTATGATTTACTAGGGGCCTGTGGATAGGTCATATGTTTTGCTCCAAAGTCACTGGCAGTTGATACATGAGCGAGGCCTTTCTCCATGCCTGAGGGTGTAGAAACGTCTGCGTTAGCAGATGACCTTTCAACATTCGGCCGATACTGAACTTCAATAAAGTCAATCGGCCTTGTTACCCTCGTTCGGAGGATGACAGAACGGCGAAGGCTCGCCGTGAAGTCCGAGTTGCCACAAGCTATTCGAGGATTGAAAGTTAACTCCAAAAGTAAACAAAATAAAGAAGAGAGAGGTGACGGAAGATGATCGGGTGGGAAAAGGGGCACCTGCCTACGACCACGCTCTTGCCAGAACCATATTCAATCATGGTTTCTAAATGAAGGCCTGGATCGTCCACGTCAAAGCACCTCCAGTAATCCGATTCTCTCAGGCCCAATGTTGCATGTTGGCCCTTTGGATACATACACCAAAGTACGATTGGTCCCTGGACAGGTTAATACGGTCCTACGGAGGGCAAACGCGGTGGACTTAGCGGACATTTTCAAGATCCATAGCCTGTAATGCCTTTATTTCTTTTGCCACCAATCCCTCCTGAGAGGCGTCCTCAAGTATCCATAACATATTCACTTTGGGTCCGCGACCACGGCATTTCGATTGTTGTGACAGACCCAGAGCTAGGGGGAGGATCCCCGCGATCCCAATCCCCATAGCGGCTAGCATTACTACATCGAACCTGTCCAGCTTAAGATTTTGCCCATAGGGCCCGTCAACTCGGAGGCGCTGATCTTTCTTAAACTTCACTGAACGCATAGGGCGGCTTCCGTGGGATACGAGGAAAACAGCATCCTGAATGCTCTCGTCTTCTAGACCCTGGCCAGATTCATACCATGAGACCGTCATACGATGACTGGTGAAGATGTTATATTTGAAGAAATTTCCCTCCAAGAACAAGTAAAAATAACATCCAGGGAAGACGCGGATAGGTTTGTCGCAGAGAACCTCAATCCGCGTAACCTCTGAGTCTCCTGTTGGTTCAGTTTTGATCTTTGCCTCACAAGCGGCAAATTTAAGTCTTGAGAGTTCATACATCTTCGTCACACCCCATAAGCTATACGCTATGAATGCAGGAATCCTAGCTGAGGAGCTGGCGTGATAGAGTACATGCCAGGTCGCCGCGGTTAGTGTAGCCAGGGCGAGGATAAGATGAACATGCCGAAATGTTGTCGAGAGAATGCGCCGTATGAACCAGAAAGAGGTGCAGAAGAGGAGTACCAGACCCCCCGCAGCCTTTTCACGGTCAACCAGCGTCTGGCATCTTAGGGAAGAGATTCACGTACTATGTATCCAGAAGTTTTCGTTAAGCTGGACTGCGACTTTTGCAGACCAAGCCCGCAGTGCAGAAGAGCCTCTGCGATGGTAACCCTACCAATTGCATGGTGGAAAACGTAGTAAGTAGACAGCGGAGTGCCGTATAGATCAGCCAGAATGTTGGTCCTGCCGCCGAGGAAAAGAGGCGTTGCATTGATCATAGACAACAACGCCGCTGTCGTTGCAAGATGGTCTCTGCCAAGTACCAGCACGGTAATGTTGCCGCCCAAGTATAGAGTCAGGAATAGACATTGGGGCAGGCTAATACTCATCCAATACCTACGTCGTATGACAAGGGCATATCGAAGGTATGCGTACACGAGTTGAAGTCGGGGAGCTGAGACAAAGACTTGTCGCCAAGAAGGCAGCATGCTACACGGCGTGAACGGCTCTATCAGAGGCCATAGCACAGCATTTCGTACTAGCCGTAAAAGCCACAGTATCTGATAGAATGTCAGTAGAGAAATAAATGCGACCGAGTATTGAATGAACAAATCCATGTCGGAGTATATTGCGTACATAGGTGATGCACGATGTGGCATCAATTATGCATAAGAACCCCGAAGACACCCAAGCCATTCGGAAATACCTATCCATTTCCTAAGTCGTATCACGAAGCCCCGCTATTTACGGTTTAAGATTACATTGGCGCGAAGCCTGGTTTGCGGTCTATTGAAGAACCCCGTTTTAGGGACGATAAGATTGGTTCAGTTCCAGGTTTTATGGTGCAATAGAGAAATAGGCATAATCTCCAGTCCAAGAGAAATATAAATCAAAGCACATTCTAATATGAATTCGTTTTGCACCGATATGTTATACCTGCTGCTCTTCGAGTCTCACAATCGAATCGTATTCAATTGAAGAATATTCTACTCCGTTTTTTGTTTTCTGTGAAGCAGGACTTCAAATACAATGGCAGGTACTACGAAAAGTAGTGGATCTTCTCAAAATGGTGGGCTTAAAGCAGCCCGCCAAATCCAACGATATATCAACAAAAATCCCAACCAGGAAGTGATTACACAGAAAGAAATTGAGCACCTGAAAGAACTCGCACCTGATCCCGACTATAAAGAAGACAATTTTGAGAACGACTGGGAAATAGAGATGGTAGAGAGAAAGGGAGGGCTTAGAAAAGCGATGCAAAAGCTGCTCAGGGAATATCCTATGACCGTAGAGGCGGCCGAGCCATCTGGATTAGGGGATACACGAGAGGGCACACCTTCTTCTATCATAACTGTGAGTAGCGCAGGAGATTCACAGCAGACCACATCTGGAGACAACACCACCCGCGGCACATCAGTCTTCAGTAATGTATCCGACTCAAACGCAAATGGCGCCCCTAAGCCAGTAGGTCAAGAACCTGCTCAACAAGCAGGTCAGATGCCTGCCCCTCATGAGCCTGCTCAGCCAGCAGAGAAGGCACCTTCTCAACCAACGGGTCAGATATCCGCTCCTCATGAACCTGCTCAGCCAGCAGAACCTTCTCAACCAACGGGTCAGGTACCCGCTCCTCATGAGCCTGCTCAGCCAGCAGAGAAGGAACCTTCTCAACCAACGGGTCAGGTACCCGCTCCTCATGAGCCTGCTCCGCCAGCAGTCCAGGAACCTGCTCGGCAGGCAGGTCAGGTGCCTGTTCCTCATGATGACGCTTCTAGTCTTGATGGAATGGAAGGAGTGGAGTATGAAACTTCCCCCCGGGAACCAACACCCAGCAATGCATCCGATCCGAGCGCAGATTCTAATATGGGGGATAACATTGAGCGTGCTGGCAAGCCCTATGATGTTATTCAAAAGGACTGGAAACTAAAAGCATTTGAAAATCACTTGGAAAACCCTTTATGGTGTGCACTTAGAGAAGTGTGCAATAATAAAAAGGACTACAACTTCAATTGCGTCATATTCTACCTCGAAAGCCTTTTAAGAGAGGAACCTCGGAAGACTCATCAAGAATTGGTACAGAATGGCTTTGACCTCGTATACACATCGAACGAGAATCAGCGAAATTTGTTTGAGAAAATATATATACATAAGGATTTGCGTGAGCCTTTTATCTTGGAACAGAGTCAGGCAAAGGCACAAGCTTCAGCAGAGTCCGAAATTCCCCTGGAGTGGGATGAAATTTATTTAGACAGCGATCCAGATGTTGAAGACGGCAATGGAGTCAAAGGCAAGATGAAAAACACCTTGGGGACCACATGGTTGGAGGTCTGTCTTCCAAGTCTAAACGACAAAGAACCCGCCACAGAGCGACGTGTATTGGTCAGGATTTCGGAATATAAGAAGGATGTCATGAGGTTCTTGAGCCACGAACTAGCAAAGAGTGCTAATCGCGAGCCAGGCCGCCAGATATATATAGGGAGTGCCAAAGATTTACAAGATGCCAGGAAAGATATCGAGTTCCTGAGGAGCATTAGTCAAAAATGGACGAATTTGTATAGATGGCCAATCACGTTTATTGTGGGGAAACCTCGACAAGGCCCATTGAAAGACCGCGTAATAGCCTGGTCTCGATCCATATTCAATTCTAAGATCACTGGTGCGGACAACAAGGTACAGAAACACAGAAGGGCCTGTGGCCAACGCGAAATCATAACCGAGCCCACCCCGGTAAAAGATCCCCCTCACAGCATGACATTGCGCAATAGGACCAGAAGCGCAACTTAAAAGATACGAAGATTCAAGATTGTGAGGTCAGCTTATTCTTCTTTATGTGATGATAGTAGCCGACTCTGGGAGTGTAGCTGTGGGCAAGTTCTGATTTGAAGCAGTTGTTTGCTTTGTCCAATATTAATGAATTCACTGTTCTAATAAAATCAGACTTCAGAAATCTCCTTACACGAAGTAATAGATAACAGCCTCCTATCAAATTTGGGAAATTTTATAGCTTAATGAAACATCTGATTTCTGTACACTATCTACCTTAGTGTTATGGTGTTACGACCTGTGGTCTAGGTGTAAGCTGCATATATAGTTGAAAGGACTATTCGAACACAGAGGTCGAATATTAGCTGATCTTTTGGATCTACGGCGCAGTGGCACCTCTCACCACATGTTATTGCAATAGGCTTCTGAAACATCTCGTAGAAAGCTATCCTGAAATGCGAGATTCGTGCTTACAAAACATAGACAGCAAAAGCAATTATGAAGATACGCCGCTTCTTATTGCTATTCTTTATAATAATATCTAGTATTCACAGTTGCTTCTAAAGCATGGTGCTGATTTCGATGAGCCGGGCCAATATGGTAGAACGGCTTTAGAGTTTGCAGTGGGGAGTGGGTTTCCGAAAATTGCCGAATTGCTTCTGGCACAAATTTCAAAGCAGGAGCGAGAGGAACGGGAGTTCACTGCTTATGGGTCTCCAGACTGATGGTCTATCCTGTAATGAGCACTGCAGTAATCTGAAGATTTCTAGGTACACAAGGAGTTTATGCTAACAAGAGCGGTGCTAAGTATAGGTCTTGAATAAGGAAACAATAGTTTTGACTATCGAGGTGCAAGTGTTCACTGCCTTTAAGACGACTGGATTGCTACTGTAAATTAAAAGAGAAATTCATAAAAGTCTATAGACTAAGGACATACGTATCTGGATCCAACATCAATGATACCACGCCAACGTAACCAGGGTTGGGGTTACGGGTCTGGATAGTCTGCAGGATAGTTGGACTATCTAACTACCCGGACTGAAGAGCTGGATATATAAACCCATGTTCAATCCCACTAGACAGATCATCAAACATAGCTCTTCAGTCATTAATCTAAGTATTGGGTTACAAGTTGGATGGGTTGTAATATATCCCCTGCAATTCACAAATAATAAGCATTTCCAGAAACAGATAGTTTCTAAATTATACTATATTAGTGCACAATAATCCACAGCCTAATCCAAGCTAGAGAGTATGACAGCAGGCTAAGTGTAACGACATGTGCCACTGCACTATAGATCCAAAAGATCAGCCAATATTCGAACTCCGTGTTCGAATATTCTTTTCAACCATATATATAGACGCCTGGACCACGGGGCGTAACACCTATAGCTTTCTGTCGATGATCGAGTATTTCCTGCTAACAGATGGAGCGCTGTGTTTCCTAAGCACTCGGGCTGAAGACGATTAATGCCAGCACACAGCAAAAGCTTTATAATATCCTCTTTATCGTCTTGAAATCGCTCTGGAGGGGTGCGAAGAACAAAATGCAGGATTGTGTCGTCTCCACCATAAGAAATAGGAGTATTAAAATCCATATCGCTATTGAATAGCAATAAATGCAGCATTTCCAAACCGCATAAACATGCATTATATAAAACCCAGGTTTGTGGCTTTGTGAGTACGATGCCGAGATTAAGGAGCAATCGAACTTGCTCAAGGTCCCTAGCTAAGATAGCATCTGCAAGAGCTACAGATGCTGCATTGATATCCTTATCGCCATTGACTACTGTCGAAGCAGAGCTATAGCCAGAAGACCATGATATAGGCGAGCTAGAGCCAAGGGTCGAGGTTGGCGATACCAGTGTATCCATCGTAATCAGTAAACAAGGAATAGAGCACAATATATAAACTAGAATGTGAAAATATTGACGAAATTTTACCAATGTCTTCTGAAGACCTTATATATATTTTAGTATGGGCATATCTTTACGGGTTAACCCGAAATGTAGGCTCCTGCTGTAGAAAGCCCTGTGCCATGAATCTTGGCACAAGCCAAGGTATTAATGATCTAGTAGAAAGGATTTTTAGCTGGTCTCAAGTACTGCAATCATCTATTTGTATGCTAGCACCTTTCCTTTCTTTATGCTTTCTGTAGCTAGTGTAGCTTTAGAGGCACAAGTATGTAAACGGGCCTTTTCGCCAACTTTAAATAGGGTTTCCAGTGCCAAATTGCACCTTGGTAGCTTTCTTTATGCACGAGTGGCTTGACAGAGGCTTTTCTGGTACACGGTGTTAATGCTATCTGGCTCTCGAGTCCTAGCTTAATGCCAAAAAGGCTTCTGATAATAGAATGATCCCGCTTGCATGGTCTTGGGCCAAACAGTGCAGTTAGCCTTTAAATATATTATCAATCGCGTTGGAGAAATTAGTTTCATAGTCTTGAGCTTTTTTCCCCCCATAACTCGTGAGAAATTGTAAAAGTAAATTAGTTTGTCATGATCGCAATGAGACTAGATTTCTAATTTAGAGTCCATGTTATTACCAAGTTCCTTAGGCTGTGTTGTGTAGTAAGCACTGCTAAAGGTCTAAAGATTTTGAAGTATAGTCATGGTTCTATAATAATAATAAAAGTCATGCCTAAACATAGCTTTTGAACCTGGGATATGATTAGTAAGGGCAAAATGCTGGATAACGTTATTTCAAGTCCTCATATGCTATGTTTTAGTTGACAACCACAAAATACTCTTTGCAAAATTCTGCGACAGCGATACAAAATCCTGACTTGTAAAGCTTGATTATTGAGCCCGAACCTTGCTGAATAGATGCAATTGTTCTTTATGAAGTCTAGAATGCTGTACAGGGTGCATAGAATAATGGAAAGATATAAGGGCAGATTCTATAATAGAATACAAATACCACAGGCTAACGCTCCAGCAATATCCTGTTCAAACAATTTTCAATTCTGCACTGGTTGATTCGGATTCGGGGCGCACTCCTCACCGACACAACAAATAATCAGGCCGTTCTGACATTGGCCCCAGCTATTGGCAGCATTGTCGTTGGGGAATGTGTAAGCGGCACCCTGGCATGGTGCGAAAAAGGGCAACGCGGCTGTCGCCACGGTATCGTTCCGTAGAGGATTGACACATGCGCCAGCGCCATTATTGTCAAAGCACGGCCCCATAGTCCACAGCGGGAGGTTGCATCCTGCCACAACCACGCCCGAGCATGAGCAGGTGATAGCATTGGTGAAGCCGTTGCTAGTAATAAATAAGTAAGGCAGAATGATATATGGGTTGTTAATTCAATACGTACACATAAGACACATCAATATCAGCCACAGCCACAAGGTCGTTAGACGAAACAACAAAGGATCCCTCGATGAGACTGTTGTCCCCTGTTTCCGGTAGAGGCGTAATGCTATCATTTGCAAAGGCATCGACGATAGCGACATTGCCTCCCCAGCCCGTCGGGACAGCAAACGACACAGTCTCTGCGACGGAAACAGTGCCCGGACCATCAGCCCCCCAGATTGGGGTAGGACCCCCAGCATTCACTGCATGACTTGTGCTAATCGGCTTGTCCTGGTTATTGATGATGAAGATAGTTAAATATTCGGGAAGCAGGTCTGTTGAGAGATTTGCATCGCAGGATGTAATCATTCCTGCCAGGAAGACGAGAATAAGAAGTGAGGCGTTGTTGAATATCATATTGTCAAACTAAATTATCTTCAAAATGAAACCGTCAAGGTAGTAGCATAAAGTCAAGAAAGATAAGAATCGTTCTATAAATGGTTTCAACGAGTAGGACCAGGCGAAATGGGGCTTTAGTTTTCAAGGAAGATAACACAGCTTCTCGGAAATTAGATACAGCAAGGCCTAAAAGCTTGGAAATATAGATTTCATGGCATCCCGGTTTTGCGGTACGTTGGATCCCAGTTCGTGGTGGTTCTAGCGTAGCAGCCCACGTCTTGGGCATGAAGAAGAGATCTAGTAGCCTTCGATTTGTGTAAGAAGCAAAGCCCATCACTGCTAGTGTTGGGCCAGCCTTGGCTGTTCTTGCTGTTCATTAATGTGTGATTGGCAGATATCGAGTGCCTATCCCCTTGATGGGCTTGTGCATCCTCCTAAGCAGGGACAATGGCAGACGCAAAGATTCTGGGTATTATTCAGGTGCCACTGCACGCCTTTACATCACAGCCAAACATTGGGAGGGAACAGGATAAGGCAATCGTGGAAAAGCTCTCGTCTCTGTTTGGTGCGGTCCAGTGCGAACCGAATGAGTGGGATCACCATGTGAAAGGGTATGTGACTCCGGATATATACAGTAAGATCCTGGCAGCTTCTGGCAAGTCTGAGGCCGAGCTTCGCCATACGGTGCAGAGCCGGTGCTATCCTCGGGTACAGGGCCTCCGAGACTCTATTATTTGTCTTGATGGGTTGCAAAGAATTTCTGCTGCCGGCAAGAAGTTCGGTCAAGGCTTTTGGTGGACTGTGAAACTATATGCCGACAACCGTATCAACATCTCCTCCTGCCAGACCAAATATGCGGATGGTGAAATCTACTGGTATATACGCCACTACGAAGGTGTTCAAGAGCTCAGTCTTGCTCGGAACCTGCTTTTTGAGCTGAGTTCTAGCAAACGAAGGATCCTGAAGCTCCTCCTCAGAAAAGTCCCGGGTAGCGCGCCAGGCGAGATGATATATCTTCACAGCGAAATTGTAGAATCTTTAGATAGTGTCCTTGCTTTTCCTGGTATGCGAAAGCGATTTCTGCTAGGAACAATGCTCAAAGTTCTGGCTCTGCACTGCCCGAGGCCGGTAGCCAATTACTTGCGACATCTGACTAGAGTCTGGCTGCACATTACAGAGGGCAATCCAACCTACGCCGACTACAAGACTGTTTTGTCTCTGCAACGCCGTGTGCCCTCGAACCGCGCTGATAGCAAATACATTTGCGCAATGATGGATAGTGGACAGATTATGCCTCGCGTCAAGGAGCCGGGTCTCCGACTGAGGATCAAGCAGAAAATTCTATCCCTCGACATCGTGATCCCAAGCATGGAGACATTCCACGAGAATATCCTATACTTTTCGATAGGGGCAAAGATCCTGAGAAGGCATATCATAGACTCACCATACCATGCAAGCGAGAGCGGAGAGTCCCAAGAAACAATGTTTCAAGACCTGCAAGGATGTTGGCAGCGACCAGACCAGCCGTTCATGGAAGTGAGAGATGGAATTTTCCGGCCTTTAGCCTCTTTGAATCCGTGGATAGCCTATAAGCTGCTTTTCTTGTCCGCCTTGACTCGGTTTCCTTACCTGTCCGACGAGTCCCCGCTTCAGGACAAGCGAAAGCATGGCGAATCTTTCCCAGCTGGAATTGAGCATGTTCATGTGTTCCGGCTTCAAAACGCTGCAAAAAAGCTTGGTTTTACGACAAGAAAGATAACTCGTGGCCTTGCCACAATACCGCCATCGCCGCGTCCGGCAGAGGTAGTTTTAAACCGATGGGTAGAAGCACGCGAGTGGAGATCTGGAAAGCCGTCGATTCGAAACTTTCTCTCCCTGCAGCGGGCTTTATTCTTCCCAACAGCTAAGGAGAAGGATGCGGGAGATAAAGTCACCTCAATCTTCGTACAGAAAGACTTTTTAGATGCCTTCTTCGGTGCCTTGCCTCTTGTATTTGATGGTGAAGAGGAAATAAGCAGTCTCCTGCCCACTCCGCTGGGCGAAGAAATGAACATAGATGGTGATAGCTTACCAGCGGCAAATACTGGTGACGTGCAATTTTCTAGACAAAACCATCTACACTTCGATCAGACTCAAGCAGATCAGCCTTCCAGCCTACCGGGAGCTGATCAAAACGAACCCGAAGTCGAAGATGATGTCAGAGAGGGACTCGAGGCGCAGCCGCCAATCCAATCAGCAGCGGCCAAACCTGTCAACCCAGAACACCAGGAAGCGTCGGACATATTCCTGACACTTGATAGCACAGTGGAAGAAGGAGAGCCATGCAAGTCGCTGATCCTAGCTTCAAAAGATGGCCAGCGTGAAAACCCGCCGTCTGTGAACCCCCAAGCATTCAAGCAAAGACAGGAGCCACCACCCCTCATTCTAAATGAGCCCTCGGCCCATCATTCCCAGAGACGCGCAGAAATTCTTGATCCCATGGAAGGTTTATCAGTTATTTCAAGTGGCAGAGTCAATAGGAAGACTATGCTGGATGAGGAACTCACGGTCAACCCAAAGACACAGGGCCCGGAGCGTACAAATAGAAAAAGGCTAAGAAAATCTCCGTACGCCCGTACTCGAGAGCGTCAGGGCTATTCAAAAAGGTCCCCACTCGAACCTCCAAATAACTTTGACAAGCGGCATACGCCTCCACAACCACGGGTGTCGTCGCAATCATTCAATTCAAGAGGATCCAGACTGCCTCATGAGGAATTCATAAGCAACCAATCTGCACAAGAAACATACGAGCAGGTTACGGACATTACGACTCCAAATCCAGAGGGGAAATATACTCAAAGAGCTTTCCATCATAACTCGCAAAGAGGATCAGACATTTCAGATGGCATGATGAACAAGGGAAACCTTTTAAAACGATCACCGCTCGAAGCTCCAAGCATTGGCAGTCGGTCTAAACGATCCAAAGCAAAGACTTCACGCAATCGCATTTACCGAGGCCTGAAGAGAGTAGATAAAAGAAAGCAAGGATATACTTATATAAAGAATCAAGGCCATTCAAAAAAATCGCCATTGGAAACGCCAAATGAGACCTACAATAAGCATATATTTTCACAGCCACCAGTATCTTCTCGATCATTCAAGATAAGAGGATCTAGACAACCTCATAGGGAATTCGTGACCGAACACGCTGCACAAGATATATACGAGCAGATGACGGAAATTGCAACTCCAAATCTAAAGGGTAAATATACTCAAAGGGCCTTCAGTGATATGCAAGAGAGTACTCGTTACCCGCAGAGCGGGTCTCCTTATTCGCAAAAGTCAAACTACAGGGACAGACGACGCAGTCGTACGAAAAAGTCCTCAGGTTCTCTTTCATGGCTTTCAGAAAGCTCTGGCGGCTCCAATAAACCATTGACCCCGTCACCAAGTCCTGTTCCACTGCGAGGCGATAAAAGGCCGCCGCAAAATACCCAAAAAGCCTCTACTGACATACAGGAGAAGACCCGCGACTCACGGAGCAGATCTCCTCGGTCTCCAAGGCCCAACTACAAGGCCAGACGAGATAATCGTACGAAAAGGTCGCCTGTTCCTTCTCCAGGGCAGGGACAAACCAGACAACCTCCAATTGTGTCTCCAGCGTCAGAACTTGCAAAGGCCCAAACTACCACTTTATTCGAACCTGCGAGTGCTCCCATGTCCTCTGAAAGCAAATTTGCTGTGCCTCAGCTTCTTGAAGACTTGGCTACTGGATCGAAATATGCTATGATGAAAGAAAGGCGACAAAATATGCAGAAATCAGATATACTCCCTCCAGAATTAGGTAGTTCATCCTCTGTGAAAAGGGGTAGAGATGTATATGAGGGAGATACTCAAGGCAGCTCAAGTCCTAGGTGGAAGACAAGGCGGCTACTTGCTGTCGCAGATCATTCAACCCCAGACCCCTCATCAAGCCACGGTATGGAGATGGAATCAATCTCTCCTATGTTTTCGGAGGTTTTCCCTTCCAGATTTCTCGTTAACCGGCTAAAACCTAAGAAACCACGTGAGACTGCCGAAAGAGAGCCGCCAGACCCTCTCCAGATAGCACCAGACAAGGTCAGTAATCCTTTGAACAACTCAGAACTCAACATAAGAGGAAAGAGATCTCCGCTTCCCTCACCAAAGCCCATTATGAGGGCGCATGAAACAGTTGCGCCGCAGCAAGTAGGCCTGCAGGGTCCTCACCATACACAATCGAATTCGATTATAGAGGTTGTTAGTTCTTCTGTAGAGGAGCAATTAGACAATCCAGTACCCAAGCCATTACCAGATTCACATACAGGTTCGCAAAATGTTATGCAAACAAAGGGCGTTCCGGAAGAGCATAGCTCAAACAGACTGGGCGCGCAGATGACTTCACATCTTGGAGCCGCTGCCATGACCCGGTCCTCTTCCCCTCCAGAGAACATTGCACTCGACCGCTCCGGATCACAGGGAATAGTGAAAGAACAGAACGACTCCATAGCGAGAGAGTACTCATACGATTTGAGCCAGCGGAGAAACGGAAAAAGAGCAGCGCCCATTTTAATTGATCCAGCTGACTACGCCCTATTGGGAGCACCCTCTCGAGCAGCGAAGCCATATCAAATCCGGAAGTCTGGAACTCAAAGTATGTCTATAGAGAATCCTCAACCCAAGCAGAGAAAGCGATCCCCAATTTTGCCACCTGTCACGAGAACATTCAGGCCGCCTAGCTCACCCTCATCTGGGATGGAGAACGAAAGACATGGACAACCTTCAGTTGAAGCTAGAAATTCCCGGGAACAGAGCCTACCTCAGGAGGCAGACTCTGCAGGTGGAGGTGGAACTGAGGAGTTGCAACCATGGGCGCAGTCTAGGTCGATTTACCCCAGCAACCCTGACCAATGGAGCTAGGACCGTGAGTCAACACAATGAGTACTTTTTCTATGCGTCTTGATCTCTTTTCTTCAGTGGGAGTGGCAGCGCTTCAGTGAAAAATGTCGAGATTAGTCATACAGTAACATTTGTTTGTCAAGTATTCAATTCAAAAGAAAAGAAAATCTCGTATGTATGACCCTGAAGACTTTGCAAGACCTTTACTAGCCTAAGTATATGTAGTCAAAGGGAAAAAAAATTGAAAAAAGGAAAGAAGAAAAAATCATTTTGACGATCCCCCGGCGGCAAGACGCTCCCGGCATGTCTCCCTTGCTTGAACAAATATTCTTAACTGACAATTACAAAAAATTCAACGCCTGTATTGGAAACAACCTAACTGTCGGGTAAAAGAACCAAGTAACAATATATTACATAAGTCCAGCCTTGTAATCCGGTACGGTAGTGTGAACACGGTGATCCAGCCCAAACCAAGTCGCGAATGGTTAACTCCAAGCCTATCCAAACTATTTCTCCGACTTAATTTGGCTTGGATTTACTCCACGAGTTGCCGAGCAAGAAGTTGAACCAATAGAATTGTGATTTTGCAACCTGAAAACCCCTGCTACGTCCCTATCAACCGTGCTATCCGATGACATGGGGCTTGGGTTTCGGCAAGACTGCTATGTTAAAGTTGTTAGTATATTTTCGCTTGCGACTGTGTGTGGATGCCATACAATTCGAACAATATAGTCGTCCCGCATTTTGATCTCACTTATGAGATTGTCATGATGGACCCGCGAGTCTGTAAGCTGCATGTTCATACTATATAGCTCTGACTGACATGTCGCATAATCATTTTCAAGTTCCTGGCAGCGCCCCCGCAACTGAGCATTCTCAGTCTTATAAGAGGAGTTGAGGTTGGTCACTTGTTGGAGGAGCATTGCTAAGCAGTGCATCTGGGCTGTGTTGTCCACTGCCGCGCAGGGGCTATAACGCCGAATAGACGTAGGGCCGATAGGAGGAATGCGAGCCGGAATGGACTGAGGCATTGCGTTTCTGTGTATTCAAGGCTTATTGAAATTCGGATATATGAATAAATGTCTGTTGAGAAAATGCTCAGAGATTGGATTGCTAGATTGATGTAGTTTGTCATCGATAAAGGAAGTCTTGTCAAGTTAAATACACGGATGTGCTCAGAAAGATGCTAAGAATAGGTCGGGCGGGCATAGGCCAGGCTCTTTTCAGAATTAGAAACTAATGGCTCTCATGGCCAAACTGCGGGCCTGTTGGAGCATTGCTTGATGAAATATCAAGGCTGATTTATGTTTTGATAAGCATCCCTAGCTAGGAGACTAAAAAAAGAACTTTCTCTGCTATAATGGCGTGGTAGGGTGAGGTCAAGTTTCCTGAGTGTTAGGGTTCAGAATAAATATTGATGGAGAAGCTGACATAAGTCGCAATTCTATTTTTTAAGCTTAGGAGAATTGATTTGAAAATGTACAATAACCAGATAATTATATTACTAGCTGCATATTCAATCTCAGCTCTTGACTTAAGCTTAGCAGTCTCTTCTCCTAGACACTCTTGTATTGATTCTATCGGGATTTACTCCTATTTTCTAACTTTTGCCGGAAAGCCATGAAGCTGCTCGATCCCACACACACACACACACACACACGCACACCCCCACCCCCCCCCCCAAGAAAAAAAGGAAGATTCAGTCATCTGTCTTGATCAACCTCTCCAAGCCAGACCATCCTAGCATAATCATCATCGTCGAGATTAATGCTGGTTGGAGTTTCCTCATCACGGTCTGCTGTTTGATGCAGAGCTCTCTGGAGATCGAGAGCAAGTTGTGCTTCTAGCTGGTCGCCATCATGATATTCATTATATCGGCTTCCACCGCTTCGGACTGAGACTCCTTCAGCTGCTTCATCTATGGGCTCCTCGCATGGAAGACTCATGTCGAAAGCAGGATCCAGCTGTATAGGCGCCCCAGCGTCTGCCTTGAAGCCTGTTTCATTGGCCAACAACTTGAAGAAATCATCCTCGTCCTTACTCATAACCGTATTAGATGCTTGTTGCGAGTCGTTGTTGTTGTTGTGGATGTTGGGAGTCGTATCTATAGTGTAGGGTTCGAGGCCTCGTAAGCTGATAAAAGGTCCAAGATGTCCTACGTTGACCCTCTCAGGAATGATTTGCCAGCAGATGAGGAAGCCGTCCATAAAACCACGATCTTCTGTCTGCCAGCCAAAGGTGTCGTAGTAACGCTTTCTTTCGAAAACCGAGTCCCATAGCCCCAAAAGTGATGTAATCTGGTGTCTGATAGCAGAGTAATACTCTGTACCGAGACTCAGCCTCATTTTACAAAACTTTTCAATATCCGAGTGGTTCCCAGCTATTTCATGTCGTATCGTATTGATTTCATCAGGTCGCAAGAGCCCTGCCACATTAAAATGACCTCGTTTGGCGCTGTTTTCTTCGGAGATAATAGCCTTGACGTAGTCACCAATCATCTTGATATTACTGGTGCTATTCTCCACCCGAAATCTAGGAAAAGCCATCTTTTTCTTTTCCTCTTTATTTAAAATCAGGCCTGCTGATATAGAAAAGGATATGGTTGAAGTTGAACTGAACTGAAATAGCAGAGAGTGTAACCGACTTAGACAATCCGGAAAGTTTTTGCAATGTTCCACAAATAACAGAAGCGAACAAACGGATTTAAATAGTACCTGGTAGCCTGAAATCTCGGCTGTGAGTTTGACTTGGCTGAGGGGTGGCGCAGTATACTTCAATCCAGGAACCAGGAACCTGGCTTTCCCGAAAATCTAAAAGTGAAATTCGCATTTAAGCCCTACTCTCCGGGCAAAAGATAAGAATGTAAAAGAAGGAAAACAAAAAACTCAATTCATTATTTCTTTCTCATTATCGTTCATGCCTTGACAATGAATAGCCCTTCACCCCAAGCTCCAGCGCACACAAAGACGAAGGAACGAAGACGTCGAGCTAATAAAGCCTACAAACGACGAATGACTTTGTTATCAAAAGCATATAAGTTGCATGATGATTGCGACTTCAATGTGGTCCTTCTTTTACAAAAGAGCCATTACTCCCATATCTATTCCTCTATCGATATGCACCATTTGCCATCAGTTTTTGAAAACCTTGTAAGCAAGGATATACTCTATTCGAGAAAGTATACTAATTGGAAATTCAGAAGCAAAGCTATCCTCTGCCAATTATTTATACATCTGAATCATTTCATAAAAAGAAGCAAAACTAGGTGGATTGTTTATGGCTTAGCGTGTCAAATGTATGACCTACAGTAACAATAAAATAGATCGCTTACAGGCGTTTTGCATGGATTTCACTTTGCTTGTGTTCCCCGTTATGTTCATATAGTTTTACAACTGCATTTTGGCGACTCCCCGTTCTTTGCCATCACAATTACAAGTGATTGCAGTGCTGTGTATTTTTTTATTCATATGAAAAGCATATTGCACCCGACACTTCCAGCCTTTTAGCCCCGTGGCAGTAAATCAGGCGTAAAAGTTCCGCTTGTCCACTATCAATCTCATAAAGCAATAGACAAGGCGGAGGTCAGCCGTTATGGCAAAAGTGTAATCCTGAAAAAAGGAAAGTTTTTGGGGAAAATTTGGAAGGGTTATGGTAATAAGGATACAACAGATGTGCAGTGTGAAATACCAAGATTGCTGAACAGACTGTCAAGAAATTATTAGCAACAGAAGTAGTAATGTACCAAGCAATCAGGAAGATAGGTTTATAATAATGAATCATTTTAGGGAAAAGTGTTTAAAAAGGGTTTCACTAGATATGTCGAGTAGCATTTGTTTTTCAATAATTAAAGCTCAGGTAATAAAAGTAGGTTCTTGGTACAAGAATCTACTGTTACATTTTGAAGTTCAAACTTTATAACTCTCCTTGTTCATGATACAATATTTGGAACTAGAAAACACAAAAAAAAGACCAGAAAAAACATTGGAGAATCTAAGCTTTCTGTTGTTTTTATATCGAGCTTGAAGTAAGAAGTGTGGTAGTGACTGTCTGAGTGATTGTGTATATAGTCCAACTTAATCCCGACTTTCGGGCTGCTGAGTTCACTTGTACGATATTAGAAGTCGCAGTCTGATTTGGCATGTTATAAGATGCTGAGGTAGTTCTAGCTAGTGACGAATGGGATTGTTGTATTGGCTCGGTGCTAACGCTCGTGTTCGAGTATGCGGACAGACAACTCACTGTGCCGTTCTGGTGAGAGGCAACAGCCACTGTAGCCGTCCCGTTGGAGATTATAGCGGATGTGCATGTCGACGAATCTGCGCACTGCCTGCAACACAATTAGAATCTTTCCGTACGGGGATAGTTGCGTAAGGAGCGTACCAAATTACGCGAGCGCTACCATTTGGCGCACCCTGTGGGACTGTGAAACTTGAGATCTGAGAACCGTAGCATGGCAAGGTAGGGTGAAAGTCAAAGGCTATAGGCGCATAATTCGGGTTGTCAAATTCGAGGAAAGCGAGACATCTTCCCCAAAATGGGTAGTCACGTCTATAGGCGATTATTATTAGACATAAACGACGGTCAGCAAGCGGCCACACCTACCTGACTGATATATTGGCCCCCGCCACTAGCTGGACCGCGGGGTCGGAGAAGCACAGAGGTGCATCGCCATTGAAGGAATTCACCACTCTTAGCAGCAGTGTGAGCGTAAAAAGAGCAATAATCATGGCTTGGCAGGTTTCTCCAACGGGCCTTCTGTAAATAGAAAGGTTGAGAAGGCTTTGGCTAGCTGGATCGCTGCTCTTGAGGTTTTACAGTCTAAAATCGTACTTATTAGAAAGTATGATAAAGAGGCGTCCTTTCAGATTTAAATATCAGTGTTGGTCCTAGTACTGGGATGCTACAAACCGTTCTTTCGGGCTCACCAACACCTATCTATCAGGGTACACAGGTGCCAACACATTAGCCAAGAAAGACGCCACATTACTGGACTGCGGGAAAGAACAATACAATGGACTATACCTTGCAAGGGAATGAGGTTCTAGGACCTGACTTTTGGGATAATTGGCTTCTGGATCAAGAGCTCATGAACAACAACACACTCAGCGAGCCGTCTATCGGGTTGGATGCACTGCAGAGCAATGATACATTGTCAGTAACCACGGATATGAGGAGGCAAGTGATCCGAAACCCTACTCTTTCTATTGATATCCCAAGCTTACAATCCTCAGCCTTCTGATCATGATCTGTCGGCGATTGGACACCATCGAAGCAAGATTGCCACTTTCCAGCAACAATGCACATATAAGCGGGGAGATTAGTTCATTGAGGTTGGAAAGGTTGGAATCCAGCATGGAAGCATCCAAAAAGATGATTGAAAGCATGAAAGAAATGATTGAGGGTATTCGACAAGGCATGAGCTCATTCACCCAGAATTTGTGGTCCTTCTTTGCTAGAAACTATGGTAGTGAAGAGTCTGATACAGCAAAGCTGTTCAAGACATAATTAGATAGAACCACAAACTTGGTACCCTTGTGGAGCCCGGTTTTGCGGTTCTTGCCTTCCAGCTAGCAATAAAAAGCCTAGTGTATACTTAAATTGAGATGTGAGGAAGAATTAATCTGCGCCAATATGTTTGGGATTGGATTCCGATAGGTGCTGCAAATTATGTGTACAAACTGCAATTCTTTCGATGCAAGAATCTGTGCTTCGAAAAACGTTAAATGGACCATCTATTAGGAACAAGTGGAGGCAGGGCTTTGAGAAACTAAATAAGCTCGTCTTCACAGTTTCCAACTTATTTGAGAGGAGGAAGCACGGCTCCAGTACATTGTTCTGGGATATGCATGCCGATTATAAACCTCTGCCAACGCTCCCTACCGAGCCAGCAATTGTGCCCCCGCTTCCTCTAAGCCAAAGGAAAATGCAAGCTACAAAGCGAATTACATGGTCAGAGCGGCAGATTAACAAGCTGCAGATGGATAATAAAGAGCTTCGTCAAGATGTTTTAAGCCAAAAGAGAATCAATGCTGAAAAGGATCAGATAATAGAGCTTTTAAAGGAGGAGAACTTAGCATATATGCGGAAGATTGATGAACAGAATGAAGTTGCAAAGCTGGCAAATGATATCATGGTTGCGGTTCAGGAGTTTCAAAATGCAAAGGTACAAAGCTCAAGCAGCTCAAACCAGTATCGAGTCAGCTCAGTCTATAACAGGGAAGCCTTTAGCAACATTGTCAGCGAAGGGTTTAGTGACATTATACAAGTCTATAATCAGATTTAGAAGTCTGTTCTTACAGCAGGAAGCAATCTAAAGTTAGACTGTATAAATGTGACAGGGCTTCCAAAGAAAAAGAAACGTAGTGAATTCTTAGATTGACGACTGGAAAGCAATATACAAAATCTATCTGAATGGTAACTAATTTGAGATTATATATCCAGCTCTTTAGTCCTGGCTTACTGTAGCCTGTCGAGGCTCAGTCTCAGTGAGCACAATGGCCTGTCCTGTGACCCGCATGCTAGATGGGTCACAACATTGAACTTAAAAACAATCAAGGTTTTCTTTTTTTTTTTTTTTTTTGGTTTTTTCCTAACAACCTGTGAAATCCACCGTCTAGTCTGAGTTTACAACAGACAGCGTCTTTCCTTATACGCTTCAAGATTGGTTTAACTTTGTAGAAAATGGAATACAAAGATGAAATCATTTTCCAATTGCTTAATTAAATCAAACGAAAATAGTGGATCACTACCATCAGATCAGAAGGTAAGACGAAACGGTTGAAAGCTAGCGATGATCATCTGTACAACCTCCAGGGATTGGTTTCATCACCTCGAGCTCCACTTACCACATCGATGCGGTAGTGGCACGTGCACCCGCCCACGAGCTCCACTTACCACATCGATGCGGTAGTGGCATGTGCATCTGCCCACGAGCTCCACTTACCACAAGCGCCTAATATCCCATCTTTCCTTACACAAATACTTGGAAGCCCCAAACGCAGTAAACCCTTACATCAGTTACTTCTGCGTTCCCGTATAATGGATTAGCACTTTTGATATAATGTCGAAAGTTAGATTTTGACTCTTTACTCTCTACTGACAGAAGTGAAGGAAACGTCTGTTTTGTGTATGCTAGTTCCTGCAAGGGCGACAGTGTAGGCTGCTTACGCTACTGTCTCTGCTCTATATTTATTAGCATGACGAAATTCCAATCCAGCTGCATGCGTTTGCCCATTAACAAACAGCCTAAAACGTAGGCTGGTGAAAGTCGCCGCTTAAAGTCGGGTATTTCAGACCAGCCTGTAACGAGGGCGAGAGTCGCGATAAGGGCTTCGCATAGTGTTGAAATCCAGCAGCAGATATGGAACTAAAGTCTCTTAGAGGCATGAAACTTCGGAGGAGCTTGTAAGCATGTGTTTCGGCTACAAATATAAAGCCTGATATAAAGAGTACTATTCGGTTTCCCACTTATAGCTGCTCTTTCTCCTGGAAAAAGAAGGGAACAATTCTTTGTTACAACAAAACACAAAAAGTCAATAATAACAATCCATGAATCAAGTTGCCCCAATATACAAAAACAAGTCCCCGAGACACATAAGCTTGAAAGCAAATTAATCTTGATTGCTATACTGATACGTATTATCAAAACTGACTCTCCATCTCTCCATATAAACATTATTACTTGCGCTCTATATAAAATTCTTTGTTATTTCCTTCTCGTGAATATCACCAGATGCTATAATAGAAGTATCGCTATTGTCAGAAATGAAGCGTTTTGCCTCATAATAAAAGCAGACAGGCAGCGTTATATTGATATATTTAGTAGCCAGTTCTCGATTTCTGCCAGCATTCTCCTCGCCTATAGCCGAGGCTAAGAGATGGCAGAGGATGGCTAGTATGTTATAGAATACGCCTGTTGTAATGAGCACTGCAGTGGTCCGAGGATTTCAAGACACACAAATGGTGCATGCCAACGAGAGCAGTGCTAAGTACAGGCATTGAATAGGTTATAAATCTCTATAGTCTGAATGCAAGTATTCACTGCCTTTGGGGCTATTGGAGTCAGTGTGTAAATCGATTGCCGAGTAAAAAATAGCTACAGGGACAAGAGTTGTTATGTTGGGGAAGTGGAAGGGTAATTCTATATCAACAGGTTGATCCATCTTAGAAACGAGCAAAGCCGATGCTGATAGAGAAAGTGTGCGAGGGCTAGTGAGTCACTGGCCCTGGGCCGTGCACGGCCCCGCTAGCCAGCCAACAGCCAGACCTGTAGATAGCCTCAGATAGTTCGGCCTCGTGGCTTTTTCTCTCTTTTTCTCCTCTCTTCAGCGCATCTGAATACGAGCCTTTTTCAGCCATCGCATAGAAAGCATATTTGCAAAGCATTTCCTATGATTGTACTCTGGTTGTTTACCACAACAGCGGCAAACGGCAGGAAACGGTCGTCTTTATTGTTTAGAAAGCCAAGCCTCGAAGCCTGGCTTCCCGGATCGCTAAGGACTATTATCAGCCGACCAATTACACTATGCTGTTATTTTTAGATATAGAATCACTTTGATCCTCTCTCTGATTCTTGATTTCATAAATGCTTATTGATAAATTCAGCTATAAGTATATTGCTTTTCCAGGCATAAGTGTTCAATCGTATCTCTCACTCCCAAATTTCTACAGACTATCATGCCTTTATTACCCAAGCACAAGAAACACGGGCCTAAAGGATCTCATTATAAAACACGACAGAGAACTCCAGAACAAAAAGCTCGAAGAAGATTTCGAAGCCGAATCGCCTCGCTTCAGAGCAAAGTGAACGAGTTGAACAAAGTCACTGAGAGCCAAGCTGTTCTTGTGTGTGTTCATGAAGGCGAGACGATCATTCTAGGGAATGAAAAAATTTTAGGCTCTTTGTCCAACAGCACTTATGCTGCGTCCTTTTCAACAATCCCATCTTCATCAACTTCCAGTTTGAAGGATGGCGATACTGGTTCTCCTTTCCAGAACGATCATGGAGAAGATGACAGCCACTTAGCTCCGATGCCTTGCTTCCACGAAGACAAAAAATTAGCTTCAAGGAAAGTGACATTGTGGAAAAAGGAAGACTTAGATTTGTTAGCTGTCGACTTTTTCAAACCATTTGACAATTGTTCACTGTAAAGGAGGGTTGCACATCAAGTTATCTAAGAAAGTACTTTCTACATTTCATGGCAATGGCTTCCTTTAACTTCTAGAATAACCTGTACAGCTTCTAGCGTTTTGAAATGAGAACTTAAGAGATTTATAACATGGCTCCATATCTCGATTTCTGGGAAACTTGGCCAACAAGGCCGAATATGCCTCCAGCTACGACCCGTCCTGATGTTGTCTTCAGTGAGATGTAAGTCATGGGCGCACCTGGGCTTGTCGCTAAGATAGCGTGTGGGGTACGAAGAAGCGGATTGTAATGACCTGTGGTGGAAGGTGCCACTGTACTACATAGATCCAAAAGATCAGCAGATATTCGAACTCGCCGTTCGAATATTCCTTCCAACCGTACATATAGCCTACGCCCAGACCACGGGTCGTAACACGGATGTTCTTGAGTTCTTGATACGACCGGAAACCGAAGTATGGCCCCGGGAGCTCGAGACTTGAACTAAGGCCAAGTGTTACTAGTAACTTAGCTAGGAACCCTAGCTTTATCCCTCGATTTTTGGTTAGGAACTTGGCCAATCTTGTAGGGGCCTTGATGCTCGAAGTTAGCCGGGAACTATCTTCGATTACTGGTAACTATCTGCGGTGCTCGTAACTTGGCCATCGCTTAATCCTTGATTGCTGGTAACTATTATCGGTGCTGGTGACTTGGCCATCTTTTGTTGGCGCTTTGATCCTTGAAGTAAGCCCTCAATTACTAGTAACTATCTTCGGTACTAGTAATTTGGCCATCTCTTAATCCTGGATTACTGGATTACTGGTAACTGCCTTGGTACTAGGAACTTGGCTATTGCTTAATCCTTAATTACTGGTACCTATCTTCAGGTAACTATCTAATAACTTGGCTATCGCTTAAGCTTTGATTACTAGTAACTATCTTTGGTACTGGTAACTTGGCTATCATTTGTTGGGGCCTTGATCCTTGAAGTAAGCCCTCGATTATTGGTAACTATCTTCGATTACTGGTAACTGTTTTCGATTACTGGTGACTGTTTTCGATTACTGGTAACTGTTTTCGATTACTAGTAACTCTCTTTGATACTGGTAACTATCTTTGATATTGGTAACTATCTTTGATACTGGTAACTATCTTTGATACTGGTAACTATCTTTGATACTGGTAACTTGGCCATCGCTTAATCCTTGATTGCTGGTAACTATTATCGGTGCTGGTAACTCGGCCATCTTTTGTTGGGGTCTTGGTCCTTGAAGTAAGCCCTCGGTTACTAGTAACTATCTTGGTTGAAGGTGTTTAAATTTAAACTGTCCAATAATTAAATCATAGAACTATCCAAAAAGAAAACCAGGGGAAGGTGGGGGGGGGGGGGGGTTGAATAACCTTATGTCGCATGATCCATATAGCGTTGGTAGTAAGCTCTAGTTTGAGATTTCAAAAAACACATATCAGCAGGAATGGACTTTCTTGGGTGGAGGGGGAGGGGGCAGGCTGTAATCAGCGCCCGGTTGACTTTGCTCCGTTGAGCAAGTCAGGCGCCGTAGATCTTAAATAGCAAAGCTCGCCACATCGCTAAGCGCTTTCCATTTAATCACTCGCGACACGATTCTTTGCTTTTTGCTATTTATAAGTATAAGTTGTTTGACACTGGATCTGCCCGATATCAATGCAGAAGACCCAAATCTGTTTCGCCTAGGCATGCTGAATGCAGGGCCACTCTCTTTGAATTTTCTTATCAATTGAACAGACTTTTGAGGTATCCATAAGAGATATAAGTGTACATTTTGGTTATGGCTGCTATGATCGTGACCACCTACGGCGACGTTAGTTCAAATTCCTCCACCCGACCCAACCCATCCCGGCCCTCATTGACTTTACAATGCTATATAGACCCCAGTATGGCTATTCCAATTTGCTAGTACTAAGCATGTCATACGACGTCAAACCGATAACTGGGTAAATGCAACACATATCCTCAAGGCTTGCTCCTTTGGAAGGTCTCATAGACGGGGCATTATCAAACGCCTTGTACAGACGACAGAATACAAGAAAATAGAGGGTGGTTATCCTGAAATACAAGGTAGAAGAATATCGCCCATCTGAACCTCATCCATTGCTGACTTATCTTTTCTCTAATCAAGGGATGTATCTACCACTCCAGGAGGCTCGCAAACTTGCCTGCCGGTATAATGTTTATACGCTGTTGAAACCAATCCTCGATGATACTCCAGACTTATTTGCTACCGCACCTTCTCGCCAGCGTCGACAAAAGCGGAGACGGTCTAAAACAGCTCGCCTCCAGCCAATATCACCTCGAGTGCAGCCACATGGTACACCGTTGGTTTGTGTAGCAAGTAATCCTGGTCGTCCACAAGAAGATTCTTCTGAAGCTGGTTTAAGCAGGGAGGAAGTTTTGGAGATGCTATCTTCTTTTCAGATCAAGTTCAAGGAAATGTCGACTGTTATGAACGCTGAACAGGAGATGCAAATTGCATCGTTGGAGGAACGTATGGATGGGGTAGTAGCCGCACTTGCGTCACTGGCTAGATGTGTTGGGATTCTTCACTAGAGCGAATTCATTCATTATTCACTACGGAAGCAGGATAATGTAAAATTCATATGTATAGCCTCTGAGCATAGCCATCCAAAGCTCCGGCCAAGGAACAAGGCAGGATCGATCAATCGCTAAGCAAAGAAGCTACAAATTGATTGAAACCACGAAATATTAATCTGATCACATATTAATTCCCTGTGGTCTTTGTAGCCACAATTTGTTGTGGGAATTTCAACGCAGAACAGTCTTATCTGTGATGGCAAATAAGCGAATGTTTCAACTGCAGAATAATTTTAGTGCAGCGTTTCATGGGATCGACAACCCGTCAAACAGGGCGCTCTGAATGCCAATGCACCTGGCAGCCCGGGCTAAGGAGAAATATCCTGGTTCCGGGGACTGCAGCATATGCACTTCACTTTTATTTCCCAAAAACTTGTAAATACCTCGGGAATTTCCACTAATCTCCGTGCTTTGGCTCTTTTTTATTCAAACGTATTCCCTTCGTTCTGTGAAACTTCTCTCCTTTGTTTTCTGACCAAGCATTTCCGAGCCCTACACCTCTCCTTCACAGGAGCAGCTATCTGAACCGCTTTACCACGAATATACCCAGTATGCAAGCTTTCCAATACTTCCTGGTCATATCATCTCTCCTTGTAGCAGTCTATGCATATGATGAGAATTGCCTGTGGGCGCCATGCGTTCCCCACAACCATGAAGGGACTACTACCACTTCTTCATCGAGCGCTCAGGCCTCCACGTCTACACCCTTGCCACTTCCTACTTCCTCAACTGTAACGCCATCTCCTTCCTCAGACACCATGATCATAGCAGAGAGTGCCACCTCCAGCAAACTTTCGATCAACAGCGGAAGTAAGTCCTCAACGAGCACGCTGGAAACAGTGATCAAGTCAGTCGGTAGCGAGTCTGTTGCAAAATCTTTGAGCAACATGATAGGAACTGTGCTAGCAAGCAGGTCTCAGTCGCCTGTTGGAGTAATTACTACTGATATTATCACTGAAGTTGTCACGTATACTGTCATTGACTGCCCGGAAGAGTCTACATCATCTTTCCTGTAGCAGAATGAACGCTGCAGCGAGATTCGGATGAGAACGTCTTCATAAGCCTTTTCTCATGATTCGTATTTGCAAGTTATTGGTTTGTATGAATTGCTATTTACTATTTGGCAACCTAATGCATCAACACTACACCACCTAGCAAAGGTAGCCCGCTATTCAACCTTAGAGCGAAATGCTTAATTAGAGAAGGGAGTGGAGGTCGTTGTTATATTAATATTGTTTCAACACAACTCCATTACTATTGCATTATCTCAACTCTGCACAAAGTTGTGTTGCAACTGGTTAGCAAGGTTTCCACCAACCTATAGCATACTTTATTCAACAACTCGCTTTCGATATAAATACATGCTTTGTGTTATACTCTCGCAAAGAGGCAACATAAGTTTTCAATTTGAATATAAACCTTTTGCTATAAGAATGATTTCTTCATATTTCCTTCGATTTACAATATTTTATTTAAAAGCTTAAACCTCATAAATCATGTAATCGTATTCGTATAGCATATTTATTTTATCGAGATGCAGCTTATCAACCCGAGTATTTCACCTTTCTTTCCATTTACTAATCCCAAATAGAGGATCGTCGATCGAAATATGGCCAAGGTTTGTCGGTAACCTTCACCTCCCTCCCCTGAAGCACAATTCGATACTCAGTCAAACTCTTATTCAATCTGGTTCTCATCAGCCGCCGGAAACGCTGCGAATGCGTATTTGCCACAGTCATTTCCCCACCAGGCACCTCAACTAAAACAACTAGCTTGAAGTCCCACACGCTCCAACGGGTGCTCAAAGATGTTTTACGATCTTTCATTAGTGTGTATAGCTCTTCCTGAACTGCACTGTCCAGCCGACGAAGTCGTTGCTCGAGGTCGATCTCATAGCTTCGATGCGGCTTCCACCAACGCTGTTTCAGAATATGTTGACAGTGCGCAGTTTCGTGAACAACAGCTAACTCATTATTGTCGAAATGCCGATTAGGATTGATACGAATTGAAGTATGTTGATGCTTAGCGTTCCTGTAGCTATGAAAAAGTGTCCATGATTCGTATCGTACTTTTTGGGGCAAGGGTTGGCGCCTAGATAGATATTAGTATTCAAGTTCCATCATTATAAGTATGCATCATAGGTCTGACAATGCAGGCTCATTATCCTCTTTACAACTGTTCGGAAGATAAAGGGAATCTCCGCTTAAAGACATCGGTAAATTTGCCATAAGTGATAGCGCGATTGCTTTAGATCTTTTGAATCTAGACATTTGCCAGATATACCACAGGACTCGGATTCCTTTTATATATGTAGCTTGAGCTATTATTCCTAGTGCTTTTATATGTTAAGATCCTTGGTGGCTTTGCAAGCCAGGATTGTAAGCTGCAAATAGATTTAACTCAGCTGGTGTAGCACTATCTATTCTCGTGTCACAGCTTAAAATCACCCGGTATTTTCATCTTCAACTTTGCAGATTATATTTAGATTAGTGACTGGATGGCTTCGTATAGCACGTATCTCATGGGAATTAGGATGTTGCCATGAAACAGGTCACAAGGAACAATACACAGCTGTCAGAATGTCTAGCATCCTGCTAACTACATCTTCACTACTAATGTACAAGACCTTTCATCGTCAATATAAATAAGCACTGAATATACGCTCGAATAGCATAAGTGCCAGTGAATACTCGCATCGACACTCAACGAATGTTTCGATATAGAAGACCTATACTTGGCACCGCTCTTGTATAAACCTTTGCAGTAGTTTAAGATCTACGGACTGGTTTAGTTCCTCTCATATGCACGCTCTTATATATATATATATATATAACTGGATAACTTAACGTAATAATACATAATTATTCGCAAGCATAGCACTGGGTTATATAGACTAGTATTTGTTACTATAAACTGTCATGGACCCTGAATTTTAAATAGTTTATAATAAAAGATTTATAACGATGACATGCTCCACATGCTTGTTGTAGACGTTGTAAGTCTTTACATACCTTTTATTTACACCTTATGCAAGACATTTCCCATTAATATAGAGCTTTTAGCACGACAATACGAGCCGTTTTCTGTGAGAACTAATGAAGTTGTTAGACTATGCTTATCTAGCAAATACCCTCCCTGCCTTCCCTCGATAGCTTCAGCCAGCTAAACCTTTAGTGAGCGTTTCTCCCAATGCATTCAATCGAGTTTAGATAGTCAATTGCTCAATATAATAGAATGTAATTTATCCAGTTGCGCCCTTCAGATCAGCATAACGCAGCTCTCAATCCTTACATCCACTTTCAATAGCAAGCGATAGTCAATGCCTATATTATATAGACCAACACTCATTGTCTCCTAATATTTTACTCATCATGTATATCAGTATTCCCACAAATCATTAACAACGGTCAAGCCTTTCTTCGTTTGGAATCGCCTAAAACATTGTGTATTTCTTCATTTTCCCATGCGTCGGCTTGCTTTCGCTTCCTCGTCTGACGAGGTTCGCCAGAGATCCACCTTATGGTAGGAATGGTGAGCTCGCTGTTATATGTATGAGTGTCTTCGACAACGTCCTTTGATGTTCTCAGGAGCGTTTCTAGATCACCTTTAGTTCCATAGGCATTATCGCTCTGCTCTTGGGTATAGGCTACATCTGAATCTGTACCGCCCGAAAAAGATATAGAAGATGTGCCCGGTGTATAATAGACCTCGTCCGAGATTGAAACCGCCGTATCCTTTTCTTCCTGAGGTGGAGGGTATTCACGCCTCGATCTGAATCGCTCTTCTATAGTGTCACTTTTGGGGTTGTATTTGGTGACGTACCCATAATGTTGGGCGTATCTGTTCAAAGGATATTGTCTATCGGTTTCCATCTTCAAGCCTAGTGAGCCGATGTCCACGCTGCCGGGTATAACATCCATACAAATCAAGAAGGCTTTCATAAATTCTTTAGGCCTGTTGGGAAAGCCGCTATCATCGTATTCATTTTTCTCGTCGATCATAGCATCCCAAACTTGAAGAAGAGCTAAGATTTGGGACCGGACTTCAAAATAGTCCTCAATATCAGAATCAAGATGTTCAAGGTATTCTGCTTTAACAGTACCATCATTTCTCTTGGCCAGTACTGCTTTTCCCTTAACAGTCTCTTCAGAAATTGCTTCGGAAATTAGTCTGTTTTTGAGAAGCGTGCCGAAGCGTAAAATGTCTTTAACATGTGACAGCATTTTAATGTAATCGCGATCCAAGTCGTAAATCAGTTTATATGAACACACAGGGTGCGTGGGTAACGGGATAAGTGCGTCTAAACGTAATATAAGAATCTATGATGTTTGGAGAAAGGGGAACCCACTCGAAAATCACATGGGTTTATATTCTAATTCTCAGAAAGCCTAAGACCCAGAAGTATAGCTGTAAAAATTGTGAATGAACGCAAAAGCACGGACACAGCTTCGAGCTTTTTATCCCGCATTTCAAGGTCGACCCACTTCCCTTCCTCACTTTCCTCACCCTAGGGAGCCGCATTTCCGGGGTCGACCTGGCCCGCTTTTCCTTCCTCACTTTCCTCACCCTAGGGAGCCGCATTTCCGGGGTCGACCTGGCCCGCTTTGCTTCCTCACATGCTTGGAGGCTTTTGAGCTACCACAGCCTCCGACAGAAATGTCTCGCGTGTAGACCAGTTGCCGGGTACAGAGCCTGGTTTAGATGAACCCGATTGCTCATACAGTGTCATACATACTATTGTGGTTCTGGGATTCAATCTCTGCAGTACATTGTACTATATCAGCCCGATCATTCACTATAAGGACCTCGTAAGAAGTTTTCTAGCTAGCAATACAGCTTGGTAAAAACATTCAGTTCTCAAAATATTTGATATCGAGACATGGATTCAGGTTCCCTCGGTGCATTTGCACAAACACTGCTTAGGCACGACGCCGCGGAATATTTCGCAACACATTCTGAAAGTATCTTCAACATCTGGGTTTCCATTTTGTGCAATACGAATGTGCCTCATGATGCCATTCATGATGACAACCGTGTATTTGCTGCAATCAAAAGCCTGGGTAATATGATCTCAAATCCTGAAAGCTTGTCTCATCAGAGACTTGCATACATACGGTTTGCACAGGTAATGACCAATCTTAAAAAGAAAATCAAGGACAGTCGTCGCCATGGATTGATAACCAAGAAAGCTGGATACGGTAATGCCACTATTGCTATTGAGATTTATCTCCGTGCTATTAAAGGCTCTGAACGAGAGGAATTTCATCGGATTGCGAACTTAAGCAACCGCTGGGTTACTTTGTGCGGATGGTCACCTCTACTAGTCTCTTGTTTTACAGACAAGGTCGATAAGATGATGTAAGCCTAGCCATTATGAGTTTAGGGTTGATAGTATGGTGTTAATAATTATAAATTTACAAAGCAAGTCTCGCATACCAAAAGGTACAATCCAGAACCTTTCAGAGGAAATATTCACATTTTGCCCGGCGCTCACATCAGCTTCGCACCATCTGCTAAAGAATGCTGAGTTATCAGTCAAGACGGGGTCCAAGTATAATCCGAAATATTTTGAAAAGGAGGCGATAGAGCTGCAAGAATACTTGATTATAACCTGACACGAGCACAAAAGTCTTCAGTACTGCGAAAAAGAAATATTACTAGTATGTTTGTGTTATTTCTATATTCTCAACCATAGGTTACAAAATATAGAGGCTTAAAGGTGACACGACTAACAAATTGCTTGAAGCCCCCCCCCCCCCCCCTGGCCCCGAGTTCTTAACGAAGAACAGAAAGAGGTGTTTCAAGTACTGATTGCCGTAA
Source organism: Cryphonectria radicalis (assembly GCA_014849355.1). Classification (NCBI taxonomy): domain Eukaryota; kingdom Fungi; phylum Ascomycota; class Sordariomycetes; order Diaporthales; family Cryphonectriaceae; genus Cryphonectria; species Cryphonectria radicalis. The sequence goes on along the minus strand of JACWQW010000145.1, from coordinate 48,945 downwards.
AACCAGGACCATGGATTAACGCATAATCCTGGAACCAGGGAACACGGTTTATCCAAGGCAATAATTAATAGGCTTTTCACTGCTGTATTGAGATTATCATTGCTTATAAAGTAGTCTGTTCCCATTCAAAATTTCCGCCCTGCCTTGCTTCTATATCTGTGAAAGACTTTGCATGATAAAAAATAATATTTCTTGATATACTCGTTTCAAGGCTATCTAAAATAGAGTAATAATGATGATCGACAGTGTTGATAGCGATGGAGATATTGAAATGCCCGATGCTCCAGAAATCCAGGATATCTCAGCTAGCTTTGAATCTCTAAATATCGATGGTACTATCGAAGTGAACCAGATTACGGATGCTGGTCATCACAGTTGCGGAAACGGGGAAATAGCAGGAGAACTGGATGCGCTTAACAGCGAACAACCGCATGTCAAATTGTTCAAATATTGTGAACGCAACGATGACGGCAAGATAAGTCTTGCTGCTATGCATACAAAGCGGAAGAGATCCCATTATATCATGCCTCAACAGCTGAGAGACACTGATAGCTATTTCGGTGAAGTTTGCCGAAATGATATATCAATAATTAATTCTATCGCCGATAAACTTATCAAGGTCAACGCAATACAATATTTCGTCGATAACTGCGTAATGACTTTAGCAGACTGGATAACATTTCTCGGCAAGACTACACTCCCAGATAAGATTAAGACCTCAGACACCAGAATCGCGGCAGTTTTCAGGACCATGGATCATATCATATATGATAAACAGGGTTCACACTTGTTACGGAGATTAGCTTACGTCCATTTGGCGACATTTCTCAGAACCCTTGAAGCTCACGTAAAGACCGAAAGGCAAAAAGGAATGATTTATAGAGCTCCAGGCTACAGTAATAATGACATTGTCATCGATATCTATATGGATGCTCAAGGGAGGATTACAGACTCTGAAAATTTAAGGGATAAGCTTACAGAAAACAAACGATTTGCAGAGCGCGTGGATGCTGTCTCTGGAGAATCACCTCTATTTCTTCTGCTATATTCGGAAGCGGTTGAAATCATTCTGTATGTAACTCGCCACTGCCTCGCTATTTATTCCGAATTATATTTTAAAATTATTTTAGAAACGATTGCCGGATAGACTATGAAACCTTATCCCTTGTCGCCAGATGCGTCCAGCAAAGATGTCCTGACCAACTTCACCATCTGTGCATGCAGCTCAGTAAGAAGATCAAATCGGCAGTGAAACGTCATCAATCACTGAACACGGAAGAAATCTTTACACATATCAAGCAATCAATGAAATCTATAGCTTCCTTTACTCAAGCGACCTGACCAGCTAGCATATGGATATTGAAGTGTGATTGGAATTGGAGAAGGACTCAAGCGCTCGATTGGTTATAAGACCGTCAATATCGATTAAAACACAATTAATAATATACCAGCTCGTCTTGCTTATAGTGTTTAATGGAATATTGGTGCTTATAAAATATGAGATTGCGATTCAATAATCTCATATACTTGAAGTTCCCCGCAAAATTAATAGCAGCGAGATTCTGTGTATTTCTTTCAGGACGTCACTGGAGCTGATTCCTCCTTTTCACCAGCTGTAAGGTATGGACATTCCTCCCTGGACGCCTCTGTCCTAGCTCTTGCCAAATACCATCTTGGGTGAAGGTCTATAATGAGTGACGGAATGTATAAGGATATAACAAAACCCAAGACCCATTCGAGGATGGCTGTTGGATTATTATTATTCTTTACCGACTTTAGAATAGCATATGCAATTCCTAAGACGAGCAACAGTATCGAATAAAGACTCTTGATGACAAAAGATACAAACAGCATAGGATAATGTTTGTTGGCTTTAGGAATGTTATCAGCGGTTTTGTCAGCTTATAAAAATAAGAAGTATTTACTTACTTCTACTCAAAAAGTAGTATTCCATGGAAATGCAACAGTTGAAGAGCGCATAATTGCTAACGAATACCCAAAGACAGTATTGGTGTTGGTTGGGAAAATTCAGAGTGTCAAATCCACTCAAGGAACACAAGCCAAGAGCACTGATAATAACGAATAGAGTAGCGAATGTGGATAGCCAATTCTGTCTTTTTGACTTGCCAGGCACAAATCGGCCATGGCTAAATGACCAGCGATTTGAAGTGTAAGTGAAAACCAAGGATATAGATGTGATAATGCAGCCGAGGACAAAACAAGGCTTGATTTTTGTTGCACCAACGTCAGAAATATATGCGACAGTTTGTTGGCTATTCATAGACGTATAGTGAGGAGAACCAGTGATTAACCAGTAAAACAGCATCCCACTGAGAGTGCTGAAGAGTGTTCCGCCAGAAAGAAGAGGAAGCAGCTAAATAGAGTATTAGGCCTTCGCGTCTACACTTATATAAGCAGATGATAAGTGGAAAAGCTTACCCAATAAAGGTCCATAATGCAAATATCCCGAGGTTTTTTCTTGGACTGGATTCGATACGCGTTATGGGTTAGGAAGAGGATGTGTATATTGGTCGCTAGTTTTAGCCTTTAAGCGTTGCCTTCCGGAATATTCATATAGCTCGGGAAAAATTGAATCATCTGTCCAAGTAGTGTTGTAGTAATAATGAACTAGGATAAGTCTTAGACATAAAATCCATTTTGATTAATAACCAAAAACGCTGGTGATATCGGTCGCCAGTGAAATGTTGGTCATTAGTGAGATGTTGGTCACTAGTGAGATGTTGGTTACTAGTGACTTGTTGGTTCCTAGTGAAATTTTAGCATTTAGGAGCAGTTTATGTTCATGTTTTCAATAATACTAGGAGTATAGAATGATGATAGTTATAGTACTTAAAGTTATTTAACAACTATATAGCAAAAAGAGGGTGAATAATAAGAAGCATATTTCAAAACACCGAAGTTATTCAGACTACCCAACCATGTGTACACCTTTCCTTTTCCGTATATTCGACTCAGAATACGTGCCAATCCAACACGTTTCTACCAGAGCTTATCCCCGTCGCACTGACCAGCCATATCTCGAAGCTCTGACAGACGAAAATGGCTCCATTGATGTTTGGTATGCGCCCAGCCATAACCGGAACACCTTGCCGGCTCCTCGACTCATCCGCCCAGAAGATTTTCCAGACTTCATGCTCGAATGTATTATAGACCATTCTTTGAGACCCCCTTTTCAACCGTCGTGGTCTCGAATTCTCGTGGATGTGAGATTGAGCTCAACGATGCAGTTGTGTCTGATCATCCGTCTTCAAAATGGATATAACTATTCAGTCGAATATGTCCAGACGACGCCGTCTCCAAATAGCAGCACTACACAGCCTGAACTCACAGAAACGCCATGTGAATCTAGACCGATTACAAACTAAGCAGACTATACGACAATTTCGGAAGCGCAATACTAAGTTCACGATCTTTATTTGAAGGCTATATAAGCAACAGTAGCAGGCCGGTAGAAGTGGGCATCGGAGAAATGGGAGACAGAGCGAAAGGAGCAGTTACAATCGATATGATGATCCGCGTAAGCTCTGAAAGGCTGGATGTATAGGAGAATTCACACTCACTACCAGTCGACGGACTTAGATTAGTTTTCAGGAACTGAATCTGTGCAATAGCTCTGATACCATAAGACTATTTTCAGATTTCATTCAGCACTGTTTCTATCAATATAAACCATTTGAGTATCCAAAAGGTTAAAAATATTTAACACAATTACAGATTAACAATAGAGCTCGTACCTAGCTGAATATAGCAAACAGAATCCTGTCCGCCTGCCCAACGCTTACCTAGCGACATCGCCTGCTGCTACTATGGATAACTGGTCAATACAAGGGAGTAAAAACTCTCGGTAAAGCGAAAATAGAATGCAAGACTTTGCAAGAAAGTCCTCATATTTGATTTTGGTTCAGCTTCTTGATATGCAGACCTTGGTTCAGTCTTTACTTGGTAGATTAGAAAGGAAAATAATATCCACACATCAGCTAAAACGCGCGTCTTTAAGAGTCCATGCTTATCAAAGACACCAAATGAAATAATTTAAGATAGCTCCAATATGTCTTTGGAAGAAAATCGTAATTCCCCTGTCTCTGATTAATAAACAACCAGTTTTCGTTTGAAATAACATCAACATACTTTTCATAACAGGATTTGTCAGCAGAAACATACTTCCCTCTTGACCATGAGGGACAGAATAGCCATGACTAGAAAGACCGCTATGAAGCAGAAACATTTCTTATTGCGTGTCTGATGAGACGCAAGGTTCGGCTCGGTTGACCGTAATAGACATAGACTGTCTGAATCGCTTGGGCTAGAAGAAAAAGCAGAAATTGGTGTGATCTGAGAAACAGCATCGCTCTTATCTGCGTGAACAGTTGTGGTGAAGGTCATTGGCTCCGCTGACTGGTATTGCTCGGTAACAACACGAGCAGTGCAAAGAGGCGACGTCTCAAATTGTCCATAAGGCATTGCAAGGAACAAGAGAAAGATGAGGACTAGGACGATAGTGAAAAAGTAAGATTAGTGAGTTTGAATAACAGTCCTTTCCGGACGAAATAAGATATTAATATATATATATATGTGTGTGTGTGTGTGTGTAAATATGCTGCTTGCTTAGGCCTTGGGTTAAATGTGCAAGTAGTCTATAGCATACCTATAGCTAACAAGCACTGTTTTTGTTTAGCATCGGGTTCACTATTAATAGAAATATAAGTAAGCTGTAACAAAGACTAGTTCGTAAGATGTATCAATGAAGTTTAGTCAAGTTCTACTCCAATAATAGAAACTAAGACCACAGAATTCGAATTGTGGCAGCAACCACAGGGGGTCCCATTTACTATTGGCCCCTAATATATAGATGTGGAGGTGAATGTATAGATCACATTGTTGCTATATATCTGAATAGCAAAGAGGAGGGTTTTACCAGTTCCTCAAGCATAGAAAGCCCCTTTTTATACACCCATGCAGCTGGCACTTTTATCCGGCCGGAGGCCTTTTAGCCACCTTTCCCCACAATAGAGGCTCTCTTTAGCATCTAACGATAGTTGATTAATCTATGGGCCTTTCAATTATTTGCAATGCCCCTTAGTATGCCTTACGCACAAATAGAATTCATAATATATACTAGCATTCTTTATATTATGTGATACTGCTCAAATAGCTAAGTTAAGCACTGTAAACTACACTCTACCCCAGAGAGTATCTGAACTTCACTTAGCTGGATTACAAAACTTTTCACAACAGTGTGTGCAGATTATTTTTGTAAGGCCTCGCTTGGCTCTTTTTCATTATCCTTTCAGCAGCGCAGTCTCTAAGGAGAACGATTTGTATATTGAGCACTGGCCAAAAAAGTAAGGGAAAAGATGCGCTCAAGCAAGTGTCAAAGGCAGGGTGTTCAATAGGAAAGCAGATGCATTATTCTAGCCAGGCCCAGTAGAAGATGTCTGGTGCAAGCCCTAGTTGTGCTAGCGTCGTACTGACTCACAAGCCAGAGGTCAGTGAAACAGGGTTAGAGGCCCTGGTCTCAAGTGAAAGGGACCCCCCAAAGCCTCCACTACTACAGCCTTTTTGCCCCATGTGCTAGAACAGGTGTACTCTGCAGCACATGTTCCGTTTGCAGCTCTTTATTCATATCGTGAACCTTGATAAGCAACGACACCAAGAAAGACAAGCTGCTGATCCCGAGGTAAAGGCGGAACACGCCTCTGAAACCAAAAAGATAACCAGCAAGGATTGCGTTCTTGCTATCGCCTTCGGGCATCGAAAGCAGCTCTGGCAAGAAGCCTTGAGCATTTCTCGCGATGTCTGTCGTGATTCCAAGCTGGCCGAGCTTTAGAGCCATCACATTCTGAAACATCGTGCCGCCTATGCCAACGCCGAGGGCTGTGCCAAGGTGCCGCATGAAGACGTACATGGCAGCTGCAGCAGCTTCATCGCCACAGTGGCAAATGGCCTGAGTCGCGAAGTTTTGCGAATTCAATATCGCGCCATGGCCAAAGCCTAGAATGACAAGTGTGACAGCCCACAAAGAGGAGGTTGTATCAGTACTCCATATAGTAGCAAGCCCACAGCCTGTGGTGCAAACAGCCCATCCAGCCCAGATAGGCCAACGATAATTGTTAAAGCGTGTAATGAGAATGCCCGTTACAATCGAAGAAGGGACGAGCGTAAGCATAACAGGAAGCAGAGCGACCCCAGTACGGACTGGTGTATAAGCTAAGACCGACATGAAATAAAAGGGGGTATAGTAAAGTTGGCCAAAGAGCAGCAGGCCTTGCGCAGCGCTGCAGGCGTATGTGGCGATAGCGGAAGCGCTGCTAAATAGCGTATACTGCATCAACGGCTCTCTCGCAGCGAATCGTTCCCACGCCGCTGTGCCACCAATCCCAACCCCTCCAATAACCAGAGGCACCACAGTAGCAGGGCTGGACCAGGCGAACTGCATGCCGCCCCAGGAGATAGCTATAAGCTAGTCGAGCTGGATATAAAAGCGAGCGACCCGAACCAGTCAATTCGCCGCAGCTTGTCATGTATGTTGTCGGTACGAGGCTTGGTTGTAAGTATTATTGGGACAGTGCACAACCCGAAAATGCAGAAGGGTAGCATGATATAAAAGATCCAACGCCATGTAGTATGTTGAGCGATAGCGCCTCCAGCTATAGGGCCAATGCAAGTGCCAAGTGCCCACGCGCCTTGAATTGTGCCGTACCTAAACCATAACCCCTCAAAAAGTTAGAATCAATTCCTGCTATATATAAATAAATTGGTAATAGGAAACCTTACCATTTCGGTCGCTGTCGAAGCGGTACTAAGTCGCAGAATGTAGCAAGCGAAATGACAATGATACCGCCACCGCCTATGCCTTGCGCAGATCGGCCTGCTAAAAGTTGACCAATGTTGTAAGAAGTAGCACAGATAATACTACCAAGAGTAAACATAAACAAGGAGAACATAAGTAGGATCGGCCGCCCAAGAATATCGGAAAGAGAGGCAAGAATAGGCATAGCTACGGAAGTAGCAAGAAGGTAAGCTGTGCCAACCCATAAGCCTTGTGTAGCCGTACTTCCGAAGTCGTCTATAATACGCTACCATTTGTGAAGAGTTAATGCAAATATTGGGAATGGAATAGATTAGAGACTTACATTTAAAGTCGTGACAATAATGGTAGCATCGAGAGCGACCATACATGAGATGATGCTCAATATAATCATGATGATAAGCTGATGAGTATTGGGCCTCCATTCTCTCGTTTGCCAAAGGCTGACGTTTTCTTGCTCAAGCTGAAGCTCAGGCCGCTGCTGATTCGGTTTGGAAGGCATTGTCTGGAAACGAAATAATACTGTAGTTTGGAGTAATAGTCGAGAGAAAATATCAGCATTACTTAAAAGACGAAATTTGTATTGTAACAGTTTTCAATAGAATAAACAAAGCTAATAATGAGTACTTAATAAAGAGCAAAAGTTTATATATCGATTTAGATAACAAAATTCGTAATATTAGTGACATTACTAATATTAGATATTGATTGGATGTTGGTGACATTGGATGTTGGAGATGTTGGATGTTGGAGATGTTGGATGTTGGTGATGTTGGATGTTGGTGATGTTGGATGTTGGTGATGTTGGATGTTGGTGTTGGATGTTGGTAATATTGGAAATACTAGAAGCTCATCTATACTATTATTGACTCAAGCGTTTCTATATATGAAATTTGCGAACCTTTAATATATATGACTCTTTAAGTGCATTTATAGCTTTCTCGCTAAACCTGACCTTATTCTGCGACGAGCCCATTATGGCGCGAGTAGTGAAGAGAAACAATCTTACTACAAAATCCTCACCGGCATGCATATCAAAAAACAGGCCAAAGAGGGTAGCAAAAGCATGCAAAAATTGCCAATTTAAAAAGCTCAAAGTATAACCCCCTGTATTCCATATGTCTTAGCATATACCTGTACTCACAAATTTAATAGTGTGATGGACGATTTCCCTGTCAAAGGTGTAAGAATAGTGATTTGATTTGCGTAGCAAGCAGTACAAGAAGGGTAACTAAACAATTTCCTGCAGAGTATGTATTCACTTTTCCACTTTGGTTCCTTGCATATTATTTCATTATCTAATCAAACTTTAGATACGCAGAAGTTCTGGGAAATACTCACGCAGCACTTATTGCTACTATCCGAAAGCTATATGCTATGGTTCGCAGCAGTCAACCATGGGATCTTGGAGAGCCGGATATAAACGATCATGGGCAGCCTATAACATACGATATTGCGCACAAACTAGGCTGTATACGATCCGATAGTATTGTGAACCTAACGGAAGCCGTTTCTGTCGAGGGTCTAGATAATGTGAGGCTGCAACTAGGAGCTCAACTGCAAGATGGGAATACAGCAGCACTGCAAACTGGCATTGAATCAGTATCCGACCCTAACTCGTTCGGTCCGGGACACTCAAGCTCAGCCACTGTCACTCATACCCTTTTCAATGAACATTCAGCACTGCCATCCGAGGGCTTTCCATGTGATCCCATGGCTACAGACACGGTTTCGCGGATTTATTCGCCATGGATAAACCCATCAGCTATAGCCTTTGCATCCCAAGTTGATAGGTCGACGGAATCTCTGGGAAGCATGGAAACATCGAATAAATGTTCAAGTTTGGAAATGATGAAAGAAACAGATAATTCTGTGAGATTTCCGGAATACGATGCAGATATTACAATTGGCTCCTTGATAGAATGGTAGGAAGCTGAGTATCCCGAAAATACTGCTACAAGGAGCTGGTTGATTAGAAAGAATATGCAATCCTCAACATTTCAAACGCATTGTGGTGCTTCGTTGGTTTTACTTGGTTACAATTTGTTGTATATTTTGCGTGGCTCGCGGAATCGTTAATTAAGTTAGATGTGTGTGAGCAGATCGAATGCTATTCGAAATGCTCAGATACCCTCAACTTTATATGAGAGGTTTATAACACTTTTCTGTATTACTCCTTCATAACATACAATTCTCCAGCTTAGCGAGTTATTAGATATTATAGAGTAAAGTCGCAGACAAGAGACTGTCAATGATTCGAAGTTGAAATATCCTCAGTACAAAAGAAGGGATGAAAGGTAATTCTGATTGCCATTAATAATAAAAAATGAAATAGGCTTGCAGAGCTGCGGGACTCCCGCAAGCTCTTTGCCCTATATAGCTCTTCCCGCTACAACAGCTCTAGCCAGCCCAGCTGGCAAACTAGGAAAAATCCTCTGGACTGATTGTAGGGAGCAAGCATAATCCTGTCAAAGTACCCCGCAAGCTATTACCGTCATGCTCAAGATACAAATCGGCTGCTTTCGAATCCGGAACTACATTTGTCAGTAAAGAAAAGCCATAAGAGACAGCATCTCTTACAAAGCAGATTGGCTCCTGTAGAGGACCCTGGAATTGCTCCTCCGATCCGCAAGTAGGCAATTTGTTCTACCCGGAATATGGCCGGTAGATTCTGTCACGGTTTTTATCGGGGAATATGCAGCCCAGGCTGCTATGCCGCCATGTTTGTAAAATATTTTTTCCGACGTGTTATCGTCCGCCTCTCGCATCTTTCCTCTCACATCTTTCCTCTCACATCTTTCCTCTCGCATCTTTCGTAAGTCTTCTTTAAATTTTCGCGGGACCTTTCCACGTTTCTGGATTTGCTCGAGGATCTCTTTGAGGTTATTGTAGCTTCTGGGGTTCATGGCTGGGTTGTGGCTAGCATGATCTCATCTTTCAGATTCACTGCATGCTATAGTAAATAATAATGCAGCAAGCATGAAGTAGCTTTGAGAACAAGGGGATAGGATAAGCAGTGTGGCTTCTATCAAAATTGGGGATCCTGGCAGATTCGTGGAGGTCGTCGCGGCATTTGTCGCTACGCAAGCCAATCACTCGAGCCAGGTGAGCGGGTGAGCTAGCGCCTGGCTTTAGTCCGCCCAACTCTCGCGCTAGGCATCACCGCAGGTCTCTTTTCCTCGAGCTGCCCGTGCACGCGCGAGATAGCCGGGGGCTCCCTGCCCCTATGTGGCGGAATGAATAATGCTACTACAGGATAGTTTGAGGCTCTAGAAATTGAAGGGTTAGGGCTAGGGCTAGGGCTAGCCCAGCTATCCTCCCCTGGCGTGTGGGTCATTGGTTGCGCAGGATTTTTGATTACGTAGGTCAGTTTGGTTCATCTAGTTTCCTCTACCAACCCTCTCCTGTCCCTTTTCCTCGAAGCTACCTGTTTTCAGCATCCAGAACCTTTTCTCGTCTACCTTGAAATACTCCATTGCACCTCTGGAGTAGCACTTTGGAATACTGTGGCTCGCTCTTAGTAGTCAAGCAACAGGAACTTACCGGCCTGGACCTGAGCGGGGCTTGCGAGGTGCACCTGTTTTGCGCGTGATGGTGTGCCTGTATCAGGTCTCAACACCATTCACTTCGTACCTATACGCCAGGTCTGCGGACCTGTATAATAGGAAGGAACCTCTAAGAGTCGCCGGACGTGCGAATGCCTATTTGTTCCATTGTGCCTCAATCTAGACGGCTAATTATCCCTCTCCTTCTTGGCTTCTCTGCCCCCCCTCCCCCCTTCCTTTGTTCTACGCGTGAGTCGCGGCTACTCTGCTCTCGTGCTAAAGCCGGGGTGGGCGGGATCTTGCGCATTTGCGCAGGGGTTTAATTTCATGGATCATCGTGCCCGATATGTCACCCTCTCTTCTCCTTCGGCCCGTCCCTCTGAACGATACACTAACTGTTTTCTGTGCAAAAGTCCTGTATCATGGCTGAGCAGGCCTCTGCAAATACCTCCGGCGATCCATCGAGCTCTCTTACAGACTTACCTGCAGCCCTAGAGTGGGTCTTGGAAGATGGTAATGAGTATTCTTTAGTCCACTCAGCGACCCCCCGTCCTCTCACATTTTCCTCGATCTCCAATACACCAGGCAAGATAATATTGTTGGAACTTCGATTCACGATTGAGCTGCGGCTAAGCGGCAGCTCCTGGGCCAGGACACCCTTTTACATGTGGATCCAGCTGGACCGAATACGTTCTGCCACCCTTGCCTCGGACAGCATTCCTGAAACAATTAGCAACAGTCTAGGCACTTGTACGAGGTGCTTGCACCTTGATTTGGCCAGACCTGTTGACTTGGTAGGGCCGCTATTCGTTCCTCGTGCTACCAAGAATGCTGAAGGCATTATCCTTGATTCTGTTTTGTTGCTTCCAAGGAGTCTCAGCTTGAATCTACCTTGGGCCCGGCTCTTCGTTGGTACAGGTTTGTCAAGGCTTGTCCAGCCAGGCTGGACCGCAAGACACAACTGCGAGACTTGCTGCACTGTACTGTGCACAAGGTGGCCAGATCATTACTGGCTTACCTGCTTGCCCGGGCCCTCCATCTTACGAGGAACCCGGAGATGCCCCTCCACTTCCACCGCACAAATCTTTCTGTAAGTGCCCGTTCGAAAATTTTCTTCTGGCTTCTGCCAAAGCAGATTATAGCATCCGATTCGACTTCCTATGCCAGCAAGCGGCGACGCGTGAGCTCTGTCGGAAGCATCGATATGATGCCTTTCGAATCTGCATGCAAGGTAATCAGTGAGCAGCAAAAGAGCTTCACCAATACTATGCGCCAAGAGCTAGTGAGAATGGAAGCGAGGGTATTGGAGCATATCAATCGCTTGTTCAGGGAGCAGTCTGGAAAATGGGATGATATAGCCGGCGAGGTAGCCAGGTTGGATGAGCAGGTGGAACGGGCGGGAGAGGAGCTGGACTATCAGTTGGACGAACAAATGGTTGGCGTGAAAGTCGAGCTTGAGAAGTATGTCAAGGACGAGATGGGAGACGCAGTAGATTTTATCAAGGACCAGATTACGCAGAGTAGCATTAGTATCGAATTCAATGAATAATATTTGTTATTCCTTTGCATATGTTTTTCGAAACTGACAAGTATGGTCTCTTAACACCTTCTCAGCTCACGTGTTCGGAGCAGCTCTATGCGAAGTATCCAAGCCTTTGGACCGCGCAGCTATAGAAGCAATTCTAGACACGCGACTCCGGACCTATCAGCACGAGATCGCCGGGCTTTACGATATTTTCAAGTAAGAAATGATAAGGCTGCTTGCCGAGCATACAAAAGATATTATGCAAAGTCGAGCTTGATAAGAGGTTAGCTTCCTCTGGAGGAACGGGTCAGAGATAATATTTTAGGAGGACTGATAGACTTCATTGAGGGAAAAGTCACAGGTGAGATGGGAGGGTTTCAATAGCACGGATCCAATGGCTCCCAATCTTGCTCTCCTTGCTACAATATGGGATGACTTATGTACTTTTCTCTATCATGAAGGAATGGACAGGGCCGCTAGAAAAGGTGCACGAGCGGGCTACAAGAACCGACTAGGTCTTGTGGCCCGTGCGAGTATCAAGATTTGGCAACCAGCTCTTTTTTCAGTTCCTTTACAACAGACCGGAGATAGATGTAGTCATCATCAGAAGCGCTATCTTCAGCTACTCTCCTTATCAAACTCTGCGAATCGGAATCTTCTTTCATCCACTTGGCTAAAGCGACAATAATAGGATCAGTCTCCGTTTCAGACCCTGGACCGGGAATCTGGCGCTGCTGAATAGTCGCAGCTTGAGGCGGGTTCTGTAGTATTGGTGGTCGGTTCAGAGCACTGGATGCCTGATCTGCTGAGAGGCTTGGGCAGCAGAGAGGCGCCACAGCCATGGGAGAGAAGAAGTTCGGCTCTTGTGCTTGGGAGACTGGTTGTAATACAGGCGTTCTAGGAGCGGGCGAGGCAGTCTCGACCATGATGTCTGTAAGTGGATCTCGGACAAGGAGATCATCAATCATTATCTTGGGTGAGAATGCCTCGAGCACGTCAACCTCTTGCGCGGTGCTACTTTCTCTGAAGTTAGCAAAGCTCGATAAAAAGAATAGGCTGCTAATCGTATGCATTGCCTGCATAAATTACTTACTTTCTCGAGCTTATCCTGCGTACGCTCGATGCTTTTGGGGCTAGAATGCCATGGCAATTCGCGCTCCTATATAAACATGTCTGCATTGTTTTTGCTGAGAAAGGATGGAAGTTGCAATCAAATGTCAGCTTGGCTCCGGCCGGGATCGGTTCATCTTTTGCAAAAAGGCCAATGCTTGGTCGCCTATATACAATCTATCTCTCTATCTGGCAATTTGGCTTGCATAAATGATTGACAAACCTAGCTATGCTACCAGCAGCAGTTGCATTAATAATCAGATTCTGATTAAAAGCTAAGAAATAAAAGCACTAAAGCGAATCAGATATTATTCTCCTATAGTATATATATATTTGGCTTACTATATTATCTCGATAATCTTCTGCTATTTGCTGCTTATATTCAGCTGCTGTAATAATTTCTCCTATATATTCTATAATAATTTGTCCCAGCTTAAAGGGCTTCCTACTCTGTATCCCGTAACCGCGATCCGAAGTCTTTACAACTTCCACATTTATGCTATCATTTTGACTCTATTCTTTACCTAGAGTATGGAATGCACGATTCTGGCAATTTTTGTCTCCAGCGTTGCAATTCGTATTATTGCATTCATACATTGTCACACGATTCAGACATTGCTCCGCACATTCGCCCTCAGCTCTGCATGAGCATTTGGATCGAGAATCTTTGGAGTAGCGTGCTTTGCCCCAGTGCATTCGGGCATCTCCCGTCTCTAGCAACGAGATCACTCTTACTTTTGGGGATCTTCAGCCACTCGGCAAGCGTTTTACCTTTTATCAAGTAAAGGTTTTTAATCTCCTCTTTATATTGAGATAATTTCCCCATTATGTTCAACTAATCAGGGAGAAGACGTCGATAGAATGATCCAGCATGTGGAATAGGGAAATGAGAAAGAGTGCTCGTTGCTCTATCCCTACTGGAAGCTAGGGAGGGCAAGGTGTACCTACCATCGCCCCGACAAGAATAGAGCAGGGTTGCTGGTGCAGGAGATTGGCTAGCCTCTAAAGAGATCGACCCATGTATTGTTGTAGCTCGAGTAAAGCATGGTGTGGTAGCAAAGGGATCTCGGCTCGGTGGTGAGATAATATATACCGCAGCATCATTTCATATTTTGCTTGGGCATATCACATACTTAGTAGCTACCATGGTCGAGACAGCGAGCCAGAGCCTCCGCGCTTGCCAATACGGATGTGGTGGACCGCGCAAAGTAAAGGTGGGCCGCGCGAGATCAGCGTAGTGGGTCGCGCGAGACATAAAGAGAGGGTAGGTCGTGCAGGAAAGGTGGGTCGCGCGAGACCATAGTGTATGGGTGACCTGAGCATCATGTCAGATTCCGCATCTGGGGGATTTGATATGTGCGTCAAGGATGGGAGTAAAGAATGCAGGGCATACCATGTACGCTGAATCATCCTCGAGAGAGTACCGCATTTTCTCGTCCGGGAAGCGTGGTTAGCTCAGCTTCATATTTCATATAAGGCGACTGGGAGTTCCGACTTTTTTTCACCTCGAGAGGAATCTATCGACCGCATGCATAACACCATTGAACAACCAAGTCACACGAAAAGAAAAGCATATTCTTTTGGCTCATGTCCGCAACGGAGCCAATAATGGCTACGCTTGATCAAGAGCCACCATCAACCTTGCCAGACTACGTTTCTGGCGATCCTTTCGACGGTCTTCCTTCTCCTGCCAGCGAGCATGACTCTGAGGGAGATCATGATTCTAGAGATGACAATTCAATTATATCGTCGACAGACATCGAAGACAACGGGGCATACTTTCCTGATTACAATCCATGGTACTTATCTCCAGACTCTGAACTGAGATTCTTAAATAATAGTAGTGAAGCTAATATAATTTTTAAGGCATCCTAAGGAGATTCATGAATCGGTTTTGCAGCATCGGTATGCTTTATAGTCATCATAGAATCCTTCTCTCTAACAGGCAACTAATGATATCGGAAGATGGGATCAGTTCAAATGCCTTCATCGTAACGAGGGAAGCCTTTATGACGCTCAGCTTTCACAATTATCGTGTCAGACAGCTCTCATAGTAGGCGCTAGTGATGGCCGTTGGGCAATGTATGTTCTCTTTCGTTAGATTACTGAGGCGCGAATGATTTGATCCTTACTTGTGACTATAGGGAGTTCGCCTTGCAATTTCCCCAGACTGAAGTTCTTGGAGTTGATACTGTCCGTTCTCACGGAACTTGTTCTCTCCCCAATTACAAATTTCGTGTATCCGATTTCGCAAACGAGGCGGATCCGTTCGCTCAGCCGAGTTTCGACTACATTCGCTGCACACATCTTAACGGTCGCGTACAGAACTGGCAAGGTTTTCTCAAGAAGATCTTCCGCTCGTTGAAGCCTGGTGCCTCAGTGGAGATATATGATACCTGCCTCGACTATTCCAGTTCACCGCTTTTTCAGGGATCTTGGACCCGCCTTCCACATTGGTTCAATACAGGTGGCTACCTCCTCGGCAGACCTTTCAAGACTGAAGACGAGCTCAACTCTATGATGACCATGGCTGGCTTCACTCATATCAATTGTACGGTAAGGTCTGCGAGCCTGAGACCCACGCAATCCGGTGAGGATAATCTTCTCAAAGGAATATTGCAAGAGGCCGAGTGCATGGCACAGATAGTCAGCTTGCCTCAGCAACACATCGAGGATCAGTTGCAGCATATGCGGGATGAGATGAAATATGGCGTTAGATCAAAAAGGTATGTATATATAGTCCTCCACCACAATGCAGCACAATAGAATCTTTGCTAATATTTTAATAGTTTCACTTTATGCGCTGAGAAGCCTCTGATGCCCCCAATGCCTTTCGTTTAGTATTGTTGTAATGAGCACTGTAGTAATCCTAAGATTGCTGAGGTACTGATTGGTTTATGTCAGGCAAGAAAGGTTGACTGATCAAACACCTTGTATACGGAAATACTTGGTAAACGTTTGCGCTGCAATGCTCACTGCCTTTGGGGCTATTGAAGGTTGGTGGGCTTCAATACTTAGATTGACAACTGAAGAGCTATGTACTGTATCTATCTACTGGTAATGAATGTGTCCTTATATATCCAGCTCTTCAGTCCTGGCTATTCTGACTATGTGCTGATTCCCTAACCCTGGATTATGTAATTCTGATTTGCGTCCTGTGGGTAAGTGTTGCACCGAAGGGTCCGTTTGGGGTGTCCTTGGTGCTGTGCCGCTTTCCTGTCGTGACCTGCATGTTGGACGGGTCATAACAATTGTATATATTATTATCGGAATAAAAAGTAATCTGTAATCAAGCCACTTGCTAGCATTTGAATATATGTTCGTGATTCTGCTAACCACCTAAAATATTATAAGGACCTAGTAATATGTTACAGACTAAATGGGCTCTGGCAAGAGCATACTGCCAGTTATTATGAACTTGCTAATGCTCTGGGGAATTCATCAATCTACCCCATCTCTTGTCTTGAATTGCAAAAGTCCAAGCTGCTAAGGCTTTATCTGATGCAGCCAGAGATATATAGTATGCTGTTATTCCTCCGATAATAACCAAGAGCGTTTTGATTGCATAAGGGCATAGTATCACAGCAAAGTCCTGAAAATAGTTTCAAGGATAGCTCAAGGCAGCGATGCAAATTATGATCCCTTGGTAGCTCAGTGGCATAGCTATACCTTGACTATATAGCAATCCTGGTTTTGGCTTAAAAACAGAGGAATCAGGCGGATGGCGACGGCATAGAGACATACCACAGGCAAAAGTAGGTACACCCAATGCAATGCACTAGCAGCTGCTTTCTGCAATAGCTTCCCTATTCTTCTATCCAAATATACCCCCCCGTTAAGTATATTTGCCAGCCTTTCTCAACCTTTAGCCTTCCTGTAGGCCCAAGGTCTATGAATTCCGATGTTGTTGATGTCCTGTAGCATGCCTTCGTGCAGCCTTGCCAAATGACTGTCTGACCATGTCCATTGATCCGCCCGGGTCCGGCTAGTTTACGTTCTTTGGTCGATTCGTTCGGATTCTGGGTAGTCGCCTTGGGATTCCAGTTAGCATTAAGATTTCTAGGAGTAGGTCTAGGCTTACCATGGAGTATTTTATATCCCGCACATAGCACAGTATATAGCTGTCTCAAGGTGCAATTATATATGGATACCAAGGGTATGGTGGGATGGAAAGAATATGATAGAACTTCGGGAACGCCCCTAGACAGAGATATGTGTTATGTGTTGATGGTGCGAAGCAGGCGGCAAGGCAATGTGCACTTTTCACGAAATGCCTCGTTGCCTCACTGCCTGATTGCCCGATTTGCCGGCTAATGCCGAAAAATCTTTGCTCATGCCTAAGGCATCAGTTTTCCTTTTGGCCATATATTTCTGGCACCAATTTTAGCAGGCCCCCCCCCCAACCTGGAAACTGACTCGGAGAACTGGAGCGCACGGGCCTCAAGACCCAATCGGAGTCTTGTGGCCCGTGCGCTATTGACATTGAGGCTGCATGTGATTCGTCGACATGTTCAGCAAATCAGAAAGCGGTCGAACTTGGCAGGGCTTGCAACAACCGAGCGCTATTTCATAAGTAGCGTCGCATTGACTGGTAAAACAGTGGCAACGGTCCCAGCAGAAAAATGATGGTTTTCACGATGGATAATGACCAGAAATGGGATGGCGATGTATGAGGGTGGCAAACGCGTAAAAGTTGATTGAAGAGGAAAAATAATCTAACTATCGCCAGGCCGTGGAAAACAAAGAGTACGGCTTTCGGAGGATGGTTCTCCCGAAGGCCGGTTTAGCGCGTTACACTGGGTCGCATATTTCTTTTTTTGGTAACGATCGGGCGACTAGCCCGTCCGATGTCAGTACTTATCTCGCACGTTCCTGACAAAAAAGAGCGCACTCAGTAATACGTCATTGCACTAAACCTAGGCAAGGACTTAACCACCCCCTTTCTTTTTTCCATCCCTTTCCTTTTTCTTTTTTTTCTTTATTTAGTTATTTTTCAATCAACTTCATTCAAGATGGGTGCTATGGCCCATTCGACGCCTAAAAAGAATAAACTTCAAGGAGCCTGTGAATTCAACGATGCACATGGTATCCCATACTTTAAATCTGACGCATTTCGGCATTTCGGCTTTGGCAAGTCATCCGGCTGGGCTGCTCTCCGTGAGCCTGAGCAAAGAAATGGACGAACATTTCATTCGACATACTCCGAGACTAGAGGAAGGCGTCGATTGATAGATAATCAACGCCTTGCTCAGCTTGAAAGATTCCTTGAATCTGAAGGCTTTAATGCTTGTACAACTTCCTGGGAAGCAATGCTAGCAGCAGCTGGCCTTGATATCGAGGTTTCTGGCTGTACAGTATAGCGAATGCTTGGTACTCGAAGCTGGCGTTTCTGTATAGCTTATTCGAAGACCTGGATCTCGCTACAGTTGAAAGAAACAAGAAAAAAATACTGCTGTGGCTTGCTTGAGAAATATGGCACTGATCCAATACACTGGAGGCATTTCCGCTTCACCGATAAGACTCACTTCAGATATGGCCCTCAAGGCAAAATCTATATTTGCTAGCGCCCCTGGGAAAGAATATATGCAGATTGCCTTATTGAAAATCAGCAGCCAGAGAAAGAAATAGATCAAAAACAGAGACGATTGCATGCCTAGGCAGCAGTTAGCTATAATGGTTTCAAGGATGGTCTTCACTGGTATAATATTCTATCGAATCAGAATGGCAAGATGAACTTACAAGTTTATCGCGATGAGATTCTTCAACCAGTTGTTAGCGAATAGATCCGGCGAGGAGATCAGTTTGTATTAGAAGAAGATAATGATTCAGGGCATAGCGGTACGCGAGGAAATAATATTGTACGCAAGTGGAAGGAGGAAAATAGCATTGTAAGCCTTTTCAATTGTCCTCAATCGCCAGATCTCATCGCAAGCCTTATTGAAAAGGCTTTTCAAGGGCCGAAAATGTATGTACGGAAACAGCCACATTGGGGTGATGATATATTAAGGCTTTCAGCCCAGGAAGGCTTTAATGCTTTATCTATTTCTACTATAAATAGCTGGATTGATGCAATTCCTCAGATTTTGCAAGATTGCGTCGATAATGATGGTGGAATTACTGGGCATTGAGGATAAATGAAAAATGTCTGTTGTTGAGTGCGCTCTTTTTTGTCAGGAACGTGTCTCGGTGGTCAGGGTCTCCCAAAGGCTTCTTCTGTTCCAAGGCTACACAGGAAGAAACAACCATCCGTCAACTGTCACATCGAAACTCGGCCTCTGCCTTCCTCCCCATTTCTCTCACGTCAAGCATGGCTCACTCGGGCATGCAGGCGTGACTGGCTCATATCTTACAACAAGTGATCGACGATATCGATGAAATAGATATAGAGGAACTTGCATTCGATTATTGCTCAGAATTGGCTCAATGTTCCTCAATGCTTGTGGAGACTGTCTAGCGGATAGTCCACGATATCATCCAAAGTTCCATCAAGCAGCCACTGAAGCAGTGGGTTGAGGTTGCGGAAGACTTAGGCGGTAGAGGGGAACAAAATGAGCCAAAGCCACAACATATCCACGAACATGTCGCCGATCTCGCTTCAGCAAGACAACATCTGAATGTCTGCGATATGGGATCCAATATGACCAACACGCTTGCGCAACATCTATCAACCAGGGACGAAATCTGCTTTCACATCTCAGACATGGATATCTTCGACTCAGGCAAATTCAGCAAACTGGACCAATATAGCCAAGTCACCACCACAGCATCCTCGCGCTTATTATAGTGGGGAACAACCTATGATCTGTCGCTCGACTTCCTCTTACAGCTCTGAATTTCAAAAGTTCGAAAAGCTTTTGGATTCAGGCGAAAGTCTCAAAACCCTTCCAATATTGCCTGGAATCAACACTGTCTACTGGATGTTCGGAGACGCTGCCTCTGGTACGGCTTTCCATGTTGAGGATGCCGGGCTGTAGTTATGCAATCTGGTGCTGTCGGGCTATAAATTATAGACATTAGTCCGGGTTTCGCACAAATCTGCGTTCGAAGATTTTCTGCGGAAATTGTCTGGAGACGAGGCCAGCAGTTGGGATTGTGATCAGTGGGTTCGCCATATGAATCTTGTCTTCGCGCCCGAGGCCTTGAGAGCTGAAGGGATCGAGTTTGACCGTATTTGTGCGGGTCCGGGCGACTTAGTGGTCACAAGGCCAGGGCAGTACCACGCCGTGGTCAATATGACCAGTTGCTTTGCCATCGCGATCAACTTCACTCTTCCAGGAGATCCTGCAATACAACCTACCAAAGCATGTTGCATGTGTGGACTCTACACTCTCTCCAATACGGCGATTACGAAGGTAGCACCTTACCAACACGACACTGGAACTCCCCATGATGAGGACATGGCGAGGACAGCCAGTCCCACCGCACAGTCTGACTTACATCTGACCCCCTTACTCGAGCTAGCACGCACTCCCTTACCCGCGAAGCCAGACAAGCAGGCATCTCTTCGACCTAGATCTCAAGCATCCCAGGGAACTGCTTGCGTGCCCTCAGCGAACACGGGTTTGAAACGGAGAGCAAAGGCCCTGCAGTCAAAGCGAGTCACCAAGTCACGAAAGGTGACTTCTATCTCTAAGGCTTTGCAGCCACAGCTGCATGCTGGACAATGCTTGCCGGCTTTTTCATCTTGCCTGGCACATTCACAGCATTCAGGCAATCAACCGTTCTAAGCTCCTCCGAAGACGGTCATTACGTTCAGAGCGCGGTCCAAAACATAGCGCTTTTGCCAGTCGCCAGCATTTGTTATCTGTCAGCTATCAGCGTCATAATTTATCTGTGGTGCCGTTTCCATTCCAATTATATTTGGATCATGCGTTATCTTTTAGTGTAAGAAATCCTTAAATTTTATTTCAAATGCTAAGCTGACTCAAATGCAGTCCGAGTATATTCAATTGTTTGAGCGGACTTCTTACGATTTTGATAAATGTCTATACTGCTCAAGATAGCACCTGGTCACCGACTGCATGGGTAACATTGGCAATTGTTCTATTCACCACTCTTTGTATGTCCAACGGAATTCTCGTCTACCAGTGGCGCCTTCGGCGGCTCCGTGCTGGAAGCCAATCGTCACGCCACTGATTTGAAAGCAAGTCTGAAGCGTCACCATCTTTCGGCTTATCAAAGTTTAATGCAGAATAGCATGCTGCCAATATAGAACCAGCGCCACATAATCAAATACAGGGGTATGCAGTCTTTCAGGGCTAATGCAGGATGATATGCGGCCAGAAAAAAAAGATCAAACATTGGTGTATGTAGTCTTTCGGCCCTAATGTAGCAGCGGATGCAATGAGAATCAGCGGTGGCGGACTGATATGTCCCTAGCCCTGGCTTGAGGAACACGCTATTGTAGTTATTGCAGTCCTATATTTCTGTCAAAGCAGGCTTTGCTAAAGCATTCAATATAAATATGCTTCAATGGCCTTAGGAAGGCGCTCTTATGAAACTGCACTTTCGATGAGCTTTGCACGATGTGTCAATGGAACCGGGTATGTTCAGACCTCCAAGATGTAGACAAGCATAGCTGATTAATGGTCCCTGAGAATGCAGATAGTATACTACTGTGGTCATGTCCTCACTCAAGCTGCAAAATGGTGTGATACCTATTATTACAGACAGCCCTGTGGGGAGTTTGAGATCATTCATGAGGAGCACAGGACCTGGGAAGATTGCTGCATGTATTTTCAACACTGATGTGGGTTTCCTAGCTAATCATGCTCAGCTCGCTGCCGTCAATCTGTTCAACCAGTAGCATGGGAAAGTATGATAAATCGTCAAGGCTCGAACATGCCGCCTTGGTCAACCGATAAGCCTGCTAGCACGAAGAAGGAAAATGATCAAGGACAGTCAAAGTGAAGAGATCTTGCCCTGCGTTGATCGGGAACACACCTATACGAGCTATGATACAGAAGCTTTCAATAACATATGAGAGGTGAAAAGGCAACTCAATAGGCTCGGCATAGAATCATGTAGGCACTTGACGCTTGCATACCCAGCCTGATAGGTGTTTCTCCGATGTTGAGAGAGATTTGTTGTTTTGCCGTTGCAAAAGGGGTAATACAACTGTCGATTTCCCGAGCCCTTAGAATGATCTATGTGTGTGCCTCTTTCTATGTGTGTGCCTCTTTCTCTCACTTACACAAGAGCTGGGTGGGGGAGGGGGGCAGGAAACCTCATTATATATCCAAATTTAGCTCAACAACCAAGTCATTCTGATACCGTCTCACGCATCAGAGAGACAAGGTTTATTGACAAGGACATGCCCGCCGGTCATCGCTGCCGGCGTCGACAGGGTGGCGCTGGTGCAGGTGCAGGCGATTCGTATGTGGAGGAGACGAGGATGAAGAGGAAGAGGAGGATGAAGTGACGGCGTTTATGACCCTTCATCGCGCTGCTCTTTCACAGGCGGAAGAGAAGGAGGAGGCAGCAAATAGTATTATATCTCGTGACAGAAGCAGTATTTATTTCTAGAGAGAATATGGGTACCCTGGCCAAAGCTGTTCAGATACCATTGATATCGATTCTTGGTCTGCCTGTATTGTCAGACAGCTATTCATGCCAATATCCCCCTGAACTTCTAAGCCTATCAACTTGGTCCGAGGTTCCCCCATGAAATATTCTAACTGAAATGTAGAGTCATGGGTTGTATCAAAGGCCATCCCTAGCAGTCTTTTAGCAGCCTCATGATCTGCTCCGGTGAGAGTTATTTTGGAGAATGAAACGACTGCAGAGCTGTCAAGTCTCAAGCTTAATTGCTGACCTGAAATTTCCATATGTGCTCCAAATAACTCTCTCGCAATATACGGAACCTTGGTAGAATCGATATGAATGTCCAATGTACATTGAGACAGCACTGTCGAGAAGGTTGCATAGATAGCTGCACCCTGGTCTGTTTTGATGATTGAGCTGCACAGGTAGGATGGGAAGATCGAGGGTAGGATCCGCGCTGGCGGAAATGAGCGCACTTGAAGAGCATTCCCAGATGTCAGCGTAGCGCGGCCAGCGGCCTGGTAATCGTTCACTGAAGACGACAATCCGATGCTTTGATTGTTCACTAGGAAGTCCAGACCGAGTCTCTGGTCAATGTGGCTGAAAGGCGGCAGTCTTGCGCTGTCTCTTGTAGGGGTATCCACAGGGGGGGGAGAATTGCCGAGCACGGTGTTGTTCACAAGGGATGGTTCAGGAATCGGTTGGAGATTGGGAATGGTCAAATTTGCGTTTGCCAACAACCCTAAGAGTTATTAGTATCAGTCTTACAATTCAATAAGGCAGACTCACGGCAGCGCTCAGGTGCCCGAGTGCTTTGCAAGAACAAGTGTCGGAAGAGGGCAATTAGGGTCGCAGGGGGACCTAATGCGCAGACCGACCGTGCTATCATCCGGCGTACTCCATCTGGCAGCTTGTCGACTTCTTCACGGACTCTTTGTTCGCTCTGCCAGAAGGCAAACCAGGCTTGGAACCCTGCCTCTAGCCAGATGTTGCGCGGCGAGGCAGCGCAGGCATTTTGCAGAGCTTCGTCGAAATGATGAGGGGCCCTCGTTCCATATTGACGGTACAATGCTTTGCCGATGTTGTCGACGGCAATCTGCAGTTCTTCGGCGTTCATTTCGTAGTGAATATGCGCAGCTTTGGAGAGACATGGCAGAGATGAAAACAAATCCCGCGCGGAGCAAGGCGACTCGCGGGGGGTAAAGCATGGTCGCGCGGAGTGAAGGTGGGCTCGCGAGATAATAGTGGATCTGAAGAATGGAATCGCTGTCGGTCCAATCAACGCGCCAAGACGTGATGACTTGCGCGGAGATCACAGACTCCAAGTTAGCTTGGAAGCTTGCGCGGCTGTGCCAAGGCAAAAGCAGCAGGCCAGAGCCTCCGCGCTTGCCAAAACGCATATAGGGAATCGCGCAAATTGAAGGCGGGTCGCGCGAGGCGGGTCGCGCGAGACAAGAATGGTCTCGAAGTGGCAGGGAACATAACAGGGGTCACGACATGGGTCGCGACATGGGTCGTGACAGGGGACCATGAAAGATCAGTTACAAGATCAAATGCAGGGGGATGCAATCTCGCAATACTTAGGCGCTAGCACGAAGAAGAGCATATATATGCTAAGGTGGCCAGGGTAGTGAGGATGCGGTTGAAGTAGCTCTATGCTTTCTGCACTTTCATCCCCCTGCATCAAGCAAAATGGTCCAAATTGTCGAAGTAGAACCACGGTATATCCTTGGACCACAGTACTGCGCCTCATGTGATTTCGGTCCTCTTCCCCGAATCTTTCAGAGTGAAAAGACACGTCAGATCCTGTGCGGGTGGTGCGCATTCAAGCCGTCATATGCGCAGAAGCTTTTATTGGATATATACATACTGGACATATATACGAGAAAGAAGTATGCTCTATCAGTCGGTATTTCTTTCAACACCTTATTGCCAAATAATTAGGACTAACAAAATCTAGATATCTCTACACTTCAAACTGGACATGGAGCAATGGATAGGCTTCACATGCTGTGGATAGGTATCGTGATGAAGTGCCGGTGTTCATTCGCCTCTTTCCGCCATCGGTATAAGTTTGAGAGGACCGCCAGTTGCTATACCGTCATGACCAATTTAGGAATAGCCTTGCAAATAATAATGTAATGTGCTATTGAGTCTTCGCCTCTCGGATTTGTGCGATTCCCTGTCTCCTCGCCCGCGCGAGATGCCAAGATTGCGTTCCCGAAATTGCGAGTAGATGAAGGTGTTGCAGATCAAATACAGGGGTATGCCATCTTCTGGTGCTAGTCAGAAGTAGACTTTGATATGGATTATGACATCAGAAGGCTGAATGATATGAATACCAGACGGCAGCCTTATTCCTTCTCTTCAAACTTGTTGCTGTTCTGCCAGATTCCATCACTCGCTGAGTTCTTTCACAATGACCTGTCCTAGCCAGGAGTCAGTCATCATTGCATGTATTTCATTTGTTCTTGTCGTTTCTGTCCAAGTTACGCTTCTTTTTTTGAAAATCCGCACTAGGCAGCCACAATGTTTTCCGTACAGTCTTCAGCTGCTTTCCGTTGCTTGTGCATTGTCGACATCAGCCGGAATCATACTTGGCAGTATTTCCTTGGCTGCTAGTTTCGGCAAGACCCTACGAAGCCTTTTGGTCGCCTCTTATCTAGGCCTGAAAATTATCACTACTTTTTCCATCACTCTTTTCGAAGTAAGTATCTTTCCACTTTGTATCATATTTGAGATACTGATGGTTACAGGTAGTGGATGTTGTATACGGTCCCTCAAAAATCCTCGACGACATCATTCTTTCCTCCGCTCCTGTTCTCAGCATTATCTTCTTTTGGATCGGGGTTATATCGCAATTGGTGCTCTTTGGATGGTTGCTTCCTAATCGCAAATACGGTTATATTTGGGCTTTACCGGCTATCTCTCATCTACAAAGCTGGTTTCTCAGTGTCTTTTTTATGCTGCATCTTCAACAAAGATATCGCAGAAGAGTATCATCGTGGATACTAATGAGCTCTCTTGCACTGATAGGAGCTGTTGCAGCTTGCTTTTTGAGTTCTCCCTTTCAACATCTTGTGCAATGTATCCTTTGTTCCTGTCTTCTCTTGGAGAAAAGCATATGGCTCTTTCATCAGAGGAATGAATCACTTCTTTGGCGGGATCTGTTCTTGGAGATAGATTCTATTAGCCTTCATCAAATTGCATAGGTGAAAGCAGGATTCACAAGAGAAAACTTCCTGTAGGATTAATATCGCCTAAGGGGGGAGGGGGGTAAAGTCAAGTCCATAGTGATAGCAGTGATACTAAGTCTAGTAGTGAAGAGGCAGTGAATCAGAACTCGGACGTAGAAGGACGATCCTCTAAGCAATGGTAGTAAATATGCTGAGGTGAAAACGACGGAAAACAAAGGCTAAGGGGTGTGTATTTCTTATTTATCTGGAAAAAGAAGTCAAGAGGGTGTGAGACCCTTGTACTCGAGAACTGATCCACCCATCTTGAACTCCTACTTCATACAGTCTCAAATGAAACAATATAGCGATTCCCTTAGAAGTGAACAACGGTATCTGAAATTCTTTGGGACTGTGTACGTAGACTCTGTCTTATGCATATATGAGCATAGTCCAGGGGGAAGTCATGCGATGCATCTCTCATTCGTATGCTTCAACCAATAGATGCTCGTGGCACGGACCTGCCGGGAATGCTGAGCTCCTTTAATCGCAGCGCAAGGATCAATCTAGGCTGGTTTCCTCACCGGAGTTGAGCTGTTGTATCCCAGTTCCTATATTCCTTGCGAAGCCAGCTCAGCGATCATTTCTTTCCTTCATCAAGCCCTCTGTGTATGGTACCCAAGTATTATTGTTCCAAGGCACCGACTTCGACCCTTGGCGATTGATCATGCTTTCCCATGCTACTGGTTCAACCGGTGCACGCTTTTCACGACAGGTGCCTGGATATGGTTAGGTAGGAAAGCCATCAGTCTCAATGACACATACTACACGGTTCCCAGGGCCTGTTCTCCTGATGCGTCCAGGCCCTTATTCCACATGGGTTCCCCTTTTGGTAGACAGGACACCATTCTGCGGCTTGAGAAAGATGGTGACCGCAGCCGAAATATATCTGTAATATCGTATTAGTTGAGCCATGCTTGCCTGTATTTTCAAGGTGTGGGCATACCATGTTGTAGTTGCACATTGTGTAAAGCCTTGTCAAAAATGCATTTTCGTGCAGAGACTTTTTTCAATAACGCATATTATATACTTTCGAAGTCCCGATTGGATCGTACGCTTGATAAAGCGAGGGGGTTGGTCACAGCGCTTATGCAAGCTAGTCAAGCTGGTACCATTTTGATTATCTTGGGTACTTCCGGACAGGAAAACAAATATTAGCATCCACCCCATGTCACTGCATGTATTAGTACCGAGAGGTTGCATGCTACTGTGGTTGACTTTCTTGCATGTTTCTGTGTAGGTGGCGGACGTCGGCTATGGTCCTTCATGATTGATGATGCTCTTGCAACATCTTCTTTCCTTTTTTCTTTTTTAGAGAGAGGAGTAGCAATATAGCTGGTGTTCTTCGCTAAGTTTCAGCTACATCACCACTCAAGAGGGCTGAGCCCGTGATATGGTAGTTATGTCCAAAGCTGGGAATTCGAAATTGCATCCTAGTGTTGTCCCCGAAAATGTATTTTGATAGAAGGCTATCAGTCAAACTCAAATTACATGTTCTAATGAAGAATTCCCAGCTCCAGATTCCGGCGTATTAATCCTATGATAGCATGCCCAAGTAGTTTTCTCCGCAAGAACACACAGGCAAAGAATGCACTGCAACAGTTGTTGATAGGACCCAGTTGTGAAACATGCTGCAATTGACCCTATCAAGGCCATACAGCTAACTCCCATCCATGAAAATAGTCTTGCATCATGGCGAATGCGTATGCAAATGATGCTGAGAATGCAGCTTTGCAGATGAGAGGCAGCAGGGAGCGCCCAAACAAAATTGTATCCACGAGTTCGAAGCAACCAAGCTCCAGTGATAAAAAATACTAATTGGAAGACGATCCCTGTCCAGAAAAAGATATTGCTGCGGTTATTCAATATCTTTGTAGGGCGGTATACAATATCTACTATCTGCAGCTATTAGAATCTCGAATGTAAAATCAGTTGAGAATACTTACTTCGAATAGTGTGATGGAAAGAATAGTTAAGCTTTTAAAGCTGAAAAAACAGAGACTTCTGATTATAGTATTGAAGGAAGCTTCAAAGAAGATACTGGCAAGGATAATTCCAACTGTTGTTGATAGAGCACAAGTACAGCAAAGCAACCAATGGCTGTGAGGAAAGCATTGTACTTGCTGTGTACGAATCTTGAAACAAAGAAGACTGATTTGAAAAGAAGATATAAGACTGAATGATAGGCATGCAAAGTTGACTGAGGACTGGCTGAGATCCATGGCCACACTGAAGAATTGATGTGCCTATTGAGGCGGAAAAAATGCAGAAAAAGCTACCTCTGATGCTAGCAGCCACAGCCTTATTATATGTCAAAGTCATGTCTTGCTTACGGTTCACATATCCAGGAGACAAGTTATACTCTCATTTCATTTCCTGGTCAGCAGTGTGGTGATATAATGCATGATGAATCTGGACCAGAGAAGTTAACTCTGTGATGAGACACAGCTCCTCCAGTGTCAATGCAATAACCTGCATTAGTTGCTCTCCGGCACTAAAAAGTAGCTGCATTAGTCGCCGAGCGTCAGTTTAGGTGAAGAGCAGCTCTCGGGAACTAGTCCATAATTGGCTTATCTAGAAAGGTTTCAATGCAGATGACAACCTCAAGCAAACTATATTTGCAGAACAGCATAGTCTCGTGAACTAATATATGTTCGGATTGACTACTGCGCAAGGGTATAGATTTGATTCCCAACTGCATCATCAACATTGCACCTTCTCGAATGAGCAGACGCTAGCCCTTTTCTAGGCTACGGATCATTCAGGTCCTAAGGTACATTCATGGTACCCTAGAAATGATGACCAAAGCTGGTTAAAGATGGCCTCGAGCCGCGAAATTGAGGTGAGACCATTATTGCCACATGCTCCAAGCTCGGAAATAACATTTCCCGAGAGCTTCCAGCCACCTTCAGTTCGGAGGCGCAGGTCTCCAGATTACTAGAGGAAGGCACGTTAGCATGTTGGGATGAGGCTTTGGAAGGAGGATGGACAGACAGAGAGGAAGAGTTCGCCAGCAAATTTTTTTGCTGCTAGAATCTGCTATTCTGTTCTCATATCCGCGAGATCATCGGCAGAAATGCACATTTATAAGCAGCCTATAAGACAATCTGGAGCCTAAAGCATTATGCAAGCGAATAAACAAATATATGCTTGCTCGGATCTGTGTTCAATCTGTCCTGGACCACAATAGATAAATCTCAATAACAGTACAATAAAAATCTTGCCTTCAATCATAGCAACCAGCTTAGGCTCAAAAGCACAAGAATGCTTAGCCCAAATATACAAATTGTGTGCTGTCCCATAACCAACCAAAAGGGTTTATGACAACCTGACTTCTGCTCTGATAGATGACACCAGATCTTTGTGCTTGTCGATGCTTTACCCTGCTCAGCCAATGCACACCCCACAGCCGTTTCATATACTGTGATCACAGTAACTTGGATTTTGATTTTACCATCCCTTGTTTGTGCTTCGCCATCCCAGGTATGGTTCAGGTATGATGCAGTGTCGACCTAAAGTCCTGTTCAGTTCCATCACACACGCAAAGGTTTCTTGAGCGATAACTTACCATTTTTTCGCTGCTGAATACAAAAGCGTATATAGACGAGATAGAATCAACCGTAGATGGATATCAGCTATATTTGTAACCGCAGGTAGCCATCATGTTAAACTCTTATCCGTTCATTAGCCAATCGGCAGGCTGTTCATCGTAACAGGGCATGCTTGACATTTTCCTGCTTTGAGAAGCGCAGATGTCATCGCCATACGGCTACAAGCTTCGGTTAACCTGGATTCTAGCATCTGCGGACTTCGGAAAGTGGATCGATTATTCACTCTCAGGAGAGTTTCGGATTAACCTGGTAGGACCACTGCAGAAGTTGAACCAGAACCTTATATCTGATTGAAGAATGAACATCGAGTGACGATGTTCCCATATTATTTTCTCCAATTGCCTTTAGAAGTGGATCCTAGTCTGAGGAACCAGCTATGTCTCCAGGCCCTTATTGTGTAAGCATCCTTGTCTTTCTCCACCCGACTTTTGGCCAGTCATTCACGTATTCTCTACTGCTCCTAAATGACCTTTATTTCAACCCATGCTCTGGCTGTGCTTTGGAAATAGGACCGGAACAATTTTTCATACATATTCGACTTGGATTGAGTCAAGAAATTAATTATAAGAAGCAGCAATTATTAATTATAATGCGCATATGAATGACCAGGGGGGTTCTGGTCTTGTGTGTGGATGACCAGAACTAGGGGGATTCTGGTCTTCTTGTGTGTGGATGACCAGAATCAGGGGGGATTTGGTTTTGTGTGTGGGTGAGCAGAATCAGGGGGTTTTGATCTCCATGTATGTGGAGCTCCCATCCGCAATAACAACCAATATCTTCCTGGCCTTATTGCCTTCGGTCTTGCCCTTAAGGGAGCAGTACTCGGATGTGGATGCAGCTGATTGAGCAAGGATGCCGTTCCCGTCATTACTGATACCGATATCACCACCACCACCACCCATGACCAGCAGCGCGTCGGTGCTACTGGTGCGGGGCGAGTGAGCCGAGGGGGGTGAGGTCATGAGGCAGGTGCTAGTGCTAGTGCTGGTCCCCTCGGGTTTGGCCGTATCCTTCCGCTCGTCCCGATGCGGGTGGGGATGATGCTGCTGCGGGACCTTTCGTGGTGCTCTCGGTGGGCCCACAGCAGCAGTAGCCGCAGCAGCAGAAGCAAGAGGAGAAGGAGGAGGAGGAAAAGGAGGATGCGGATATTGCTGATGAGGTTGGACTCAGGCCCTATCAGCTTCTGTACTGTCCCGCGGGTCTGGCTCTCTGTGGCGCGGCTGGAAAGATTGCGTATCTGGATGCCTCGCTGTTCTGTATAGATGACGCCGCGCGCTGGAGTCTCACTGATGGCCATGGTTGCCATCTGGCTGTTGAGCATTGTTACCGCCTGCGAGTAATACCTGCTGGAGGGTTCATGCGCCGTATGTGAGGTGCCTGGGTTATATTGTTGCGTGGCATCCAGGATGCTACTGGGATAGGCTAGGACAGATGCTGGGACTTGCCCAGGATTTTCAGGGGCGGCGAACACGGCAGAGGGGTTGCTGCTACTAAAAAGCCGTCCGCTCGATGCCGCCTTCAATTTGCGTTGGCCGAGCTTGTCAGATGCGGAGATCCAGCCACCAGAATTTGGTTGGCTGAGCTGCGAAATAAATCCATGACTAGTTTGCTATTCATTGAAGTGGAGTTTACTACTTTTTTTTTTTGAATTTTTTTTTTGAAACCTCTTTCCCTCTTCCTTTTTCTCCCTAGAGCTAGATACCCAAGTCATATCATATCTGTGGCAAAGAGCAGTCAAAGAGACTCTATCATCTCGAAGTCTTGTATCATCTCAACTGATGGGTAGGTAAAGCCTCTTTCTGAAAATTTTGTTAGCAAAAAACTGATCTTGATCATTTTAACAAGTATATTTGAAGTATCAACAAACATGACACCCACCACTCCAACCCCGACATTGAGCCTGCCGTCGGTAAACCCGCCACTTAGTTCGCTATATTCGCCATTCGAGTATAGTATGGGCATGGGCGACTGGCAACACCTTTCCAACGTCAATTTCATTCAGGATTTTGAGCTCGATGCCAAATTCTGGGAAAACAATCCCGACCACTCTAATCATAACGATCCTGACCACTCTAATAACAACGACCTCCCGCCAGATCATTATGAAGATCAAGCTATTCCCGATTACCATACAAAAACTATAAAGAGGGAAGAAGATGAGAATAAATCAATACAACTGTCTGCTCAGGATCAGAGACGAAGAAAGAATACTGAGGCAGCTCGTAGATGCCGAGCGAAGAAAGCAAAGAGATTCAAGGATTCTCAGGACGAAATCAACTTGCTTCGAATTGAGCTGCAGTCGAAAGATGCTGAGATTGACAAGCTCAAAGCCGACTCAGCTCGACTACCAGCATTAGCCCCTAGCCCAGGCAGTAATACCGGAGACTGGAGCTCTTTGGTGGACCGACTCCTCGATCTGAACAACGACGATCTTATGGGTCTTACAGCCGGCCTTCCGCTCAATCACCGTACTATCAATGCCGGCTTACATCTCCTGGTCATTCTTGCTCCAGTTACTGTTATGGCGATTGACTCTCATGCCGATAGTCCGCCCGATCTCGCGTATTGCTGGTCAACGAACCCTGAATCGATCGTCCTTATACCTATCCATATTACCTCTCCCAATTACCCTAGAGGCTACTGGGTTCTGGCTATGGCTCGTTCTGATGGTGTTCGGATTCTGGATTCATCACCGCATTGCACTTGCAAAGAGCTTGCTGCGGAAAAAATGAGGAATCTGTTTCGTGGCCAGTCTGCTGCCGAGGAAGCTTTTCGAAAGATCCAGGACACAGAGTGTGCCTACCAAAATATACGCGATATCGACAGCGGCGTCGCAATGCTTGCAAACGCTATCCATACCATTGCAGAGTCTCTTGGGAGCCTAGAGGAGCGGCGCAAATCATTGGATCCTGCACTCTGGAGAGATATCTTGTCTTTGCTATTGAAAGCGGCTCTAGGGCAGGCCTCTGATTTTCAGATAGCCGAGAGCCTTAGCCAAGACTCTCTTACTCTTGAGGGACAACAGGCAGACCAAAGCACACAACTGCTTTGGTGCCCTGGCTCCAGCCCCTTTCAACCTGATGATGCGCTCAAAGCTATTGAAGCTCAGTTACAGCATCTCCAGCAAGAAGCGAGTCGCATCAATGCAGCAAGGCAAGAAAAACAGGAGCGGAGAGCTAGAGTGGCTCAGGAAGGGCGCTGTGCTCATTCACTCTTAAGAGATATATCCAACTCTGCTTCACAGCAGGCTGGGATGCTGGAGAACGAGAGATTGTGTTCTGACAATCTTCTCCGAACACTGACCAGAATGAATGTTTCTCCGATTGGGTCTCTGGTCGCCCGAAGCGAGCGTGAGGCTATCCAGTACAAGCTGAGGACATATCTTGAGCTTATCAAGACATGTCTTGGACGCAGAGAGAAAATTGTTGGAAGCATTGACGTATTGCATAAGGCTTTGCAAGCGCTGGAGGATAGTTGAAAGCTCTATGTACCTGGCTTGGGAACAGATCGGAAAGACTCTTCGAACTGCATCATTCATTGGTATATATATAGGCGAAAGGATGTATGACTCACAAGGCCGAGAGGAGGATTGCGCCCGTCTAGTGTGCTCTTTCACTTTGAACAATATGACTCTATTCTTCTTGGCCTGTATCATGAGAGGCAGTGCACCCTTGAGGTATGACACAGGCCGGTGAGTGGCCAACCTGAAAACGCAGCACAGCTGCACCGTCAATCTGACAGGTGCCATCGCTGAGGCGAGGATAGGCGTGCTTCGCAGTCTCCTAGTTTCAAGACCAGCTCGCTTGCAACAGTCACCCATGTTGAGCATAGTAAGAATGTGCCTTACTTCAGCAGGAACCTTAGCGAATTTGCGAAATTCTGAAGGAGGTGTGAAAGAGAATGATTGACAATGCCGTATTTAGGCTGTCAGGGAAGATGGGGGTTTTTTTTTTTTTTTTTTTTTTTTTGTTTCCTGGATCTGTTTTTCAAAGTGCTCATATCGGCAGTTCATTAAAAATTGATGAAGGTGCAGGCGCAGGAGCTCTAAGTCAACTAGCTTCGAGCAGAACATACGCAGGCTTTTTGGAAACTTGCCAAGGACTATAGCAGAGAACCAACCGAGCTATATATATATAAAGGCACAAGATCAAATAAAAAGCCCAATTTGAATCTGCCTAGGGCTAAAGTAAAGAAGGAAATGTCTTATTGTTGCTGTCTGTCTGCAGATCGAAAGAGAAAGACCCCTTCTTACAATTGCACAGTGCCCACTAGCGTCAACCCGAAATCAATGACACTGACTACTACAAAATGCCTATGACCTTGCACAATCCGTATCCCAACCTGACGTACTATCTTGGCTGTGTTGAAGAAGAGAGCTGGCTTATATGCCTGGCATTTGAGAGATAGTTATTTGCTCTGAGCTGGACTTTAACTTGAAATGAATTGGCAGGGGGCTAGTCACCTTCAAGTATTGTGGTCAGCTTTCTTATGCTTCTCGCTGCACACATAGACTGCTAGTATCATGTCTTCTATACTGCTGTTGTTGGCTTCGGCGTAATTCGTGGGATGGCATATTTGTCCGCTGCTTTGGACAGGCAGCAATACGAGCACTGCGACGAGGTTAAGGCGATTCTGGGGCCTTTCCACTTAGGAGGTTGCTTATAGGATAGACGCAGGTAGTCGAAGAGGAAGAAGGGCCAAAGTTTACTATCCTCTCAGATGAAGCAGGGCGCGGTGCCCTAGATGCGTTCGAAGGCTCTGGTGACGATATTGTAACGCTGTAGCTTATATTATGCTATCCAGTCTTCGGATCGCTTTCCTTCCTGAAATTCACTTTGCTTTGGTATAATCCTGGTTTCAGATATAACAGATCACTCTATCGACAGAGATGATAACAGCTAGGAGCGTTAGTTTCGCGAATAGCATCAGGCCAGATTGATAAATATTGACGAAGTAAATCCACAAGCATCAATATTCCGCCTTCCATCTTCCTCATTTGGTATTTTGATACCATATTATTGATGCCCTCAAATATTATAAGCTTGCAGGCCAAGCGTTCTTGATCAAACAGAGTTGTCTCGCTTCCATCAAACAGTAAAAACTTCTGAATCATTATTAATAAGATTTCGAGATTATGCAATATGCGATTATTAATAATAAAAATTAAAAAAAAGGAAATATTACCAGAATCTCAGCTATTTCATTGTTAAAAATTATACTAATATTCTTGCACAAGGTGAGAAGCTATCGAAATATGATGGTTTCAGGGCATGTAGCTCCTAACAGCTCATATTGTATTGTGGATGTAAAAGGCACACTATGGTGGTTCACAAATGGTAGGAGGGAAGATAATCCATTGTTTACTATCTTAAAAAGGCGCCTTGCTAACTGCCCGTCTATATAGAAAGAGACAGTAGGCGCTAGTCCTAATTGGGACTAAAACACCAGTGACTCACTTCTTGCCCTAGCCCCGTGAATGGCCAAGGGGTTAGTCACTATTTCCTGTGACTGCTGGCCTAGGGCCCCACATTTCATTCAGGCCCTATGGCTGCTGCCACAAATAGCTGCACAATTTGGCCTCCTAAAGCTGCGAGTTGTCTCTCATTGTAACATTCTTGAAAGTAATCAGCTGCTTGTATCTACCCTGTTTTATCCCATTGACCCCAGATCTTCAAATACATATCATACTAGCGAAAATGTATTGCTTTCATCACAGTAAGTGATCCAATTCCCAGAATCTGCAATTCGCCATGCTAACCAAAGGACTCGATCAATGCGACATGCTATTACAGCTTGCGTCTCCTCATAGCGCCGTTCTAGCTCCATATTGGTCGAGAACCAGTCCTTGGGGAAAAAATTTGCAGTCCACCAGAATCCCCGTAATATCCAATCTTCCGGAAGAGGGGAATGACCAGGAAATCTCAGTCCCAATTTAGCTGAATCCTACTTGGTAAGAATAGATTAGATAAGGGAAAACATACTCAGTCACTTGATACGTACCGCAGAAAGTATGTTTAGCAGCTTCACAAGCTTATTCCACTCAACAGTGCGACCTAAATACAGTATCTGTTCTGGTGAAAAAAACCGAGATAAGGGAGAGTCCAAAGCATTGATCAAGGTTAACCGCCCATTCACAAAAGTCAGGTTCCAGGGACTTGAATGGCCAAAGTGAATCGTATCTAGAGCCGTGATGAGCTCTACGAGTTGTGTTTCCCATAGACGCTTTCTTTCATGATTTCTGAAATCGACAAGTGCATTGTTTGTAAGGCAAGCAACTATCCAAGTCATAAGTCAGCAAAGCTCAAAAGGATAAAAGTCATATGAGGAATCATACTTAATGCACCATATGAACAGTATGCATACTGCTGTTTCATGATCTCTGTCGCTAGACCATGAATAGAGATTTGGCAATAGCTTCGGAACTGGTGGAAAATCCATATCCTCTCCTCGAACAGACGAGCAAAATGACAAGCAAAGGCAGCAACAACACTCCATGGTGCAAAATGCAGCTCCCGTTTTCTGGTTTTGTGGATATTCTTTATGGCCTCATGAATGGCAATGTTGTAACGCTCCCGAGACTCCCAAGGCTCAGAAGCAAAAGTTGCTTTGGACAGATAGAAGAACTGCATCACCAGGTTCGATGGTGCTATCTCTGGACAGAGCCTAGCCTTGAAGTGGTAGATTCGCCCATGCTCAGGATTGCAATCCTCAGACTTGGTAAATTCCAAGAAAGCAATACGTGCCCAATCAAATTCCTGAGGGTCTTTTTGATCTTGAGCAATTAGAAACCTAGTTCTAAGTATTAGCCAGTAGAATTACAGCTGTGAGATTGGAATATTTACCTCCAAAATATGAGGACGCCTATCATCTCTTTCCAATCCCGGTGCAGCTCAACAGACAATTGGAGGATTTCCTTAACTCTGGTGACGTATTCCTGAAGGAAAAGCTTCATTGTCTTCGTGCTTGGTCGTGAATTGTCCCAGTACAGAATGGTGAGAACTTCGTTCATCTCTGGTAGCAGTGAAGTGGTCCTGAATGATTCTTTTGTAGAGCTCCTGTCACTTGATTTCAGTCGATAGTGGTGAAAGATGAAAGCCGCGACCTCGAACGCAGTCATCAGGGATTCGAATCTATTGCAAAGCTCTTTGCGCTGCTCTTTGCTAAGATGCCTGGGCCTTTTTTTGCCGTCAGCCATGGGCCAGTCTGTCTCGATCTCCTTTCGTAACTCATCAAAACGCGCTGCGCAGATCCGGAGTCTTTCATGTGCAATTGCAAATCTAGGAGCTTCATTGCCAAGCCGCAAGTGTTCTTGCCCTTGAGCTATCAGTCTGCGCTCGCTCTGTGTTTGGCAAAGCCAAGATGGCTGTTGGACATTGCAAAATCCTGTCTCCCATGTTGCTGGATGAAGGTGAAGTGTGCTCTCGTCCATTGTCGATGATTGAAGAGAGTCGCTAGAGTTATCGTGTAAAGTGTATAATGCTACAAGAGTAGAAGGAGAATTGCGCAGCGCGGCTTGGGAGGATGTCGCTGCTGAGAGAATCGGAAACCTTGCCGGAAAGTGCTGTAATGTAGTACCGTATGTCGATCAGGAGAGTCCTTCTACCCCTCATCTTATTTCTCAAGGGTTGCCATTACGTTTCGTTCATAAGCAAGCGAGCTGATTTTCAGCAACTGTATCATGCATGGCATACAGTTATGGTAGATACCATGCATGGCTTCCAGCAATAGTACGTACTGTGCGTAGCATCCAAATATGGTAAGTACTATACATTCCTTCTAGCATAGTATGTACTGTATATGGCATCCAGGTATGGTAACTACCATGGATGGCTTCCAGCAATGGTACGTGGTATGTATCGTCACCCCTGTACTTA
Organism: Cryphonectria radicalis; assembly: GCA_014849355.1. Lineage (NCBI taxonomy): Eukaryota > Fungi > Ascomycota > Sordariomycetes > Diaporthales > Cryphonectriaceae > Cryphonectria > Cryphonectria radicalis. The sequence goes on along the minus strand of JACWQW010000145.1, from coordinate 11,675 downwards.
GCGATAAATCTCCTGTTTAAAGTTCGCGATTGGGTAAACTCTAGATTTATGTTGCATAGGACTGTCAAAGCAGCCAAATCGACAAGGGAAAAAAAGTACCAAGGGAGGAAAAGGGAGGTTTATATTAGGTTGTGACTGGTATAGCGGGATTTTGATGCATAAACCGTGAGCAATAATTTCTATTCAAGTATAAAAGAATGTTACTCTTCCTGTCTTCCTGTCGATTTTAACTCTTTACTTCCCAAGCTTCTCATGACTTACAACAAAATGTCAACCTCCTCTACTCTCATTAAGCAGGAGACTCTAAGCTCTCCTACCTTTTGGCTCGGACATGGAATCAACAACCCTCGGAGTTGCGTACACTGTTCAGCTGGACACCTTCTCTAGTCCTCACCCAAGACGACATGGGGTCATCTAAGGGTGAGGATTTGTGGGATATTCCGTGGGATAGGTCGTCTCTAAATCGCACTCAAAATGCGACAGAGGTATCCGATGTGGAGAATTTCTGGGATGTTTCTTGGAATGAATTGCGTGAGTTGTCATTAATCCTCAAGATACTAAGCTGTTTGCTGATGATATCAGTCCATCTTCCCATCTGGACAGTCGAAAAAGTTGTCAAATTTTCCGATGGCACGCTGGCCTATGAGCTCAAGCTGCGACCTGTAGTATGCCGCTTCCATCAAGCACTGACCTTGAACCTGTTCGAGGCCCTGAAATTTTCCTACAACTACCGCGAGGAGAAAATCCGGACAGTGGATCCTAGCACTCGTCTTCCTGTCTACGATATCGATAGTATTCCAGGCCAGCGCGTTCATAAATTCCTAGATCAGGTATACTGGGGCAAAGAACTCATGGTAGTGATGGAAGTCAGAACAGTTGTATGCGTTGATCAAGTTTCCAAGTATGATCCCATTAAGTTTTGTGTAGAGTCACATGAAAATTGGACCTAATTTAGTCGGAGTCATTTGCAATTGGAAATAGCTATACTGGTTCAGTCATATTTAATCTACTTTCCTTTCCGAGATCCCTGTAAAAGCAAATGTCTCTTACGTGGAAAAGTTCCGAGTAAGAGAAAGCAGATGGTGTAAAAAAGATGGCAGAAGGCCAGCTAGCTAAGTTTGTCCACAGAAAAAGCTGTGGGCCAAGTAGATGTCGAGCATGCACATGCAAGTGACTCACTAACCCTTGCACATGTAACGTGTACTCTCCCCTCTCCTCCTTTGACTGCCCGCGCGTGCCGCATATATCTTGCAACAGCTAAATATCGCAAATATCTTGAGCAATGTCTCTCAATTTATTAAGCTCACAACCCGAGTCTCGTCCCTACTATGGAAATTATATCAGTACGGAACCTCGTTATATCAAGCATTTCTCCCTTGGATGTCACAATTTGCTTCAGCCTCATATCAATTCATGACTAAGAGCCTCCGTAAGGTAATCAGATATCATTTCCATGGAAAAACTTGTTGTCTGACTAGTTTCGTCAGATAAAAATATCATTCTCAGAAATGCCGTCGCAGAGGGAATTTTCGAGCCCCCGGCTCCAACGACGAGTTCGGCAGATGTTACAGCCTCCGCAATACGATTCGCATTTAGGCTATAGGAGAACTCATACAATAAAGTGGACTTGGAAGTCGGCAAAGAGGACAATGAGAAAGCTGAGAAACTGGTTGCAAAACGCATAACAATTCGAAGGGAAGCATTTACAAGACTCAAGATAGAGAAAACTCAAGAAGAATTGTAATCTCATCTATCTGCACAGATTAGATCGCTTCCGGGCCCTGATTGCTTGTAGCATACGCAGCCAGCGCATCTTCATTTGCCTGCATCATCACCAGACCGGACCTGCATGTGGAAATTTCAAGAAAGTGAGACGAAGATCATATAGGCAATAAATGAAGCTGGTTCCAGGCAAGCTATATCGTACCACCAGTATGTTGATCCAGATTGCCACAATCAGACGAAATCAGCTTGGTTGTAATTATATGCGTATGAGAAGTTATGTTTTCCCTTCTCAAGTTGCAAGAACTTAGAGTGAAATTGAATCTAGAAACGAAAACACATATTGCTTGACAGGCATATCCAGTGGAATGTTGTCAATCTGTACTGTCGTTTCAAGGCTTATTATAACCCTTGAAAATCTTTCACCCTGGTTCAACATTGTGTCCCCGTACTTGATTGATTTTTCGCCAGGTATCTGTAAAAGCGAGACCTCTGGCACAGAATCATCACAGTAGGTCAATGTGCCACGATAACATGACATAAAACTATACCAATCCGCATCATATATTTGACTGGTGCTGCATGCTGCTGGTCCTAGCGCTGCCTTAAGCTTGACTGACGCCAGTCCTGTCGGAACTATGGAAATCACTTCCCAGCATGGTTTCTTCCAGGGGATAACTGAAAATGTCAACATGCATAATAATTTATTCTAAATAATTATAGACTCACCCGAGTAAAGCCATGGCGCAGCCGAGCAGTGAGGTGCACTCGTTTCAGTTGTGGATGGTGTCCCGGGAATCGAGCCTGTCAGTGGTGAATGGGGACTCTCGGTATCTGTCACGCTCTCGACGTCTGTTGTGTATGTGATGGAAGAGGGTGGCGACAATGTATTCGGCGCAGAAGTCAAGCCTCCTAGTAGTGGCTGTGAGCTCTCAAGATTCGCCATCTTTGTGTTGGGAGATTGCAGGGTCAGTGTATATGATACAGCTGAAGATTGATAATAACCAAGAGGTCTACATCTTCTTATACTGCATGTTATCCATCAGCTACATAAGTTCCCAGCAATAGTACGTACTATGCATGGCATCCAGTCATGGTAGCTACCATGGATGGCTTCCAGCAGCAGTACGTACTATGCATGGCATCCAGTCATGGTAGCTACCATGGATGGCTTCCAGCGATGAGACCTTGCATGGTATCCACTTATAATGCATCTATTAGGCGTACCATAGTATGTACTCTGGTGGGCCAGTGCTAGTCAGCTATTTGACAACAGTCGCACTGTGCTTGGCCGGAATATCCTAATTCCTGGCCTGAATATATTCAATTATCAGTATGTTCTTCAATATGAACTGTCAACCATTAATATTTGGTTTTGCATTGGGCTATGGTTATTGAGATAGTCTCGAGTCTTCTTCTTGCTTTTTTCGCTATTGTCATTGTTCTCTCTTTCTCTTTCAGCATATTGAACGCAGCTAACTGATTGCCGAACACATTGTGATAAGGCCTGAGGAGGTACTAAGTAATTAGTAAGCTTTGAGGGGTCACATGATAAGGCCCACTATGAGGGACGACAATTTCCCAACTTTTCATTAAACACGCTTTCCACATTTGATGAACCTGCAACATGTAAACCTCTTCTTAAAAGTACTCAAATTATGTCAAGCAACACGTTTATTTGGGTATGCGTTTCCATTTACTTATAAACTTTGCTCCGAACTAATGATTTTGTGTAGGCTGGCCGACCGCTTAGTCAAAACGCTGCTTTCTTCGGACCAAAGCAACCAGTTCAATGGATCAGTCCTGTAGATCATGAAAGGATTCTCTACTTTCGTGATTGCAAAGATGTTTCATTTCAGAGAGCAGGACGACTTTTACAGCAAATAAAGGGGAGCGGAGAAGGTACCCTTCCGAAGGATATTGGTGTCGTAGTATTTCAGGGCCAAGCGAAAGCTATATAACAAGAGTCTTATGAGTTTGCGCAAAATACACCCTTGTGTGATGCGGGTAGAAATACAAGACATCATCACCTCTTTTCATAAGACAAACATGTCACCTAATTCATGTGCCTTTGTGGCTCTCGCTTGGGTCGTGAGGACCCTTGTCCATTGCTCCAGCTTGAGTCCTCTCGTGCGACTAGGCCTGGGTCCTGGAACGTATAGCGCTAGAGTCATGGTTCAGCGTACAACATATTCGCCATCTCGAAACCCTTGTCCCACCCAATTCTCAGCTTAAGTATGCCATAACGTGAAGACGGCTCACGCAACTCCAGGCTTACGCATTCGGTCGTCTCCTCTTGTCCGTTTTGTACCTCCCACTTACGAAGCTGACTTTCCGCGACAGCTTGCGCGATGTACAAGCCGCAACAAACGGATAATGCCTCGACAGAAACGCCAGTACAGGTATAATGATCCGGACCTATTTTGTTAGATCGACGAATGTGTCAAGAGGGGAGATACACTTACAACATGAAGGGAGAATTATGCGCTGAGGTTGAGGGAACAACTCCAACATGATATTCTGAGCTAAACCGACATCCAAGATGATCCGGCAATCTTCACCTTGTGTGTTGGGCACATTCATCCTGATAGTTTCGGTGCCGATCACCAACCTAGAATTTGCATTCGTTTCCCAAATTCGGACAGGGCTCTTATCTATGTATTGGAGGAGATGAGAGGTTAGACAAGTTGTTTGTATAGCCCGGTCGACTGTCGCAAGCGTGAATTTATAGTATATTCCAATTTCAGGCTTCGCATAAGAGATACTGGGAGTTTCTTGAGGAAGTCAGTGCTCTTGAACACATATTTGAAGCAGTAATATAATACATACCAGCCAAAGGCGGCGGAACCAATTCCTTTAATTTTCCGAGTAGAGGATGATTCGTCTTTGCTGTAAGTATAGAGAGAAGGCCTGAACGACTTTTCTGATTCATACTTGCAATACGAGCTTGGCCAAGACCGATGATACAGAGGACAACCGAGAGTGGCCCGCATTGACGCTGAACATCAAGGAGGAGTTGCTGAAATTTGTATGGCTTGGTCCCGAGTTTCAAGTTATTCCTCATTAGATGGGTGCTGGCCATAATATGACGTCTCTTCCAAAGTTGAATAGGTCGCCTAAGCACATCCTCGAGCAGTTCCCATGCTTCCGAAGCAGAAAGGGGTTTTTGAGAATGCCTTCCGGTCTGCTGACGCTTTCGTGAGGGGTATCTCTGGCTGCTGTTCCGGGGATCCATAATGTCCTGATCAATGACAATGGGAAGAAGCTTTCGATGAGTAGGGATTAGAATTTATCAATTCAATAGCGGTTGCCCTCTTTCAAATGAATGCTGGCGAGCAGAACAAAAACTATGTAATGACGAAAAGACTGAAAGTGCGGAGAAAGAAAACGCTAGTGGATACACGGACTGCTTAGTAATTTTGATGAGTATGCAATTAAGCAGTATTGTTTGGAAAATGCACAGCAGGTAGACTTCCAAACACTGTTGCAAGGATTCTTGCCTCACTTGCCTAATTTTCGATATATCACATGCAGGAAGCTATAAAGACCAGGAGGGCTGCTATCCTTGTTTATAATCTACATGATCTACAGAGAAAGGATCGATGAGCCTTGGTGCTCAGACCGTCTTGAAGAGATATCCTTGCCAAATTTGGTCTGCTCAATGTATGAGATTTGGAAGAATATGAATGGTTGACATGCTGCTAACCCATGTTTCACTTGTACTCTCCGTAGGTAATCCGAAGATTCCTAAATACACAAAGGGTTTATGCTAACAAGAGCGATGCCAAAGTATAGGCCTTGAATACGGAAATGTAGCTGGGTAACTGTGCAAGTGTTCACGCCTTTGGGGCTATCAGAGTGTAGTGTAATCTGATATTTAGATTGACGACTGAAGAGCTATATACAATGATCTATCTAGGTGGTAAGGAATGTAAGGTTATATATCCATTTCTTCAGTTCTGGACCGCTGGTGATTGCTGCGGTCCAAGGTGACATCGACAGGACCGCTCGCAGTCCTTGCGGTCCACCCCTGTCTGGTGGGTCTGTAACCCTAACCCTGGGTTACGTAAGCGCCCCTTTCCTTCTTGGATGTTGGATCCGGTTTTTCTGTCCTCCGGACAGTTGTTCCGTGTGCCCTGCATGTTGGATGGCACTGATGGGTCATAACACCGAGGTAGGACAGTCAGTTAATCATACCCAAATCAGCTAGCGCCGAATTTCCACTCGGGTCTTTTTTCACACTATTATGTCATAGAATGGGAAAACTCCATTCTATTATGTCAGCATTCTTCTTCTGCTCGAGATCCAGAACTCAAGTTTTGTGCACATCTTGGTCCTGGTTTATAGCATCTGGCACCCGGCGACTGAGAAATCTTTCCCTGCAGCACTCAATGATGTGTATGCAGCTAATAGCTACAATGTCAGTTTTATGGGCTTTCAAGCCGGGACACGCTTGGTAGGTGCTGGGGCAGCTAAAGGTTTCCATTTCAGCTAATTATCATGCCGCCCTTCTATATCTTCAGCTGCGCATAGTGGAGAGCTTTACATTCTCTAGGGCTGAGATGGCTTGATTGGCCCTGCCATCGCATCGATTAGTCCAGTATAACTACCTTTGTATTACAAAAGTATGTTTTATTCTTTATTCACATCATGTTTCTATTTTACACTGCAGATTATACATCCAGTCTTAGCAAAGCCTTACACCTCTTCTTCCTTCCTTCTTCCCCTCCCCAGCCCGCCCACCAGCCCGCCTCCCTCCGGCCACTCTGCTGTGATCACGCGCACCACTTAGTTGATGAGTCTATGAACCTATTAAATAATTCTGAATAGATGTATCGGGAATCCCTATTCATTTGAGGCTTTTCGAATAGAAGGCCTGTCTTGTGAGTCACTCATCCGGGCGAAGAGGAGCTTAGATCTGCAGGATTTCACTAGCATATTATTACGAAAGCGCATTCGTTCTCTCCAGTATTCTCTTTAAAAAATTTGATCCGCACACAGAAGGAGATCAAAAGAGGAATTTCTCATAAATTGTGTGTGAGGCTGAGTCAGATGCAGTGGCTGTAATGATATTTGGAAGGCAGAAGAGCTACTAGGATAATGTACTCCTGGTCAGGGCACAAAGCCTTTATCAGCCGAATACCTCAGGCCCAAATAGCTTTACTAAAGTAGAACTGGTGGTGAGTTATTCATTGTCTCAGCCTATTCATCTTGCTCTATACCCTATCAGCAGAAATTAGCCAGGTCCTCCAGCATTATTCCATCCCAGTTTAGCTGTTTTCGTTTTTATCGCTATGGATGTCAATCTGCTGTCCTGTGACCATGCAGCTGCATCTGAAGCCTTTTTCAAGCAATGTATACAGCTCACTGGCATCATAAGACAATATTTGGCTGATTATATACGACGAAGATCGAAGGAGCTGTGGGGAAATATATAGGTGCAGCCAGTTCTGAGAGACTGGCGATCGTCTTTTTCCCGACAGGAGCAAGAACTGCCAATCAATTGATTATTGAGTGGACACATGGGTTTCAGAAACTTTATGTACCCCGAACAAAGAAATTAATGCGCGCTTGGGTAGCATTTCTGCATCTTACCCTTGATAAACCTCATTAGTTGGCTGACAGCAACCCAACCGATCTGCCAGTCAGATGAGTCACCCATTAGGAATGAAACACAATTCCTTTTCTATACTGGGCAGATTCCCATGATGGGGTTTTTTTTTGGGGGGGGGGGGGGATTGCTCCATTTCCTATAGCGTATCTGTTTTGTTTTAGTACATATTGTAAGGTTTTTAGAGCCTGTGTTTTAACCCTTAATTTGCTAGGTTCTCGGTTTAAGATTACTTAGCTGGCTCCTGTCATCCCGAGCGAAGCAACATGCTCGTCTGATTGCCCAGCCATCAAGGCCGTCATCACCATCATCATTTTCTTCTTTTTCTTCTTCTTCATCATGTCGTCAGATCTACTTTCCAACAATCATATGCCCCAGAATCATATTCAACACGCCAGCCTCGAGGGTCTGCCGCAGGGATCTCATTATACCCTGCCTACAGCAGCATGTCGGAGCTCACACTTCGCACCTCCAACGCTCTGGTCCTCAGAGCAAACAAAGACAGCACCCATACAGACAAGGCGGTGGGGGATCAGCAAGAGTCAGTGGTCCGGTGCGGCAGAGGATATCGCGAGCCTGTGATCAGTGCGCCCAATTCCACAAAAAGTGTGACGGACAGCATCCTTGTGCTTCCTGCATAGGTAAGCCCTTCCTATATTCTTATCTTTATAGCTCGATAGGCAAGGCGAGGCTAAGCTCGAAGGCTAAGCAGCAGCAGAGTTCTTTCTCAGGTGCGAGTACCAGAGAGAGAGGAAGAAGAGAGGCAATAGATATCGGAATAATCTCGCCCAGCAGGCTACTGCTCGAGCTGCGGCTGCGCAAGGGGATCGCAAATCCTTAAGTTCTGGGCCGGAGATAATTAGCAAGCCCAACAACGATCGTCCAGACGCAAAGACAACCTATTTAACTGCTGCAAATGAGACGAGCAAGCGAGATAAGAGGCGAGGACGGCCTACAGGATGGAGAGCGCTCATCAAGTATGGACAGCGCGCCAGAACTTGCCGCCACGCATGCAGCACAGATAGCTGGTCATCATAGGATCCTGGAGGGCAATGAGTTCGATGAGCAGGCGACATTCGACCCTAATAACTATGCCAGTGTTCATCATGCATACGACGGCCAGGCCATGGATGCATACATGATGAACCCAGGAGGTCGTCATATTTATAGCTCGAACCAGAATGCGGGGATTGGAATTTGAATCGTGAAGGGGTTATCTATGGTTATAATCCTCGGCGGCCACTTAGTGACTTGATCTATCTAGCGGCTAGTATTATTCGTATGTTCACTTGAGGAGTCCGGCATGTTAGATTCGCCTGTGGTTAAAAGTCGGCTTGTGTGGTGTAAACTTGTCAGATATATGTGTATTAAAATTGAATCCAAAGGTGATTCTTTGTATCGTCTGTACATCTTATATCTTCGTAGGATGGATTATATACATCTTGTATTCATCTGGCAAGCATATTCTAGTCTCTTTATATATATATTGCATTGTATTCAACTAAACCTAGAAGAAAGAGGCTTGATTGCATTGCTCGGCAGAAATCATAAACAGTAATAGTATACCTTGAAACCTTCTGTTATCCTGGCTATTCACAGAAGTCTAGAATGAAAGTGGCGGCAAGAAGACAGTAGAGTAGCTGTGATCTCCTGTTTGTACGTTAGCCGAGTCATTTCGTGCGTTCTTCTCTTCAAATCTCCTGATGGTGCTATGGGCTGTCGATCCGACACGCCACCGCTTCGGAAGCCGTTTCGAGATGTCCTAGTCGCTTCCATGGGGATCCTCCGCTAATCTCATCCGCACGGTCCGGTTTACTGGCTAGCCTACGAATACAACTCTACCGAATCAATCCCGGTCCACGGATGCCAGACTCTGAGGAATCCTTCCCGGCTCACGAATGCAATCCTACCGAATCAATCCTGGTCCATGGGTGCCAGACCCCAAGATCCCGGTTTGTAAATGCCAAACCTCTGTGGAATTTCATTATTCGAGACCGCGTCAAGCAACCATTGACGCATCTGCTTAGCAGGAGCCGCGTGGAAGACTCCGGGGATGGCAGAGAGAATCGAATGATGCCAGAACTACAGGAAATGCATCATTCATCCAGCATAGAGCTGTTGTTGGCGAGGCAGGAGCTGAAGATCCGCGACATGGGACCAAACATGACCGGTAATCTAGCGCAACATCTAGCAGTTGAGAACAAAATCTGCTTTCGCATCTCAAACATGGATATCTTTAATTCATCCAAAGTCGAAAAAGCTATGAAAGCCCCTGCCAAAGAACATGCTCATACGCATGTTAAACGCAGTGTCGAATCTGGACTGCTTCGTTTGAAAGATACAGAGGAGAGTTCGTGAAAGTTCCCCACAGTGGCAAAAGCGAAAAAGCCACTACACAATACAATTCCAAGCTACTTAATAAACCTAGCCCAGTCATCCCCATGATAATCACGTGTTTATTATAGCGGAGAGCAATCTGCAGTTTGTTATTTGGTTCCCAATTAACTTGTTTTTAAGCGCTTTGAATAACTTTTAAATCCTAGCGAAGGTCTCAAAAGGCTTCCGATAATACCCGGCGTTAACACAGCATTTCACTTTGAGAATGCTAGCCTATGATTACGCAATCTAGTTTTGTTAGGCTACAAATTGTGAATATTAGTCCGGGTATTGCATAATATGTACTGGGGTCACCAGAAGGCTGCGGACAGTCGGACCAAGCTGTTCAGGGCGAGCGCCCAGGACAGAATCCGGTTTCGCAGCTGCTATAGTCCCGTCGGTGAGCAGTTCTAGGTTCCCGAAAGCCATATTCTCGGTGGTTGGATAATTATCCTTCCAAGGGCTAGCAATAACTGGTAGAACATATTTGCATACATCACCCTCATCCTTTGCCTGAGCATTGGTTTTGCGAAAGGTCTTTCGGAAGTCTTCTTATACACTTGAAGAGTTCTTGGCCTAGAAAATGCGTCTTATGCTCTTGGACTTTTTAATGCTTGCAGAGGCATATGACGCTACCTATGCACAATATTCCCCCAGCCGCGCAGGCCACCTGGCCACATTTGGAAGTCTGGGCTATACACCCCTCGTGACAGCAGTCCCGACAACGTGGGCCTAGTCCATCAGTCCTACAACCCGTCGACGAAGTCGACGCGGAGGTTGTTGTGGCAGGTGCCGTTTGATTGTTCTGACGAACCGGTTGCATTTCTAGATCGGCCGTGTATCCAGCATCTATATAAATAGGTCAGCGCGTCTGCACTATTTTCCTTGTGCCTTTTGCGCTACTTACTGTTCTCACCGCCGGACGACATCGTGATCTACCACTCTGCCTTAGCCACAGGGTTGGGAAGAAGGATGGCGATACTCTAACGAAGAACAGCAATAGGTGGGTGGTAGGTTGAGGAAGGTTGACAGAGACAACGGTAGCACACAGGAGAAAGAGTCTTTAAAGCGGCTGAGGAGTACGGAGAGCGAGGGCTTGGCTGTAGCCGCTTATATAGACAAAGGTAGTGCAATCTTTTCGTAATCAGTCGGACGCCCATCCTCATTCACGGCTGAGCGCTACTGTGCTCCGGACGCGGGCTGTCTCTGCATTGCTGCGCGAACCATTGCTGCTGATTGGGGGCTAAGGGCGCTGGATGGGAGTCAGCTACTGAGAGAGCATGACATTCATGCAGACTGAGGAGAATCATTAGGTGACTCATATATACTAACAGCCTAGGCCTTTCATTCCCGGTAGTAATGAACCAGTTAGGCATTCAGACTTGAGTGCCGAAATGTGTAATCGATCGAGCATAACAACTATCAGGCACTACAACCATGATATGCTTAGAATCATCCTAGGAGAGCATTTCGCTGGGTTGTCCCCCACTGAAGTAGGAATTCGCTGTGTAGTGGCTTCATCAGGGGGAAGAAAGCAGAAGGGCGCATAACCTATGCGACAGCTAAAAGGAGTGACCACTCCCAACAAATAGGGCAGCATCTATGCGACTCCTTTCACAAGTTGCGCGGACCTGGATCGTCCCATCCCCATAGTACTACCAGTGACTGCCTTCCGAGTGAGGCCATCAATCGAGGGAGGTAATCTGAGATTCTCCCTATGATTGGTTCTTCCTGTTGCTGTACAGGCCTGCAGTAAACTTGGAAGCCAACCACGACCGGCTATGAATCCCGAAGACCACCACAATGAGATCGACCAGATTCTCGACGATATTCTCGATGAGCTCGGGAAGCGCCGAAGAATCGAGAAGAGCTTTGCCAAAGAACTACCCAAGGTGCAAGATGCCTCGGATATCACGACCGGATCAATCTTTCTTAATCATGGCGGCATAGCAGCCTGGGTTGTGTA
>JACWQW010000144.1:59244-101736 GCA_014849355.1 Cryphonectria radicalis | reverse complement strand
TTCTTCTTCTTCTTCTTCTTCTTCTTCTTCTTCTTCTTCTTCTTCTTCTTCTTCTTCTTCTTCTTCTCACGTTTCCTTCAATGTTCCTTTGATTATTTTTCCCGAGTTGTCTTCTCTCCTTTAGTATTGGTGGTCCAGAAGCACCTGCTAACCTGCTGCGAATAGTGTTGCAGAGATGGCGGGAGGATGGGGAAACCCCATCATGCAGGACCAGCCGTCGTTTACCGTGCTCGACAGCTTCATGATGCTCATCACCGTGTGGCTCCTGGCTTGTTTCCCGCCGGGGCTCTTCTTCCCGAGCATGACCAAGGCGTCCAAGACCACGAACCCGCCCAAGGGAGAAGAACTGTCCATTAGACCAGCAAATAACGAAGATGCCGAGAAGGACGGGCCCAAGGATGAGGCGGAGGCGGCCAAGAAGACCCCGTCGGAACCGGAACCTTGAGACTTTCTCTCTTCCTTCATTATTACATTATGTGTATGTATTTTCGGTACTGGTCTCCAAATGTCACCGTTTTCTATAAATCCTCGTCGACCAATCTTTTTTTTTTTTTTTTTTGCCCCAATGAGAAGGAGGGGGGGAAAAGCAAATATACAGAAGGAAGAAAGAAAGAAAGAAAGAAAAGGGGAAAGTCTATCCTCAGCCGCTCTGTACCTGATCCTGCAGCCTCTGCAATAACGGCTCGTTCTCCCCCTCCAGGGTTCCGCCGTACGCCAGCCTTCTATACACGCCCCCAGCAACCCTGGACACCCTCCAGGTCCCCTCCTCCTTGGCGTCCTCAAAGAACAGCTGGTTGTCCTCGAAGCTCCGGCCACCGCTCTCGGGGAGGTAGACCCAGGTCCAGACGCCGGCGAAGGCGTTGGTGGCGGCGAAGATGAGGAAGATCCAGTACTTGAGGTTGTTGAACATGAGGGGGCTGAGCAGGGTGACGGCGAAGTTGGCAAGGCCCCAGACGATCACCGAGATGGCCGAGGCCTGGGCCCGCGCGGCGGTCGCGTAGATCTCGGTGGGGATGAGCCAGACGGTCGCCAGCCAGCCGATGCCAAAGGCGCCCGTCGCGACGAAGAGGGCGATGGTGCCGAGGATGGCGGGGATGCCAGGGCCTGATGCGTCCGGCGAGGAGGAGGAAGAGGTCATGGCGAGCCCGCCAAAGAGGGCCAGGAGCAGGAAGCAGGCCGTCAGCACGCCGCTGCCGCCGAGGAGGAGCTTTCGGCGGCCGACGGCGTCGATGAGCAGCCAGGCCACAGTCATGAGGAGGAAATAGGAGACGTAGTTGGCCTGGGTGACGAATTCGGCCTCCCTGACGCCAAAGCCGAGCAGCTGAAGGAAGAGAAGAATGGTGTCAATAAGATGTGGAAATGCAGACACACACACACACACTCTCTCTCTCTCTTTCTGTCTTTTTTTTCCCCTTTAAAATAAAAAATAAAAAACAAAAAGTACTTACCTCGAAAATTTGAGGACCATATACAGATACGGCCCCGTATCCAGTGAGAGCCTGGTTGATCTGGCCCATGACCGTAATCACAGTGGGATGGAATGTCGAGGAACCCGGTGTGATCATCTCCATGTACCCAATCTGCATATCCTTCTCCCGCTCGTGCAGTTCAAACAACTCGTCGGCCTTTGCGCTCCCGTCGGCCTCGCCCCAGACATCGACCAGGGCGCCCCTGGCGTCGTCCCTGTGGCCCTGGTAGATGAACCACCTGGGACTTTCCGGGAGCCTCCCGATCACGGCGAACAAGAGGACCGGGAAGGCCTGCATGACGACGATGGGGATGCGCCAGGCCCACTGGTCGGCCTTGCCCAGCGTGTTGGTGACGGCGAGGTTCACAGCAAACGCCATGTTCAGGCCAAAGATGTTCATCTGGAACTCCTGGGCCAGGGCCTTGCCCCGGGCGCCGTCGCTGCTCAGCTCCGAGCTGTACACGGGGATGACGGCGTCGACACCGCCGACGCCCAGGCCCATGACGACGCGCCCTACCCAGAACATGTGGATGGCGTGCCGCGTCCAGCCTCCGAGGCCCGTGAGGAACATGATGAGGTTTCCCAGGCTGGCGGCTGCCAGGCAGGCGAAGATGGCCTTCTTCCGGCCGTACCTATCCGAGAACCAGGAGAAGAGGACGGCGCCGAGGGAGCAGCCCAGGTAGTAGACGGCAACGAGGATGCCGACAAGGGGATCCTCAGGGCCGATGTCCATGGTGGAAAGGTAGTTTTGGTTCGTGTTGATGAGGGACATCATGCCCTGGTCGTAGCCATAGAGGGCGATGGCCGTCGAGCTGAACAGCACAACCTCTTGCTGCCTAGAGAGGAAGGTGTCCGACATCTTTGCGTTGCGGCCCCAGTAACCATCCAGAAACAGTGTTGAGGGCAAGATTGAGGAGAGAAGAGAGGCCAGGCCAGGCTCTAGATCAACATGCACAAATAGCTCAAGGCAAATATGGAGGAGAGAGTAAGGAAGAAAGAAAGAAGAGTAATAGAGAAAAGAAAGAAAGAAAAAAAATAGTCTACGACTTGTATTTTCTTGTGGCTGGCTTGTCTGACCACACACCTAACGGCAGCCGAGGAGAAAAGGAAGTTGTGAAAAAGGATGGAAGGCAGACAGGAAAGGTCTCACATTAACCGGTATTTACAGTGTTCAGTCTAAGTAAAGATGTGCTTATCTTGAAAAGAAGACTAAACCCATCTCACGAGACCAGCTCCTGGAGCGGCATCGGGCGCGTGGTCACATAATAGGACGCCGATGAAGAAGCATAAACAAAAAAGAGACCAAACCTTGGCATCGTGGAAAAGATGTGCAAGGTGAGATTTATCCCGGTGAAGAAAAGATCAGTACGTCATTTCAACCTGATGTGCTGGGGGCGGGAGGGGGAGGGAGGGTGGGCGTTGATCCACAAGGGCTGCAGCACCAGCGAACGGGGCTGCAGCAACATGACGCCGCAGGACTATTCAAGACAAAGTGGAAGAAGGAAGCTCGACTCCTGCTATAGTAGTGTATTGCGGTGAGAAGAGGGAAAAAGGTGGTTTGAGATTATTCCGAAGTAATTAATACTCTTGTGCTCGGGAAAGACGAGAGCACGTTTCTCCATGGCAAAAAAAAGTACAGGACGTCCTCGGGAGGGGTAAAGTTTCACAGGCTCGTCCCGACTGCAGGGAACAGAAAGACACTGCCTCAGTACTTAAGAGTACCACGTACTTACAAGGTCGGGGCGTGGGGGTTCTAAAGCCCAGTTTAAGTTGGGAATAGTGGGAAGGGGGGGGGAGGGTCCTTTCTGAGTTCGCCTTACTCTGTTTTGCCATTTCAACTCTTTTGCTTCCATTTACAACGTCAAATAGTACTTACAACACTCCCATTTCTTTCCCCATTGGCCAGCGCTCTATCAAGGCCTTGCTCCTTCAGCAGAGATTTCGCATCAACCACCATCTCGACCATGACAGCCTGGCGATTGCTGTCGTTGAGAGTAAACTTTGTCCTTGCCGCCACAATGATGTTTTCATGGTGATCATATTGTCTCCAGTCGTTGGGATCTTGGTGCAATCGCCACGACTCCTGCCACTGGTCGAGGTATTCGTGCTGCTTCATGTCGGCCGGAATCTCCACCAGCTTGCACATCCACTGGCTGCCCCCGTGGTCCAGATTATGGGCCAAGTAAACGCCTATCCTGATCGCGTCGCCCGGCCTCAGTACAGGACGCCAGGCAGAAGGAACTTGATATACCAAGAGCCCGTGGGCGAGGCCATCCTCTTGGGTGTGCGGGCTGAAGAAGCTCGTGCTCCGCCGGAGGGCCCCGGAGGGAAAGGCCTCTGCTAGCTGGTAGCTTTCCATGCCCCGAGGGAATGTCAGCAGGAACCCAGGTCTGCGCTTGACCTCATCAAACTTCTCCTCCCCAAAGTCCGAGTCGTGGCTGAAGATTGGATACACGCGGGTGAAGTGCGAGATGAGGTACTTTGTCTGCCTAGGCGTCGTCAAATCCTCAATCGTCTTCTTGACCCCCGAGATTTGTATCGCCGAGAGGCGACTCCGGATGAGGCCCACGGGCTCGCGAGCCCGCATGTAAACGCCATCCTTTCCGAGGAGGGGAACACAGATCCGACTTCTTGGGGCATCCCTCTTGTTCGGCGTCTCGGCGCAGTTGAGCACAGCAAGCACCCAGTATGGCGAGAGCGTCTTGATCAGTGGCGTCCTGATGGAGAGACCGGCGTTTCGCAGCGAGAATTTGGGAGTGAGCGTCAGGCTCAACAGGGGCTGTATGTTTCTCATGTTGCGGAATAGATCAGGGTGGTCTGCGAGGAGGGAGTTCTGAGACTGTCTCGTGTCAAAGGCGAGAAAGCTGTGGTCGCCCGAGGTCCGTATGATCTCCTCCTGCAGCCTGATGAATGCCTTCATCCCCTCCCCATATATTGGTGACAGGTGAATATCAAAAATTCCCAGGAGGCAGTAGGCCATGTCCTCGGGCCGCGTGGTCGCCCTGTCGGCTGCCCAGGACATTCGCTGGGCGATCGAGTATCTCCTCAGCGGCTTCTGCTCCCTGTCGCGGAGGCACAGCGCGTCTATACCTGTAATATCCGATATGAAACTCGAGTTTGCCTTCTTCGTCCCCAATACCTGCCAGGACTGGGAGAAGAAGACGACATGTTCCGGGGCAATGAGCTCCTGGAGCGTCCACCCCCTGGAGAACCACTTGCTTGACCCCATCAGCTCGAGGATGCCGACGCCCTCGGGCGGCTCGTCCGGTATATCAGCAAGATACACATAGCAGACCACCGCCCGCTCGTACCACATAAACATCGAGTTGATGGCTTCCGACAGCTCGGCTGAGCTCTCCTTGTCGATGCACGCCGTGTCCACCCAGACGTGGCCGATGTCGTCGCGGCGAGCTTGTGCGCACGTCGCGAGGATCTTTGCGAACCCGGGCTTCTTGGCCCTGCGCAGCCGTGTCAGCCGTGAGCGCCACTGCGCGAATGTTGCCTCTGCTTCACCCCATGTGTGCGATAGAATAGCGTATTTCGGGACCTTGGACGAGACAAACTCTTCAATCTGCAGAGTGCGCGTGTTGATGAGTCGCATATTGACATGGTGCTAACATGATGATGGGAGGAAGAGGAAGAAGAAGAAGAAAGAAGAAGAAGAAAGAAGAAGAAGAAAACCCCCGTCTTAGAGGCCGCTTTGGTGGTTCTAGCGGATTCCTCGCCGTGAATTTTGTTGTAATGAAGTAGAGAGAAAGTCCATCATCCCGAGGGATGCGTAGGAAAAGTCAAGGAAGAGGGGAGTGTCCCCTGAAAGGGGAAAATAACCGAGATGATTAGAGAGATCTAGGAATGCACCTACAGCGCTTGCGGTCCCTGTCTAAGCCACTCTTCCTCCCGTTGCAACAACAGCTCGGCCCACCGAGGCCTTTGCATGTAAGCTTACTGTTGTATTTAAACCAGAACAGCGTAACTTGGTCGTAGGCTACAGTATGAAAACCCTTAATTGTTGGCACAGATTAACATCTAATCATGCCGCTTGATTCGAGGCTACAATAAAATACTCTTTCCCATTTGTTACTTGATTAATCAAATTACCCTAAAGGGAGAGGGAATACTCTCATGGGGTGCCCTAAGATTTCTCTCTGTTGCTTCCCCCAGTCTGTTAAATGCTGCAGTGGTCTCAAGTATCTATGTGAATTACCACCTTACCCCGTGTATGCCCCGTATTCAGCCTCTCAAACGCTTCCACGACTTGATGAAAATTAAATGTGCTGTCAATAATGATCTTATCCTTGGGCAGGCGGACGAGGTCTTCCAAGAAAGATTGCTTGGCAGCCAGATTCACGCAGGTATACGAACGACCAAGGCCTGCCCTGCCGAGCAGGGCGCGGAAGAGCATCTGGGGATTCCATAAATAGATGGCCCTGCCGCTCATCGTCATCCGGTTTGTCTTGTCGCCAACGACGGTCACGTACCTCTTGGCGATGCCAAGGCACTCCGTCCCCCCAACGAAATCCATAATGGCGTCGGGCGCGAATTCCTTGAGCCTCGCAGGCACGCTGGTGGTTGTGTAGTCGACAGTGTCGCTCGCACCCATGCTGCGGACGAGCTCCGCCTTGGGCCCAGAGCACGAGGCCAGCACCGTCCAGCCATGCTGTCTGGCGAGGTAGGTGGCGTACAAGCCACTGCCGGAGCTGCCTCCCAGGACTGCGACCTTGCCGTTCTTTACGTATGGCTCGATCTCGGCGATGGTGGTGTGAGCGGTGAGCCAGACGAGCGGGAGGGCGGCGGCCTCGGCCCACGACCAATCGCTCGGTTTCGAGATGACAAGAGATGTCTTGGTGTCGATACGGATTATCTCCTGCAGAACGCCCCCGGGTATAAAGGACGCGAGGCCCAAGACCTCGTCGCCGACCTTGAAGCCTGCGTCCTTTCCTGCGTCC
Source organism: Cryphonectria radicalis (assembly GCA_014849355.1). Taxonomy (NCBI): domain Eukaryota; kingdom Fungi; phylum Ascomycota; class Sordariomycetes; order Diaporthales; family Cryphonectriaceae; genus Cryphonectria; species Cryphonectria radicalis. The sequence goes on along the minus strand of JACWQW010000144.1, from coordinate 95,322 downwards.
TCGACTACCCCTGAGAAGTCCTCGGCCACGCCTTTGTGGGATCGCACGACAAGGCTTGGAAGGTAGGGCCAGAAGGGAAACCCCATCATTTGGGCATCGACTGGATTTATGGAAGCGGCTTTGACTCGGATGCGAAGTTCTGAGGGTTTGAGTTGTCCCACATCGGAGGGCAGCTCCAATTGTTGAAGTGCTTTCGGAAACCCTCCGTGGGTATACGTCCAGGCTTTCATCTTTCCACTCATGCTGATCAAGGTGAACGAATGATGTACTGGATACACGAATAGTTCATTTTGAAGTCTGATCGATGGCGTGCCTCAAGGGCTGTGATTGTTGTTTTGAAAGGGTCAACTGATCAGGATTCCTATATTCCCCTCCCCTCCCCCCCTTTCCCCCGAGAAAAAGTGTCACATACTCAAGTAATTATAGACGCAGAGTCACAAGTTGACCGGCGTAATAATTTTCATCAAGATTAGTAGATAATCGGAAAGAGACTTTTGGACCGGCCAAAGAAGATGTCCGCTCGATTTCTCAGCAACTGCCGGCACAATTCAATTCCGCTCCATCCCCTGTTGTGCTGGATCGCGGGTGCCGAGCCCCGGAGCACTGAATTACAGTCTCATAGCTTTCGATGAGATGAAGGTAGCTTTTTGACTTGTTGTCTGGATAACAGTAAGTTTTATCGATGAAAAAATCATTTCCACCGTTGGGGGATAGGTTGTGTAATTGAATGTAGTGCATGTTGCATGAATTGTCGTGCAGTTGGCAATAAGAATCTGAAAAGACAGAGAGCGCTGAGCAGTATCATGAACAATTTACTTTCGTTTGCAAATCGAGAACCGTCTAGAAGGAACCAAATCTACGTGTATGGAGCTCCTTTAACACAAATTTCTACTCCCAGGACACACTGCGAACAGAGCCAACTCTTAAGCCGTTGGAAGTGGTCCACCATGGTCATCTGCGTATATTGTTGTTACCTTCACTCTCGCCGTCTCTCGGTGCTCGCTGCCCGAGCCCGAGACATACGGCGAAATCACTTTTAAATAAGCACGTATGTTTAATCCAGGATAAGATTTCGAGCGTCTATCTCATCAACCGTGGACGACCATCGTTTCACCTAGGCATAAAGGAATATCCCTCGTCCCTTTGAGCTCGTGCTTCGGAGCTCGTTACACCACCTACTGGCTTCCAGCGATTCGAACAACCTCGACATATTCTACAATTACCTAGTGAGCCCACGTCGAGCAGCGCAAGCCTGCAGACAACCTGCGATGAGAATGAATTCGGCCCCCTGGGATCAGAGCGAGAAAGGCGAGGCAGGTGGAAAGCCTACAAACGGCGGTATGGAATCGGGGTCTGAAGCCATCGATCAGTCTGTTGCCTCCGGAGACCAGCCAGACTTTGGACCAGTGAAAGTCGCAGATGACAGGCTCGAGGCCAGTGCCGTCGACGAAAACAAAGACGCCGCAGACACCATGGGCACCGACCAAAACGGCGAAGACGACACTGCATACCCACACGGCATCAAACTTGCATTGATCTTGGGCTCGTCCTATCTGAGCATGTTCTTAGTAGCTCTTGTAAGCTTCATCCGGACTTCTGGTGACCAAGTTCAAGTTTCTATTGCTACCCCAGTGCCTTTTCCACACAAAATTAGGCCTCAATTGGTGTCGTGCCGTATTTTCCCCTCGGTTTTTCCTTTATTCAGGGACGAAATGACTGGAACAACTACTGACCATTTGGATAACATCTCAGGATCGCCTTATTGTTACTACAGCCATACCAAAGATCACGGACGAGTTTCATTCAGTGACCAATGTCGGCTGGTATGGCTCTGCATATCTCTTGACAAACTGTGCCTTCCAGCTGTTTTTCGGCAAGCTTTATATTGTATACAGCATCAAGGTCGTTTTCTTGACTAGTATCCTGATCTTTGAAATCGGTTCCGCCGTCTGCGGCTCGGCGCCCACCTCCAACGCCTTCATCGTCGGTCGTGCTATCGCAGGGGTGGGCAGCGCCGGCATATTCTCCGGAGCAATCACAATCTTGGTGTATTGCCTTCCTCTTCATCGCCGCCCGTTGTACCAAGGTCTGTTTGGCGCTGTATTTGGCGTTGCAAACGTTATTTCTCCCCTCCTTGGTGGTGCATTCACCGACAGCCCCGCTACATGGAGATGGTGCTGTAAATTGGCCTCCGCACCCATCTACGTTCGGTAGCTGAGAAAGCTAATGATTGCCGTGCTCGGACACAGTCTATATCAACTTGCCCGTCGGTGCCTTCTCTATAATATGCATTGCCTGTCTGTTCCAGATCCCCAACCAGAAGACGACCCTCCTTCGCACAAGACAGAAGCTGGCCCAGCTTGATGGCCCGGGCCTCCTCGCTCTGCTCAGTGGCGTTACCTGCCTCCTGCTCGCCCTTGAATGGGGAGGCACGACCTACTCTTGGAACAATGGGCGCATCATCGCACTTCTCGTCATTGCTATAGCTCTTCTGATCTGCTTCATCGGCATACAGATTGCAAGTCCAAAGACCGCCACCATCCCGCCCTCTATTTTCGCCCAACGCAGTATCATGACGGGTTCCCTTGCTATGTTCACAAGCGGCGCGACTATGATGATTACCTTCTATTATTTGCCGATCTGGTTTCAGGCTATTGAGGGGAGCAGTGCCGTTGGGTCCGGCATCCGCATCCTCCCGCTTGTTATAGGACAAGTGACCGGATCTCTCGCAGGCGGCATTGGTATTCAAAGGATTGGATACTATACACCATTCATGTTGGCCGGCATCATCATAATGGCTGTCGGGGCTGGTCTTCTCACTACGCTCCAGGCCAGTACCTCGGAAGGCCAGTGGATCGGATACCAGATTCCATATGGCATCGGACTGGGAATCACATTGCAAGCGCCTCTCTTGGCAAGCCAGACTGTTCTCGCTGTCCAAGACGTTTCCATCGGCACTTCACTTATGTTTTTCTCTCAGCTCTTGGGCGGCTCCATTTTTGTGAGCGTCGGCCAGAGCCTCTTCGACAATTCTTTCATTGAGGGCTTAACTGGTGTTTCTGGTGTGGATGTTGCCACAATTCTCGAGGAGGGGGCGACGGCGATCACCAATATATCTGAGCCAGCAAAAGGCGTCGTAGTCGCAGCCTACAACAATGCGTTGAGAAAGGTCTTCATCGCCGGGCTGGTCATGGCCTGCTTCACATTTCTTGGCGCTTCGGGTATGGAATGGAAAAGTGTCAAGAAGACCGCTTCTCCGAAGGATTCTGAGAGCTAAACACATAACTGTTGGCCGTGAGCCGACGAGTCTAGAAGTCATACATGCGACTAATGAAGGTTATGGTGGTGCGACAATGATGCACATGATTCTGTATAAACTGAACAAGTCTTTTTCATACTGTATCGGACAGGCATAATTATAGATTAGGTAGAGAGCTTAGAAGAGGAGGATAAACTGCAGGAAATCCAGACCTCTAAACAAGTGAAATTGATGCCCAAGTCCACAAATCTACCAAGAATGATTAATTACGCATTGGAGCTGCTATTATCAGTTGACTGAGAACGAGCATGGCCTTGTAAACACTCGTTTTAGTAGCAGACCTTACATAGGAGGTTGTCAGAGGAGTTGTTCACTACAGTATGGAGCCCGCCGTCCGCTCGGACGAATAGACAAGTCCGAGCAAGGTCGAACCCGCAGCGGAACTCAAAACCAACATGTCATCTTACTCAATTCTTACTACGCATTTGTCATATCCAACCGCCTTACTTGCCTATTGTGAACATTCGACGGTCAATTTCGGCAAGATGCCTCGACGTCGTCGTGAAATTGTTGCCCTCGCAGGTGTTACCTCAGATAGCAATGACGCGAACTCGGTGGCCGACGCCGCGATTATGCCCTCGACCGCCCATGAAGAGCTCGGCGACATGAACAACACCGAGACCGCCTCTCGCAGGCGCCGGACAATGCACCGGGTTGACACACAGCAAAGATCCACAACCGCAGCCTCGACTTCCAGCGTGGCCCCGGCTGCATGTGACCAGTGCAAGACTCGCAAGGTCCGGTGTGATCGCCGACAGCCCGAGTGTTCCAGTTGCCGTAAAGCAGGCATTCCTTGCAGTCAGACGAACAGTCATAAGCGTGTCAATCAGTCAAAACAGCTGCAAGTACATTTCTCCTCTTGCAGTTGATACAGGAGGGATGGCCTCAGGATTCATCGGTGCATGTTAAGGTCTCAGCTGACCGTGTATGACTTACCCAGACGAGACGATTTCTCAAGTGTGTTGGGCCGCCTGAACGACATCGAGGCGACACTTGGTGTATTAACGGAGTTAACCAAACAATTCGCTGGCCGCCCTCATAAACAAGCACAAGCGGATCAGTCTAGTCACCCCTCTGATGGGCGAGATCGCTCTAGCACAACCTCTGTAGGCACTGCTACTAGCCAAGCAGAAGTTCCAGAGCAAGATGACACGCAGTTGAGTCCAGACTTGCTATTCTCGCAGCCTGTGCTCGGCCGAACAAGATGCGAGGCACATGATGCTCCAGGAGCACCGCACCGGGGTGACTTCCTCGCCGAGAGTGTAGAGCTCGAGCATGGCGGAAAGCGCGCATATAAACTTCCGGCGTCAATGGCTTTGCTCAAGTCTCTATCAAGGAAGCTGGCCGGTAGCTGTCATATATCAACAGATATCCACATCGACGAGGACGGGACGAGCAACACTACGACTTTTACCAGGGCAGCCATCCTTCGCCAGCTCGAATTCTTTCCGTTCCGTGGCAAATGCATCCAGCCTGTTATCTCTAGTGACCGTGGGCCCATGAATGCCCCCCCTCATCTCATCACTCGCCTCTTCATCGAAGGCTTTGTGCAGAACATCAACTCTCGGTTCCCAATTTTTGACAACAATGGCCTTCGAGAAGCCGTTGGCTTGTATTATCATTCGAGGGCATCGCGTCATCCGAACTCGGTGCCCTTGAACTCTCCATTAGCCTCGTTGGCTACCCAGCCGGAGCATGCTCCGGCCTGGGCCATCATATTCACCAACATTGCGTTGCTGGAACTTGGTTTGGAGACTCAGGTCACACGTTGGCAGCACGGACCGATAGACTCTGCATCGATCAGTCCAAATCTACTCCCCGGGGATCTCATCTCTTCATTGTTTCGTAATTGCGATCGTGCGCTGGACGATCTTACTACCTTTACGCGTCCATCTCTTCTGAACATCCAGGCCCTTCTAACCCTAGTGAGTGCTGCTCTTCTCATAATACATGATCAATTCCTGTACTTTTCTCAGAAACGAGTTTCTAACTGCCTCGGGGCTTCTGTCTTCGATTAGGCTTTAGTAGCCCAGGAGTTCTACGGCAACATCCTTTTTGAAAGGATATTACACACGACCTGTCACGTGGCTCGTATGTTGGGACTGCATGTAGAGGTCCATGGAAGCGCTTCCGGTGAAGAACCCGAGGAGAGATGGCGCGTCTTCCGAGTGCTATACGCAATGGACAAGCAACGAGTCTTCCTGACCGGTGATCCTTGTGATCTCTACCATTTTGACTCGGATCTCGACCTATGGAAAGGCACAACAGCGGCCTCTAGTGATGTCGAATCACCTAGCCGAAAGCTCGTTGCTGCATTCGACGACATGATGATCATATGGGAAGAGGTGTACCTGAACCTCTATTCTGCGCGGGCGACCGCAGCAGGGGCAGTGGGCTCATCAACTCAGGTGACAAGCCTCTTGAAGCGCTTGAGCGATTGGCAAAGTCGTCACTCGAGGGAAATGGAGATCAGGGCAGCTCGAGACTCATCCAACGAAAAGCTCACCGGACCGAACATGACTCATGATCTACATGATCATAACCTCGACGAGTTCGTCTTTATGAGATGGGAGCTTGTCTACTGCTATCATGTCACCCATGTCCTGGTCTTACGATGCGGTCGAAGCATAGATCAGCAAGCCCAAGTGCTATTGCTGAGCCACGCACGCAGTTGCCTACGAGTAGTTGTGGAGATGAGCAAGACGAGGGATGCCTCTGTATCAATTTCAAACCACTTGGCCAAAGCAAGACTGGCGTCGCTGGGGCGGGTCTTGCGGACCTACCCCGTGGCCGCGTTCATCGATCTTGTTGCTTTCCATTTAGACGAGACTATTTCGAACCACGGAGTACCCAACAGCAACTTGGAAAGCAGCCATTCCCAATATGTTGAGGCTGATATTGAGCTGATGAATACCGTACTGCATATTTTGCAGCGTCTCCAGCATGTCGACCGCAAGAGCACCTACCTCAACCGCCTCCGGCTGGGGCTAGAATGGGCGACGCGAGTTATTTTGGAGATGAGGAGGGTTGTGCTGGGAGAAACGCTGACTGTCGAACCCTTGGCTGCGCTTGACAACAGCAGCACCGGTGATTCCCCCGGTAGCAAATCGGAACCGAATTGGAACATCTCACCCGCGATGCAACAGCAGCAACAATCCTATCACCCGGGCCACCAAGGACATCTACAGCAAGAACTGCTTTGTCCAGGTTCGGAAGATTTTATGGATGTGGACATGAGCATGCCTCCATTTGTGCAGCAAGACATGCCCACAGGCTCAGGTTTTCCATCCTCTACATCTGAGCTAGTTGGCAGAAACACTGTCAGCACAATGAATGCAAGTCTGGCAGAGAATTGGCTAGATACCTCGCATCCCGATGAAGTCACAAGTGAGCCTCCGAAGGTCTCAGAAGGGTGTGCCTTCTATGGACTCAAGGGTTGGCAAGACTTCTTCATGCAGAAACATGAAACTTCTCATAAAGGAGGTTGATTGTCCAATATAGATCCAGCAAGACGTGGCTGTCCTGACAAAGGCTCACTTGATCTCTTGTTTGCAATATATCAAAGAGTTCCTCTCTTTACTTTCAAATTGTCCACAGTGCCCAAAGTAGCCCTTGACATGGAAAGTGACCAAGATGATGTTTGCTGCCTTGTAATACGTCTGACAGAAAGTAGGCGACTTCATAGTAATTGGCTTATACACAACGACACAACAATGACTGAAATCGACCTTCTAAATCAATTTCATTTACCCCATATGTGAGAACATCCTTGGAATCATTTCTCTCACTCTATAGTTGCAAAACTGGACAACAACCAGCATCGCGATCTCTAGAGCAGTGCTCATAGTTCTCTTTACTTGCCAAACCAGGACCCATACAGCCAGTCAAGCTCACAATGGATGACCGAAGAACTCTACGGAACTTTGGACTCATGCGTCTACTGGCGCCTGAGACGAGTTTCCCAAAGCCCATGCTCTGCAACATCTCACAGCCAGTGATCGGAAAAACCATTCTCATGGACTGGGAGCGCGAGTGCGTCAGGGACGTCAACGAGACCTGCACGCTTCTCACCTACGGTATCAACCTCTCCAAGGGCTGTCTCGTGGTCACCGAGGCCTTGCTTCGGAGCCCGCACGCCCTCATCGGCCGCAATGATTCACCGTCTGACCGACTCACAGACATGCGACTGTGGCAGATGATTATCCAATGCTGGCAGGAGGCGGGCGGTCGACCAGAGAGACTACGCTACGTAGGCTTCTTCCACATTGTCAACCACGATGTTCAGTTGGCCGTCACCCATGAGATGGATCGTCTCGGCCTGCGATTCGGCGAGACCGCCGCCATCACCCCTGCAGATGCTGGCTGGAACGCCAACCTGTTTGCGCGTTGTGCCAGCTCCGTGGCGCGTGGTATCCAAGAGCTGGTTCCTGAACTGCCGGAGCGTCAGCTCACAGCGAACTTGCTCTCGGAAACATACGGGAGGAAGAAGAAGAGGTACCATATGATTGTCGAGCTCAAGGAGACTCATTGACACCACCGACGATCCTGTTGGAGGTCAACAGACTGGCCTATGAAGAGACTCAGGTGAGAATACCCCCCAATCCAGATGCGCGGCGACATATAATAAACGACCCCCACTAAAAGGCACGGAAAAAGGAGGGAAAAAGGCGTGCCCCCCTCCCCCCCCTTTTTTTTTAATCAAACCCCCCCTCCCAAAAAGAAAAAAAGAACAAAGAACTCAAGAAACCTGGTGGATTTTAATCAAGGTGTCCAAATCAAAAACAAGACCTCTCATGCGACTGAAACGGCAGGACTGGGAGCGCAATACTTGGAAAGGAAGGGCAATTTCTAGAAGGTGAGAGATATTCAGGATTCCAATTGAGAATCCAATTTTGATTCTCTTTCGACTGATACAATGGGTATTTATGCAAGACTTTCCTTTTCTCCTAGTTATTCGATTCATGTTGTGCTCACTTTCAATCCACCCTGGTAGCCTTGAAGCCATTGACCAGCCTCTGATATCTCTTCGACTGAGAACACAGCAGGAGCTGACGAATTACATGGAAAGAGACAAGGCGTTTGATGTGAGGGGGGAAAAGAAGAAAAAAAATAAAATAAAAAGGAATGGATGTGAGGCAAGACGCGTCATGACGGAGGGCGCAAGAGAACAATACACACAGCATCAAGATCAGGGTGAGGACAATCTGAGAAAAGCTACATCAAAATGCAAATCAGATGAGAAGTTTGCAAGAGGAACAAAATGGGTAATTGGTGATCAGCATCAAATTAATTCTAAAAAACAATAAAAACAATCGTGGTATCACATCCGGGATCTAGCCCCGTCCTACTTCAAACTCCTCATCATGTCCCGAACGCCGCCCTTGCTCTTTCGCAGCCCAAAGAGCTGCTTGAAAAACCGCCACCAGAACATACAATCGGCGGCAAACTCCTCCACCTTGAAAAGCACAGCCACGAAGGCGAGGATGGCGAAGGCGGCCCACGACATCCACTTGAGCTTGTAGCCGGAGGTGATGGTGATGCCGACCACGCTGCCGCCCAGGCCCACGATGTAGGCGACGAGGGCGATGACGGTCAGGATGACGCTCCCGAGGAGCAGGAAGAAGGCGGCCAGGGCGGCGATGGAGCCGCAGAGGGAGTAGACGCGGGCGGGGAGACCCTCCCGGGCCCGCACGCTGAAGGCGGTGGCGGCGATGAGGATCAGCACCAGGAGGCCCGCCAGGACGGCCGCCAGGATGTAGACGGCCACGATGGGGATGAAGAGCAGGTCGATGGACCAGCTGGTCAGGTCGTTCTCGGCCTCCTGCAGCAGCCTCTCGACCGTGTTGGCGGCGGTGTCGACCGGTTCTCGGATCTCTTCCTGTGCGCTCGTGGGGACGTAGAAGACGCCGAGGGCCTTGGCGAGAAAACTGCCCGGCTGGAACCCAAGAATCGTGCCGTTGTTGCTGGTCGCGTTGAAGGAGCCCGCGCCGCCGCGCGAGAAGAGCTGCCCGCACGACATATTGGTCGAGTTGGACTCGGTCCTCGCCTTGGTGCTACAGAAGGTGGTCAGGTGGAGCGACATCCTGTCAGGCACGTCCATGTCGTAGAGGGCGCTGGCGGTCTCCTGGAGCCAACTGTTCAGCTCGTCCTGGATGGTATCGAGGACCTTGTCCATGAGGCCCGTGACTGCAGTCTCGATGTCCTCGAGGGTGTCGCCGATGTCGTCGATAATCTTGTCTGCCTCAGCCTCGGCGGCCGTGGCTGCGGCTGCGGCGGCAGTCTCGACAGCAGACGCGGCACCCGATACTGCCGTCTCAACCGAGGTCTCGACACTCCCTGCAGCACTGGCGAGATCGCTCTCCCATGAGCCTAGGCCTCGACGTGTCTTGCTGGCTGATGAGTTTGTCGACACGAGCTCGATGGTTGGCGGCTCAAACCTCGCAAAGTCAGTCATGTTGACCTGTCTCGGTGTTAGCTTCTCATTACACAGATGATCTTGAGCTAGAGAGTTTGAGGGGGAGGGGGGGGTATGAGATGATGAATAAGAATACATACAGTGATGAGGGCGAGGTCACTTCCACCATCGCCATGTCTACCGACGACCAGGATGATGAGGGTGAGGACAAGTGCGGCGATGGTGAGTGCCAAAGACACGCCAAGCCTGCAGAGTCTCCATATCGATTGTTTCGATGTCTCTGATTTCTGTGCTTGAGGTTGTTTCTCTGGGTAGTAATGAGGGTCGTGGTCTGATCCTGATCTTCCTGACTGCCAGTCCTCACGGGCCAGTCCTCGATTAGGATGTGTGAACATGTTGGTCACTGGGTAGGTGGTTGTATGATGGTATGATGATGGCTCAGGTGATTAATAACAAAAATACAAAAAACAAAGAGGACCAAGAAAACAAATAGCAGGTTGGAATGGGAAAAGAAAAAGGGAGGGAATAAAAAATGCTGTCCTGCAGTCTTGGTGGTGTGTAACAAATAGTAGGTTCTACCTGTCTCGAAGAAAATCCAAGGAGAGAAGTCTGTGGGCGAGAATCGAAGGGGGGTATATATGTCATTGTCTCGAAACCCCCATACGTAACTGGACAATGGAATGCCGGCTGGCTCAGAGAAGTAGGACAATGGGGCCATCACCAAGGGAGGTAGCCCAGCCCGACCTCGCCCTCAGCTTGCAATCCATTGGTGTTGAGGCCCTGGAGCAGCCCTGGCAACAATGAACAATACGCGCCCCCCCAAACGGGACCCCACAGCGGCTACTGGGATCCAGGGTGTTTTGTGTGCGCCCACGACAACCAATGGCATACTGAGCGTGTTTCAATCCGGGTCAGCTCCTGGCCAATCACTTGACTGGTCCTCTTCTCGATACGGAATCCACCCCTTCGAAACGCTGCAGAAGAGAGAAACAAAGAAGGAAGAAAAAAACAGGGCTTATCCTCAGGGTCTTCTTGCGTTGCAACCCAATTCGGTCTTCACGATATACGTACATGGTGAATAGACGCCCACTTGCCTGCCTTTCATCAATCATCTGACACAGCGCCTGGAACCAAAATCATGCGCACGTGTCTTTTGACAGGACGGCCCAAGGAGGCGAAGCATCTCTTGTGTGTACTAGGCGCTTGTTGCATCGACTGCATGGAGGCGGAGCTTGGGGGGATCAGACTCAGGTTGTTGAAGCCCGACATGTCCGTCCGCAGACGCGCCAAGATGCCTCCTCTTTTCATATGTCGACACACCAGTATAGTGTTACCTTCGCAGAAATTCTCTGTGGCAGGTGAATGTTGCACTGCAAGGACTCGAGTGAGGCTGCACTGCTGCTCTCTTGACCGTGCAGCCCGGGTCCACTTATGTTCACTGCACATTCATGGCGGGCCCAAGGGGGTGCTGTTCCTGCAGCATGTTCTAGACACGGCGTATGACAGGTTTCGAGGTTGACCCCGACCTCAGGCTCAGTGTTGCTGCCACACCTAACAGCCATATTGCGCGACACGAATGGTGGGCCGATGACCGACCAGTAAATTGATATTGCCTCCTGTAGCCGGCGCCAGTGACGCTGACGCTGACGCAATTATGCTTTTTCTGCTAGCTGGTCATGCTCACGGTCGTCCTCGTCTCCATCTTTTTCCTCATCGCCCTCCTCTTCATCGTCCTCGTCTTCCTCCTCCTCGGACTCTCCTTCCTCAGACTCGTCCTCTTCTGATCCTTCGTCGCTTTCACCCTCTTCTTCTTCTTCGTCTTCTTCCTCTTCTCCGTCCTCATCCTCAGCAAGCCAGTCCGCCAGTGACTTCTTCCCGAGTCCTGCCTGTTCGACACCATTGGTTGCCTTGACCACACTACCGCCACCACCACCGCCACCACCACCCATGGCAGCGGCACGGTCAAGGCTCTCGGCCGCGGGAGCCGCACGCTTCTCGCCGTATGCATAGGTAGACGTAGCGTCGCCGTCCGATCTGAGCTGCGGATCCGGCTCCTCGCCTTCCTTGACCCAGTCAGGCAGAGGCTCGTAGCCCTTGAGACCGTGGATACCACCACCGCCAGCTAGAACCAGAGCCGAAGAACCCAGCGTGAACCCCTTTCTGATCTCTGATGGGCTGGGCGCCTGCGGGGCAGGTTTCGGCGCCAGTAGCAAGAGTGTCGCCAGCTGGGGAACACCTAGCAGCGACTTGAACAGCCGCGCCCTGTCTCGCAGATCGTACGAGGTATCATAGCGCACCAGCAGCAAGACATAATCCCACAGCCGTGCCACGGGGTGGTCCGCCGCCTCGTCAAGCGGTGGTGGTCTGTCTAGCCCTTCCTCGTCATTGCCATCCTTTCTCTCCTCTGCGGCACGGTTTAGATGATGCAAGTAGACCTTGGCGGCGAGCAGGACGATCTGCCGCTTGGCTATTTCCGACTCCTCGGCAAAGCCCTTGAGCAAGATCCGGAGCACGTCTGCCGCGATATTGTCCTCGCCGTTGAGACCGGCAAATTCTCCAACAAGCCATATGATGGTGGCCCGTGCCTGCGGATCTGTGGCAGAATCCAGATTTCTGGCCAGCCTGACGACCGTGCCGGTGTGAGCCGCCGGGTCCTGCTGTATCAGGTGTCTGATGACCGTCAGACTCTCCGCGGCCAGCGTGCCGTCAAGGCTGGTGATCTGGCTCAACAGCAGCCTCAGGCATCGTGGGCTTGTTGCGGGATCGCTCTGCGCGCACCGGCCGATAGCCCTTACGGCCTCGCGGACGAGCATCTTGTCGGAGCCTCTCGAGAAGTGTTCCAGCTCGTTGAGTATGAGGGACTTGACAGGCGGCGGGGCGTGGGGAAAGATGAGCGCCAGGACCTCAAGCTTGAGTTCCCACACGGATCCGCTGTCTGTGGCCCGGACGAGGAAGTGCGAGGCATACTTGACGAAATCCGTAGGCTGCAGGAGACAGACCGAGACGATATTGTAGAGTGCTACCTGCTGGATGTCGGAAGGTCCTCGTAGCAGAGCCACGAGAGGACCTGCGGCCGATTTGATGTATTCTGATGTCCCGATCGAGACGTAACAGCGAGCGACGGCCACAACGACGCCCGAGTTTCGGCTCTGGAGCAGCGGTCTGATCGCATTCAGCAGCAGTTCCAGATCCGGATCCAGGGCAGCTACCCGTCCTGCCTCCCCGCCCTCGCCTGTCTCTCCGTAGAAGTCCTGGAGATCTGCTGCCTTCTCCGTGCTCTTCATACGCCTGGTCCTCCTCGGGAAGCACTTGCGGGCATATATCGTCATCATCCGCAGCATCGAGAGCTGGCTCCACTCGTCCATGTCCACGATCTTCCTGGCCAGGCTTCGGTAGTGCTGGTGGATCAGGTCGGTGCGCTCGGGGCAAATCTCCATGAACGCGGTGACGGCAGCACCCGCCACGTAGTACTGCTTGTCCCCAAGCAGCGTCGACAGGTACTCGGTCAGCTGTGGACTCTGGTTGGGGTCCAGGCGGAAGCACTTGGGGATCGCCATGGCCGCGGCCCGGCGCACATAAGGGCTCATATCTCCCGTCCCCTTCTTGATCGCCAGCGACACGATCTGGCTGATGACCGGCACTCGGATCCCAGACATGGTCTTGAGCGCCAGCGCGCGAACCTGGGGGTTGCTGTCCGAGAGGGATTTCTGGATGGTGTTGATGGACAGCAGCGCCAGGTCGGGCTCCTGCTCGGCATGGTGGATGAGGTAGATGTATACGAGCTTCTTGATCTCGAGGTTCGGCGAGGCGACATTCTTGACGACGGAAGAGAAGAAGGGGAGGGTGCGCTGCGAGCGGTACATCATCTACCAAACCCCCACGAGTATGATCAGCCTTCCTGTGACTTATAAACTTTTGTTTTTTGGGGTCTTGTGGTCATGGCGGAAGCACGTACAGAGATGACCTTCCGCAGACCTTCCAGCACCTCGCGCTCATTGCGGCTGTCGACAAGCCTCTTGATCTGGTTCTTGTCCAAGGGCCGCGAGGAGTGCCGTGAGTTTCGGGCGGCCGACGCAGCGTCGAGGGTGAGCTCCTGGGCTGTTCCGCGGGGAGGTTGTCGTCAGTCTTTCTGCCCGAGGGAGCCACAACGATAGCGACGGGCGGTCTGGCTTACCCTTCTCGAGGAGAGTCGATATCCGCGATAATGGCTCCATGATTGGGCGCGGTGTCGTCCCCTGTGAACCGCTGTACTGGTCTGGACGAGGAGCAAAAAGGACGAGGTGGGATGTTGTTGCTCGAGAGGGCACAGGCAACTAACTTACCTACCTACCCTGTAGACTGCACTACCTGTTAGTACCTACGTACGCTACAAGGTGACGTGCTACAGCACCCTGGCAGGCTGGTCTTAGTGGGGTTAGGTAGCCCATGGGCACGGGGGAGACCGCCGTATTTACTGCCGTTGTGGGGCCTGGCCTCCGTCCCGCTTCTGCGCCTTGGAGCCGGCAACGCGTCCCTTCTCTGCCCGTTCCGTGGTTCTTTGATATATGATAGAAGTCCAGCAATTTTTTGAGAGAAGATCATCGCCAAGATGAACCCATATCACAGACACACGGTCATTCAGGGCATAATTTAAATATAAAAAAAAGACCCAAGACAAGTCAGAGCATGGCGGCAACACCACTCTTCCTCTCGCCGGCCCTCCCTTCTGAGCTGCTCGCCTGGATCTCTCGAAACGAGTCGTACCCAACAACCGTGATAATCTGCTCATCAAGGGCCGAATTCCTCTCCTCCCTCATCCAGGACATCCGCAGCGCAGGGGCTAGCGCAGGCACAGATGACCCAGAGACATCTCCACCACAGCATCTCCTATTATCCTCGCCGCTCTATCAGGTTGCCGTAGCCCGCCACATCCGACTCATCTTCCCGCCTACAGTCTCGCACCTCCGTGCGTGCCTGTCCGTCTTCGACCCGGCCGACAGCAAGGCTCCGCCTCCTCCGCCGGCTGCCTCCGTGTACTCTGTACCGCCATCATCACGGGCGGTGGAGCGGCAGCCACTGCTGCTGGTGTACGGGTTCCTGCAGCAGCATCGCGATACGAGCGAGTGGAGCGCACAGGGGATCAGCGCTACGGCTGCGGTGCTGGTCGAGGCGGGCAGGAGGTGCGGGTTCAGAGCTGTGCTTGTGGATGCGCTGAGGGAGACGGCAGGAGATGGGGCGGAGACCGAGGAGGGGGAGATGCATGCTGGGGCTGGGGCTGGACCGGGGCAGTCGATCTTGGACGAGGAGGTGCCAGTCCTGAGCCCAAGTACGGTGAGGGCCGGGGGTGATCGGGACGATGCGGTATGGACGGGGCGGAAGGTAACTCTGGGCAGGGTACTGGGTCGATGGTTCCGGTACAGGGAGGGTGACTGGAAAAGACAAGGCGCTGCTGGGACATTATATGATCCTCATCAAGACGAAAAAACAAAAGCAAGCAAGGACTAGCGACGTATGGCCTAATTTATGAATCCATAAGGCAATATTTCAAGTCCAGCCACTGAGAAATATCTGCTACCGAAACCCGTAGCCCCAAAGTATCCAGACGCCATTGTGTCCGTTGAACTCCTGACATGGTATCATATCGCTTCCGAGAATACATTTAAAGAAAGAAAGGAGAGGGGAAGGAAAGAAAGAAAAAAAAAACCCTCAGGAAGACCCCCTCCATCCGTGACCTTACTCGTCTGACGGTATGGCCTGCTCCATCTCAGTTATGTACAGCTTGATGTGGGCTTCCATCTTGAGGTATTCATCGTGGGCGTTATGGACCTCATTCTCGATGTTCTCCTTGAGGTCTTGCATCTGTGGCCACATAGTCAGCACCTGTAAAATCCACCAAACAGCTGGCAGATCTGGGGAGGGGGAGGGGGAGGGGGGAAGGGGGAAGGGGGCGCAATAGCAAAAGCTTACCTTCTTCTCCGTCTGCTCGATCCGCACCCGCCGCTTCTCGATATCGTTCCCCTTCTCGGTGCGCTCCTGCTTCAGCTTCTTGTGCACGACCTCCAGCTCTTCCATCTTCCTCTTGGCCTCCTGGGCCTTCGCGCTGGCCTGCTCCCTAAGCTTCTCCGTCCGCTCGACCCATTTAGCCAGCTGCCTCTGGAGCAGCGCCTCAGCGCGCTCGACATCCTGGACGTCCGTCCGCCGCTCGAGGAGCGCATCCTTCTGCTTTGTCTTGCGCGAGTTCTCCTCCTCCTCCTTCTGCAGCTCGCCCGCGATCTCGTCCAGCAGCTTGATGCACGATGCCACGTCTGTCGACACCACCGAGAACGAGTCGGTCGAGGTCTGGAGGGCGCGGGCGCGGCGGTCGAGGGAGTCGATGTGCGCCTTGTCGCCGGCGAGGGTGTTGGACAGCTCCGTCAGGCTCGCCTGCAGCGCCGACGCGCTCTGCAGGACGTACGGCCGCAGCTTGTTGCTCTCCTGCCGGACGGCCAGCTTCTGCGCCGTCCTCTCCTCCAGCTGCGCCGCCAGCTGGCCCTTCTTGGTCTTGGCCTCCTCGAGCCGCGCGGCCACCTGCTCCTGGTTGCGCCGCAGCTCCAGCAGCTTCTTCTTGAGCGCCTCGTTGCGCCTCGTCTTCTCCGCCACCAGCGCCTGCGTCTGCTCCAGGTTCCCGTGCATGTCGTCGCGCCGCGCCTCCAGGTCCTGGTTCTCCCCGTACAGCGCCTCGATGCGCGCCTTGACCTTCTCGCCCTTCTTGAAGTACTCGTCGATGGTGCTCGTCTGGCTCTCGCGGAAGCGCACAAAGTTGATCAGGTGGCTGAAGATGTCGACCAGCCGCGCGTGCGTCGGCCGGTACAGGTCCGCGAAGCTGAAGTCCTCGTCCTCGAGCCCGCACTTGAGCAGCAGCCGGCGCAGCGACACGTAGAAACCCATCAGGTCGGCGGTGTCGGGCGGGTATAGCATGTCGCCGTGGTCGCCGGCCACGTCGCGGGCGGCAGCGCGCATGGCTGGGGCCACCGTCTCGCGGGTCGCGTTGAGGACGAGCTCGGCGAACCACTCGAAGATCTTCTGGATCTGGTTCGGGTTGGGCTTTTGTAGGTCGGAGAGGGTAAAAGGGATGCCGATGTCTGTGATGCAGCCGACGACCTCGTGGTCTGGTAGGCGCATCGCGGCCTTGGCCTCCTCACGCCTGCTGCGTGCTGTGCGCTGATTGCGCGCATGGTGCTGCTCCGGCGGGATAATACTCATCCTGGGATTGTAAGCCATGGTGGCGGTGTATGAGGGTCACGGTGCAGACTTTGAATGATGTGCTCGAGGCAATTGTCGTGGGGGGATGTCAACATGGGGTGGTGTTACAGAGATGGTAGCATGG
This sequence comes from Cryphonectria radicalis, assembly GCA_014849355.1. Taxonomy (NCBI): domain Eukaryota; kingdom Fungi; phylum Ascomycota; class Sordariomycetes; order Diaporthales; family Cryphonectriaceae; genus Cryphonectria; species Cryphonectria radicalis. The sequence goes on along the minus strand of JACWQW010000144.1, from coordinate 78,243 downwards.
GATTTGTTCTGCCTTCTGCTGCGAAGAAAACACATGCCAGCGTAGAAAGCTGGAGGACAGCGCTGTGGGCGGGCGTTGGAGGGGCAACGCGCTAGAGCAGATCCCCACTATTCCACTTGTACCCCTGCTAGAACTTACTACCTACAGCATACTACCATAACAATGGCAGGCTAAATGAGTGGGCGACAATCATTCAATTGATGTCTGCTTTTATTCTTTCTTTTTCAATTTGCTTCTAGTCAAAGAAGGAAAAGAGCTGAGAGATAAATCATACAAAGAAAGAAAGAAAGAAATCCAAACGTAAAGGAAGGAAGAAAAGGAAAGAAAGAAAAAAGGCAAAACACTTGTGTGATCCCGGTCCGCACCAAACCTCCCAAGAATCCCTTACAAGATAGATCTATTCTAGATTATATCACAAGCCTGCATCTCATTTACCGATCAATTCCTTTGCTTTTCAATGTATATAGTATATATGATGAAGAAGGGTCAGGGGAACTCTATTCGTGCTGCCGCATAGGGCTCTGAGAGCTTGTCGGGCTGGGCTCAAGCAACTGTAGGTATCAAACAACATCATCAATGCCAATAATTGCTTCGTATTACTTGGCGTCCCTTTATTTGGTCTGAACCGCCTATTTCGCCCCCCCCCCCAAAAAAAAGGCGAATGGTGGCTGGCCAACCTCCCCCCAATCTCTTCTCCAAAGACCTCGGACCTTACTTCTGGTTATGGTTTATCTGATGGCTAAAGGGGGTGTGGGTGATGTATCGATGACAGCAGACAGAGAGGTTGGCCCAAACCTCGTGCCCACAAGCCCACAGCCCACCCACGAACAAAAACCACCCTCTGACGCAGCAACTGGCATGAAAGAAACGGTGGCAAAGCACCAGGCCAAGCTCTCCCCGATCTAATCTGGGAAGCCGATCTGTCTATCGCCCAGGGTCTCCAGGTACTGGCAAGGGCCAACGGGTGGTCAGCAAACCAACCCCCGGGCCAAGGGCATGCCACGCGAACCGACCGGCTCTTTCGTTCGTCCTCCTCTCCAGCAAGCCCCCTAGTTTGGAACAAGATGTCTCTTTTTAGAGAGAGAGAGAAAGAGAGAGCCGGGGGGGGGGGTTGCGGACTGTCCGATATGCAGGCGACCATCACATACCGGGGACAGGATTAGAAATAAAAAATCTTCAGGGTCCTCCCTCTCTCAGGGCTCTGAAACCTTCGGGGCCACATCTGGACGTGCAAGAAAAGAAAGTGTATATTGCAAAGCCAATGCCAATTTCCAGAAAAGACTATGCGCCGGCGCCATGACGAAGCTTGGAGTTTTTTTTTGTTTTTTCCCCCCCTTCTCTTCTCCCTTCTTTTCCTGTTTCGTCACAGTTCTTCCTGCTTCTGTGCCGTGCGACGAGATGAGTTGTACGGAGTTTCCCCGTCATGCGTCTTGACTCTTTCGGGTCTCCACTCGACACTCAACGGTGTGTGTGGATATTTTTTCCATGGTGCCTCCATATGTAGAGAGTAGGTCCCACTGCTTTGGCTCTGGGTATCTGGAAGAAACCGGCGCGCCCTCAGAGGCGACTCTTGCACAGTCTCGATAGAGGTTACTATAATATGTACCTTATGCGACCTCTGCGCAGCGAAGCTCTGGAGAAGGCTGGTGACGATGTTCGGCTATCGGTTGAAGGGGGGGGGTGGACTGTGGACGGCCGAATGATCGTTCTCGCCGAAAGCCTGAAAGCAGCCACAAGCGAGCCTGCTTGCTCCCATATGATAGTACGCAGAACAACAGACTGCAAGCTAGGATTGCCTGCCCTGCCTCGTCCAATGGTGGACAGCTCAGCACGTTCAGCACCTGCGCAGTCCAATGAATCTCTCGAGGCCAATGTCACGCAGACCGAAGTTCTGACAGCTGAGTGGTGGGATGCATGAGATAGCTCCCCGTGCTATCTTTCCAAGTGGCCTGGCGGCCAGCGAGTCGCAGGCGTTTTCCGAGGCAAGGGTGGCAGGGTCCCTGGGTACGTACCGGCTGCCTCTTTAGCGGCGGGGGGGGGGGGGATCTGCTGTGAGCCAGGTTGACTTTTAGTTGAGTTTGAACCTTTGGGCATGCCCTCCCGCCGTTCTTCCCGCCGTTCTTCCCGCCGTTCTTCCCGCCGTTCCTCCCTCCCCCCTCCCTCTCTCTCTCTCTCTCTCTCTCTTGGAACCCACAGCGATCGGAGCTTTCTTTTTTTCTCCCCCCCCCTTCTTTCTCTTATACAATAGTAGACGGTCTGGGCGCGACCACCAAGTGCTTGTAGGGGGGGTGTACGCCCCAAGCTCGTCTGGCCGGGAGGGGGGGGGGTTAATTGTCTATTGTGCCTCGCTGGTCTGTCGTATGTCAGTGGCGGTGAATAGTTGGCCTGACGAGGGAAGCGACCACAAGGGCCTGTGCATATTGGTCGGCTCTGCATCGGCATGGCAGGTTTAGACATGGTCCTAATGCAATGCAGCTGGTACGTGGCGCGGTCGTTCGACGCCCATCATCAGGTACGAGAAACATACCTGCAGCTGCCCCTGCAGGGTCGGCCGCAAGCGAGACCTGTCTGCAGCGGTCGGCGTTGCTCGCTGGCCAGCGCTGTGGCCCATTCTTGGGCTTTCGCGACCTTGCCGAGACACTTAATCACACCCTGGACAGAAGCGAGAGGGCCGTGGTAGATTTGATACCCCCGTCAATTCCAATTCCGTCCTCCCCTCTGATGAGGCCTGACCCGGCGAGGGCGTCGCAAGCCACTGTCCTCTCTAGCAAAAATAAACAAAACAAAATGCTATACATAGTACCAGGAGGGATTTTTCAAGGCCGCTCGCCACGATACCAGGGGGGGGGGCCGGGTTGTCAGGTATGACATCAATGCTACCGCCGGGACGCCACCTTGGACGATACCCGGCTGTGAAGAATGTGTGAACAGGGGAGGGGATCGTCGAGGCTGGCCCTGGCTGGACGGACCTGTGTCCTGATCTGGCCCAGTCCAGCTGGTGATCTTGGGATCATCGTCGCGGTTATGGCAGCTGGTGCTTTGTGTGCGGTGTTGACCCAGAAAAGATTCCAGGAGGCGTTTTGTGGTTAGCGTTGAATCATGGATTCTTTTCAGTGTCGGAGAAGGTAAACGTTCTAGAGCGCTTGACCCATCGACGTTAGTAAGGAGAAATGACTGTCTTGAAAATCTCTTTTCATCCCTTGTTTTCCTGTTGGCAGCGTTACTCTTGTCACTGTGATGGCAAGCGGACAATGGATTCCCCTTCAGACGCCAGGCCGGTAGAGGTGGCGATGAAGCAGCCATCTAATTTCCCTGTGCTCAACTGTCACATTCCTTTGGGGGGGGGGGAAGAAGAAAGGGGGGGGGGCTTGGGTGGTGTCAGCTGCAGGCGAGAGATGCGAAATGCATGCGCTGCCAGCTGTCAGCCTTCTACTGTACTGTACTGACCCTGGCACGCCTGGCAGGTCGATCGGGGGATCAGGCGCTACGAGCTCCAGGCATACTCGCTGCTCCCCTCGTGCTGACCCGTCCTTTCCTTCGCGTCGAGGCAAGGCCAGGCCGGACACACACACACACAAAGAGAATTCCAGGCACGGTCAAACCTTAACGATTACAAGACTGTTTGCGTGCTCCTGGTTGTCGATCGAAATGTGATGTTGCTGTGGAGGGAAATCAGCAGGATAATTGACACAGACCACCCCCCTCCACCTTCAATGGCTCGAGGAGGAGGGTAAGAGAAAGAAAAGGGAAAAATGGAAGAGGGAGAAAAAAAAAGTACACCCTGGTCCCCTGTTCATGGTCTTTGCCCTGCTCTGCCGTGCCGTTCCTGTCTGCTAGCGAGTGGACCCATCTAATCCTGGATCCTGCCCAGTCACACAGGACAATTGGTTCTGACGCCAGAGCAAAAATGGGAAGCTGCAGGCCGCCCTGCTGCCCTTGCTTGACGGGAAGGGACTTTGAGCCACGCCTGTTACCAAGTGGGGAGGAGAATTGGGGCATGCACGAGCAACGTTGGAACAAGGGGAAGGAGGAGCATGGACTTCCCGTTGCCCAAAGTCACCCCCGTTTCAAAAAGGACCGCCCGGCCTTTCTCCAACGTCAATCGGTAGTGACTGGATTTGCAAGGGACCTGGAGAAAATCAGAGCCTGAACCAGCGCCAGAACCAGAGTTGAGGAGGAGGAGGGGGGAGGGGATGGATTGGGTGGTACGGCACGGTGGGTTGCAGACTGACATGACTGACCATGGTGCATGGCTACAGAGTAGTACATGGGTGAATGGGCTGCTGCATGGGCATGGCTGGCGGCACACACACATTGTGTAGTACCTTTGAGAAGGTGCTGGGAGGGCCATTCGACCCCCATCCATCACTTCAGCCCACCCTCCATTCCTTTCTCTCCCCCCCCCCTCCTCTCCTTCTCCCCCCAATTTCTCATCTAGTTCGCCCGACCGCTGGGGGCTCACTGGCTCATTCGTGGCTGATCGCCCACAGCGCATTCCCCTGCTAAGGGTGGGTTTGTTCTGTGTGCCTGGCCTGGCCTCTCCTGCTCGCCACAGCTTCCCCTTTTAAGCCACCCCTCTTGCACGCCCCTTCAAGTACGCCCGTTTCTCCTGTCTGCCCTGCTTCGACCCTGCGGTCCACCACCCAAGCCGAACAGCAGCGTCAGGAATCACTCCCATGATCAAGGTCTCATCTCGCTTTTGGATCAACAACGGCTGGGCCTGCGCATTCAGGGGCCCACCTTATACAGTCAATATCTTTTTGGATGATTTCCACTACCGAGCCAGGACCGTCATAGCGACACGGCAGCATCAGCAGCGTAGCACGGCGCCGGGAGCCTGAACAGCATACAAATAGCAACATCACGAGGTAACAAGACAGAAACTTTCCCCGTTGTACCTGCGTTTATCAAGGTCCCACTCGGATAGCCAGTCCTGCGCGGCCTGTTTTCCATCATCAGCGCCTGCGTTTGGCCTTCCTACCTACACACACAGTGTCTCCGTGTAACCGTCCCACAGTTACACAGAGAGGGCTCGCCACCCGCGCTTGTGTGCTCTTTTGCTTCATAGTCTCAATTCATCTCCTCCCGTCCTGTCACTTTTTTTCTCACCCGCCTCCTTGCGCAATCCGAAGCACTGACCTCCTCCAAGCACAACTCGTCACTATATCCACCAATAACTTACACACCAAGCTGAGGGCGGTCCTCAACGTCACACTCTCTTCGACGATCAAACTCAAAGCCCGGCATCACCATCTTTTTTCTTTTTTTTCCTGGTGTGCAGATGAGCTCGACTATCTAGGCGCAGCCGTACTATCCTTTCGATCAGGATGCCTTCGCACTTGGCAGACAGCATATTGCAGTACCGACCATCACAGCTGCTCGTTCAACGTCCTGCTCAGTCATAGGGCGCAGCAGCAGCCCGTCGTCTTGCTCGTCTGGCAGCTCGTCCGCCAGCCGCGCCATCCTGGCCAGCTGCCCGTCAGACGACAGCATCATGGCTGTCTGGCCATTTCGGCGGAAAAGCCGCAGGAAACGGCCCCGTAGTGGAGCTCTCAGCGACCCTGACTCCGCTACACAAGACCCGTCCGAGGACCAGAGTCGAGCCCGCAGGAGGAAGATAGATCCTGAACCACAAGCAGCAACAACCACAATGATGCCTGTCAAGAGGCAGCCAAACAAGTTACACCGTCGTGAGCGCAGTTTGAGCTTTGAAAAAGGAAGAGAGGATGCCCTGGCCATCGAGCGCCGGAGAACCAGTCGGAAACGGACATCAGGGGCCGTTGGCAAGGGTCCAGTGGATCCCCGTGTCCACCCTTATTCCAGAGGTCTCGATGCTTCCAATGCGGACAACTCCCACTCCCCTTTTAACCAGGACAACTTCCCTCGGATGCCCACCCTCCATCACAAGCGGAATGCCGAGCTTGCAGCACGCAGAAAATCCAACAAGCGGAGGAAGGCCGACCACGCCCGTGAAGCAGACATCAGAGCCATGAGCAGGTCTGACCCAGTCCGACCGGCCGCTGAGCCGTGGCAGTCTGGAAGGCCCATAAGGAAGGAGACCAAGAGGGCCAAAGGCGGGCTCGGACTCGGCCTCCGGCGTTCTTGGGAGAGGGCACATCAAGACTCGGACATATCTCTCCCCTTACCCGGGAGCATTCACTCCAGCCTCTCCTCCGATTCAGAACACGTCTCGTTCAAGGTCTCTGCGCTCGAGGCACTTGCCCCGCGGCCGACCCTGCGGTACACCGTCCACCCGCGCCACAGCCCCTCGCCCGCAGAGCGTCCCAACAGACATGTCTCGGTCAGACATAAAGTGTCCGAAAGGCAGCCCATCCCCGAGGCCACAATCAGAGCCCACAAGCGCATCGACGATCTTGCGGACGACCTCACCGCTAGCGACCTGCGGGAGCTGATGGAACGCGATGGCCGGAGACGGGCAAAGAAAGAAGAGCAAGACCGGCAGAGGCTCGAGAGGAGACTGGCGAGAAGAGCAGAGAAGGAGAGGGCGGCTGAGAGGGAAGGGCGGCAGTCTCCACCCAACCTAGAAAGAGGCGTGCTCGGTCGGGAGTCAGTCGGCCTGGGCATCGATCCCGAGTCTGCTGTGAGAACCTCGTCGACGCCAAGGTCCTCTGCGAGGTCTTCACCCAGCCCTTCGACAAAGCAGCTGGGCAAACGCCCTGCGGCGGAGATGGAAGACGACGACGAGGCCGACGAGGCCGCTGCCCAGGGGCCGCTAGAGCACTTCCACCGGACTGACAGCATACCACTGGGCGATACCTCGATAACACCACCCCCCGAGGATCCGCCCACCCGACGTGAATCGAGCCCCCGAAAGAGGATTATATTAATGCCTCGCGCATCCAAGTCCAAGTCGCCGCCGCCGCCGCCGCCAGCGCAGCCGCCGTCCGATCCGCCAAAGCCAGCGAGGCCTGACCCTCCCAGGCAAACATCTGAAGGCAGCCTGAAGAAGATGCGGAGATCCTGGAGCAACCTGTTCCGCTGGGGATCCAGGTCCAGGCGCAGGTCAGGTGGCCCCTCGTCCTTCTCAAACACCTCGCGGGATTCCATGACAGGACCTCATACCCCGGCTACTCCTGCGTACGACCCTGCCGCCTTGTCCCGAAAGATCAGCAGCGGCGTGCCCAAGAGGACGCTGTCCCGGTTCCGCGAAGACCTGCCCGAGCTGCCTCTGTCGCCGCCACAATCAAGGGAAGCGTCGCCAGAGCCGGCGCCCTCCGCGATCATCGAGCAGGACTCGCCCGAGCTCGACGCGGCAATGGACCTTGATGAGCCTCTTGTCATGCCGAAGCGCCGGGATACACCCATGTCTCCAGACGAAGCGCTGGGCAGTGTCCCCGCGAGCATGCCCTCCACCGTTGACCCCTCACCTGAACCGAACGCGGTATCGCTTGCTTCCATTGATTCCGAAGGGTCTTGGTTCGGCAAACGGCCCTCGAACCGTCGGTCCGTGCCGATGCCTCTGACACCACCTCGCATCCAACACCAGCGACCAGCCTCGGCGAGCACGTTCGACTCTCACCATGACCCAGATCTGCCCACCCAGGAATACCATGAGGATTATTCCGACATCACCGGGGACGACTACCTGTCCCGTCTCGCCAACCAACGCAGCTCGGGTTCTCACGTGACGCACGCACGTGCCTCGTCGGATGCGTCTGACGATGCTCGTTGGGGCATCGTGGGAGGACGGCAGCCGAATCTTGTTGAACCACGCGCGCTCGATTTTGTCAAGAGCCGCGAGGGTCTCTTGAACACCTTCTCTGACGACGGTGAATCAGATGACGATGCCGACGACATAGTGGCTGACGAGGAGAACAAAGAAAACAGGGACCGCCGTGCGGCCAGCGCTACCCGGCACACTAGAAGAAGTTCGAAGCTGCTGGAAGTCAACCCGTCAATACCAGTAGATGCGAGAAAGGGTGTCGGCCAAACCGTCATGATTCCTGGGAGCCGAGGATGAGAGGTAAAGAAAGGCCTGGGGAGAAGCGGAACTAACGAAGCATGACTGAACAGACTGAGATGCCTACCACGTTCTTTTTCACCATTTCCTTGACAATCAATATCAACCAACCAACCAGTCTCGACGACATTTCCTTACACAACAAATCTTCAGCCACCGACCACTATTCACTCTTTCAACCTCTCCTAAAGTTTCATAACCATTCAAAACATTCAACCAAAAAAAAAATTAAAATTTGAAAACGACAAGAAAATTCGAACATGGCATCTCAGGAGACAGTCTGCTTTCGATCCCTACTCTCTTACTGGTCTTTCACCCACTATTCTTTGGGTACTGTCTTGTCTATGACTGTTGAAGGGTCGAGTTCCCCGTTTCGCACCACCTGGTGCGCTGAAGAGAGAAATAAGAAATCTTACCTACTTGGGCAGGGCTCATGTGAAAACTATTTTCGTGGTCGGATACAATCGGTTTTCTTTCCATCACACATTTACATTCAGGATACCCTTGGCGCGTCTTGTTTTGTTCCTTGAGAAAGATGATGGGATGGGATTGGGAGGGGGAGGGGGCATGGAGAATCTCGGCGGGATGCGGCGTTTTGAAGAAGCCGCCACAAGAGCGCGCCGAGCTTCCCCCCCCCCACCCCTTTTTTTATTATATATATATGTGGGCGTGTGTCATATAGATGTTAATGATTTCTGCTTTGGGTCTGCGAGTGGACCGAAATACACAGATACCCATCTACAGCTTGTATTGCCCGCTATTCACCTGGCTACTGAGGTATTATGTGATGGGTTCAATTGAGTCCAGAAAAGAAGCAGAAGAAAAGACAAAAAGAATGACTTGGGGGTGTAGATATCCCAACATCCAGGGACGACAAGATGGATGAAAGACAGATGTTATCTCTTCAACATGCCAGTCTACCGGGCGAGGATCAGCGGAACTGCCCTTCCCTACACCACCACACGCCAGGAAGGAGGCAGGAGAGAAAGCGCTGAAGATAGGCAGTGCAGTGGGCCCCGGATCGGATCTCGCGCCTGTTATCGCCATTAAACATGAGCTGCGAGCGCTACATGTAATTGACAAGGCTCAGGCGATGCGATGCGACTTTTGTCGGCTTGTCACTGATTACTGAGCATATGTTCTTTGGTTTTCTCTATCACTTTATTCAGCTTTCCACAGCCTTGTCCAAGACAAGACAAGGAAGGAGATGGGCTTGGCAGGGTGGCGGGCTTAAATGCGAGCGACGGTCGGAGATGCAGTCGGCGGGAGAATCAGAGGAGAGGGCAAGGCCAGCCCGATGGGGGGGCCAAAAAATTTAGTACCCATTGATTGTGTGACAAATCAACCCATGTCGCCATGCCTCGACATTGCTTACATCATTTTTGAGGAACCCCCCCAAAAAATAAAAAAAAAATCGGAGAAACACTGTAAATAAGTCATTCCAATTCTACGGCGAATCATTCTGTAACGGAGCCTTGAGCTAGGATTACTGTAGTGACAAAACCTACGTACTTTTGGGAGCTAAACCGCTGCGCTGTGAGAGTGAGGAGAAGGGAAGGGCGGGGGAGGGGGGTTGATCCAAGAACCTACTGCCATTAGCAACTATCTAAAGCACGCAGCGATATTTTAAAACTCGACCGAGTTCTCCACCAACCACCACCAGCACCAAACACTATATATCTTGCCTCCTCCCGCCCTCTCTCCCGTCTCCCAACCCGTGCCTACGACTGACTCCCAGATCAATCAATGTCCATCTCCGCCGCCAGACAAGTCCTCAAGACAGCGACCCAATCTTCTCTTCCCCTGTCCACCTCTGCCAGACTCGCCCTTGCGCGATCTTTCCACTCCACGCCGTCCAAGATGACTGTCCACAACGTCGAGACGTGAGTCAACAGAGATTCCCAGCCCCGATGCGACTGTTTGGAAATGATGACGATGATGAAGAAGAAGAAGAAGCAATCGAATGGCTTGGCTGACTTTTGTCTCGTTCCTCCTTGGGGGGGTTTTTTTCTTTCCTTTTCTTGACAGTGCCTCCCAGTTCAAGGAGATCCTCGCCAAGAACCCAGTCGTGTTTGTTGACTGGTTCGCGACGTGGTGCGGTCCTTGCAAGATGATCGCCCCCAAGTTAGCAGAGTGCGTACCTTTTACATCTCTCCTCCCTCCCTCCCTCCCTGCACTTGTGCGAGCGCGTAACGTATACATGGCTCTTATCATTCTAACAGTTGGCACTCCCTTTCCTGCAGGTGGTCCAACCAGTACACGGGCGTGTACTTTGTCAAGGTTGACGTCGATGTGCTGCCCGAGCTGGCGGCCGAGCACAACGTCAAGGCCATGCCCACCTTCCACGTCTTCAAGGACGGCAACACCACCGCCGCCGAGGAGTTCGTCAGCGCCGTACCCCCCAAGGTTCAGGCCCTGATCGAGAAGCACAACCCGGAGAAGAAGGAGGGCGAGGAGAAGGCCGAGTAAGAAGAGGGCATGGATGGAGAGAAAGAAAGAAAGGAAGAAAGAGAGAGAGAGAGAGAGAGAGAGAGAGAGAGAGAGAGAGAGAGAGAGAGAGAGAGAGAGAGAGAGAGAAGACACACACACACACACACACATACACAAGAACCATTGTTGCAGCAGACACATAATCCATACCTCGCAAAGCGTTTCAAAATACGTTCTGGCCCGTGCGAAAGGTGTTGTTCAATTTTTTTTAATTTTTTTTTTGGTCTACAGTACGCAATGCTCATCATCTGACGGGTCACATATCGCATGCATGTCCAGCTTATTTCTGCTTTGCGATCATGGTGGACTGACTATATTCCGGGGTTGTTTTCTGTCTGGGTCGCAATCAGAGCGAGCTTGATCTTTCTCGTGCCCCCCCATCGCGGGGTCCTGCGCCGGCTTCGCAGCGGGGCACTGATAATCGTGCCCAAGCATTGCCCGAGGTACGTATAGATCCTTCTAGTGTGCTTAGCAGGGAGCAAGCTCCGCAGCAGCATTGGGGGGGTTAGGGTTCCAGAAGTGCACTTTCCCTCCTGTTGCTGATGCCCTGTGACGATAACGACCGCAGCAACAGCAACAAATCATACCTTCTGTCCCTCATCCACCCACACCTTCAACTGCTGCTCAGCATACCGCCAGGCGTCATAGCCATTGCAGTATCTCATGCCATTCTCGAACTCCTCAACTGCCCGGTTGTTTTATGATGGATCAGCACAAGCAATACTCTCGCAAAAGGAATCCAGGCCTGCTTTCCCCTCCGACAGCACTCACCAGTCTGAAGCGGGCCCTGGCTCCCGTCATGCTTCCTCCCCCTGTGTCTCGTCAAGTTCACGATCTTGGTCGTCCTCTCCTTTCTCAACCGCTGCCACAGCTCGAGGCGGCGAGGAATCTCCTCGGGGGTAGTGCCAAGTGGTAGTACAACGCCCAGAGTGCAGCCATCCTCGATGGCCTGTGCAGCGCCTTGGCCCATGTCTATAGACGCGCACCCGAGAGAAAGAGAAGGAGGGAGAGGAATCAGTCAAGTTGTTGGGTTCTACTGTACAGTGCAGGAGACAAGAAGAAAGAACTTCTCGAGACTGGGACCACAAATTGACTTACAAGGCAGGAAAGGACGCGCTGCGTCCCCGATGAGGATGGCCTTTTGCCGGGTGACACTGGGTTGAAGCTCCATGTCGACGAGATCCCACAGCCTGGCGCCGTCCTCGGGTATCTTATCAAGCATCTTCTGGACGGGCCCGCAGAACTTGCTGAAGTGCTCCTTGAGCCGTGTCTTGTTTCCCATCTGGTCATAACCCGTCAGACCTGGTGGGAGGGGGGGGGCCCAAAGAAATTACCAAATTTTGTCGTCAGCAATCTTGAGCCTTCCTGTCCTGCATGGACCTCGACCTACCTCGCTTGATCTCCCCGACCTCATTCCTGGGCACAAAGGCTGCGATGTTCATCACCTTTCCTGATGAGCACGGATACAATATGATCCTCTTTTCGTCCTCTCCAGTGATCTCAACGAACGAGCCCGGTGTGTCCGCAAAGAGTCTCGTCTCGGGATCGGCCAGCAGATCAGCCGTCGGGATCAGGAAACGGTAGCAGCAACGCCCCGTCCCGTGCAGCGGGACCTCGCGGCCCAGGATACCTGCGCGGGCGGCGGAGTAGGTCCCATCTGCACCCACGACGAGGTCGCCAGTCGCGGTGCTGCCGTCGGCAAAGGTGACGGTGGCGGTCTCGGGGTCAACACCTGTCACGAGGGAGGCAGTGTGGATCTGTCCACCCAGGGAAACGACTTTGCGCTTGAGGCTCTCATGCAGGTCGGAGCGGGTGACCAGGTACCATTCCTATTCACACGAGTGGGTGCTTGTCAGCAGCAGCAGCAGCAAGCGCAATGCGACGCTGAAGTGGATGTGTACAACGCACCGCCAGCCATGTCTCCCTGTCCTGATCCGTCGTGGTTGCCACGCGCAAGACGTTGCAGTCGGCGTCTAGGTACTTGGCCTATTTGCCATATCAAGATGTGTCAGCGCTCGCGACGGACTCCCTCTTGGTTGATTAGGTCTCTTGGATTTTTTTTTAAGGAAAAGCAAAGGACACCCACCCCGCCGTAGATGACACCTCCACACTCTCCTGGGTGAATGTCCAGGTGGTTCAGCGCCGCCGTGCAGTTGGGCGCGCAGTAGATGGCGTTTCCGAGCTCTGTGTGCAGTCTCGACTTCTCAAAGACCTAAGCGAGAGCGACGATCAGCCTGCCGGGAGCCCCTCGTGGACATGGAAGGGACTCATTTGGTCTTGGTTCGACCACAGGGGCATACCTCGACCTCGTGGCCTTGGAGGCTGAGTGCGATGGACGCAGATAGCCCACCGATGCCACCTCCCACGACGAGGATCCTTAGGGGTTTGGCCTGTGTCATGTTTCAAGACTTAAGCGGAATGTAAGACCTGCTGAGTGGAATGGCAGAAAGATGTTGAGTTATGTTGCTAGTAAGACTGCACTGTTTACACCTCATATATATATATATATATATATATATATTGAACAAGAGCTGGCACTGCCTGTACATAGATGTACGGGTAGATGGCTGGTTCTACAGACTACATATATACTTTTGAGTCCAAAATCAGGCAGACTGCGACCTGTGGTGCTGTCTGATGTAACATGCAGCACCTCCCTCACTTCCTTGCTCCTCACAGGCCCGCGTGCCCCTCATTAACAACTCGGCACTCGTGACCATTGGTTGTCGGCATTTGCATGGTAAGCAAGCAGGTGTGCATCGCGTGTTCAAGTCGTATTCAAGTCGTACCGCGCCATCTCAGCACAGCTTTTCGGCGTCGGTCAGTCAATTGATGTCGTATTCCCATTGTTGAAGCCACTTACATCCTCGTCCCTTCTCCAGGGCCCTTGCCCCCTCCTCGGCAGGCTCGGAATCGCGAAGGTCCGTCAGATCCTCTTGATCTCTAATCCAATCCGATTGTTCTCTGCCGATGCGCCCTTTTCTCCGTACCCAGGGGCCACATGGACTTGTAAATTAATTTAGAGAGGAGTAATTGTAAGAAGGAAAGATGGTATGATGTCATATAGAATGATAAAACAACAACAACCACCACCACGGGCAGGCAGATGCCCGTGCCGGTGTTGCAGATTCCCGGCGCCGGCACAGCTCCGATCGCGCGGCGAGGTTGAGAGAGGGAGGGGTAAGTAAGTAGGAAGCCAACAAAAAAAGTATAGCAGCACCCTACAGTATCCGCCCGCCGGTGCAAGCCGTTCTCCTGCCCCTCCCCCTCTTTTATCTTGCTCGATACGCCAAAGTGGCCCCTCCCTCCTCTCTCTCTCTCTCTCTCTCTCTCTCTCTCTCTCTCTCTCTCTTTTTCTCTTGTCTCTCTCTGCCCCTCTCCGTCTCTGACCATCCCATCTGGAATAAGACAGAGAGTCACGTCATTTTTATCTCTGGGCTGCCTTTCTTGCCGGCAAATCGAGGGAGTGAGTGAGTGGTCATTCTTCTAGCGTCCGGGACCGTATTTGCGTATTTATGCGGGTGTGCACACCCCTTTTGGAGGACTCTCTGTTAACATGCTTAGATTCAATCTCCTCCCAGCGCTCGCAACCGTCGCTGAGACTCTCAGCCTTGTGGTGATTTTGCCCAGGTCTCTAGAATTCGTTTTCTATTGTCGTAAGATTGAAATTGTATATTGTGCAATGCCTCGCATCGTAGTGGTCGGGTGAGTTTAGATTATATATGCTTTTATCTCCGATCTTTTCTTTCTTTCTTTCTTTTGTTTAAACCCCCCCCCCCTCTCCTCCCACGCCTTTTCTTGGAGACGGAACATGGCTGACCTGATTTTTTATTTTGGGGACCACCACCTGCAGTGCCGGAGTCTCAGGGCTCACCTCCGCCCTCCTGCTGGCGAAGGACAAGGAGAATGTGGTGACCGTCATTGCGAAGCACATGCCTGGTGATTATGATATCCAGTATGCGTCGCCGTGGGCCGGAGCCAACTATCTACCGTGAGCAGGATACTTTTCCCCCGTTTCTCCTTTTTTTTTTTCCTTTCTTCTCTCTTGTTCTTTCTCTCGCCGTTCTCCTCGAGGAGGGTCCCATCACGGTACAGTGTGTGTTGTTGACCCAGAGAACACCAACAGGATGTCGACATCTGAGACCAGCAGGTGGGAGAAGAGAAGCTGGCCTGAGCTGAGGAGACTGGCAGTCGAGGTGCCTGAGGCTGGTATTCACCTACAGAGTGAGTTTGTATCTTCATGGTGGTCCTTCGTGTGTATAAGAGAGAGAGTGTGTGTGTGAGGGAGGACTTGTCAACCGCTGACAAGAAGCTCCCGATTTTCTTCAGAGGCGCTCGTCTACCGCAACGCAAAGGATCTAGATGTAAGTTGCCTCCTTCTGAGGGCTCAAGTCTCACAAGAAAAGAAAAAAGAAGAAGGAAAAAAAGAAAGAAAAAAAAGCCACCATCGTCTGTGTGGGTATGAAAGGCTCACCAGACCTCGTACAGCCCAGCAACAAGTCCTCCGGCTTCGGAGATGACCTCTTCAACGAGAAGCCCTGGTACAGCACTTTCTTCCCAGACTACCGCAGGCTGGCAGACAGCGAGCTCCCGCCCGGCATGGCCTACGGGCACGAGTTCGGCTCGCTCTGCATCAACACGGCCATCTACCTCCCCTGGCTGGTAGGCCAGTGCCGCAAGCTCGGGGTCGTGTTCAGGCGCGCCACCCTGTCCCACATCTCCGAGGCGGCAGCGCTGCACCAGGACAGCGAGACAGCCGCACCGGCCAGCGCAGGAGACAACAACAACAACATCATCATCATCAACGCGACGGGGCTGGGCGCGCTCAAGCTGGGCGGCGTGGCGGACACGGCGATGCAGCCGGCGCGGGGCCAGATCGTGCTGGTGCGCAACGCCAGCCCGGCCATGTACGCCGTGTCGAGCACGCTGGGCGAGGGCGAGGGCGAGGCGGACGAGGTCATCTACTCGATGACGCGGGCGGCGGGCGGCGGCACGGTGCTGGGCGGGACGTACGCCAAGGGGAGCTGGGACCCCAACCCGGACCCCAACATTGCGAACCGGATCATGCAGCGGATCGTGGCCAAGTTCCCGCAGATCACGGCCGGGAGGGGGGTCGAGGGCCTGGATGTCATCCGGCACGGGGTCGGCCTGCGGCCGTACCGCGAGGGGGGCGTGAGGGTCGACAAGGAGCAGCTTGCCGGGGGCACCTGGGTGGTGCACAACTATGGGCATGCCGGGTGGGGGTATCAGGGCTCGTATGGGACGGCGGAGAGGGTGGTGGAGCTGGTAGGTGAGATCCGAGGAAAGGCGGCCACAGCTGTGCAGGAGAAGGCGAGGCTGTAGGACCAATTTATCGTAGGGGAGAGGAAGAAAGGATAAAAAGGTGATGTGAGGGAGGAGGAGGGGGTTATGGGAATAGTCTCTCTCTCTCTCTCTCTCTCTCTCACACACACACACACACATATATTGTATCCCATTTCCAAAGGTATGAATGTCTCGGGTGGAATAATAGCATTCTATATTCTAGCTGCTCACAAGCATGCCAAGATCCTCACTCTCGTATCCTTCTAATCTTTTTTTATACTTATTCTATTACGGTTTCAATGGATGTAGTTCGAGATGATTGCGCTCAGGAGGACGCCATGGATTTACACTTGAGTTTATGCAACGACCACTATCCTCTACTAGATGGAAGAGGAAAAGGGAAAAGGAAAAGAGACCAAAAATAAAATAAAATAAAATCCCTTGTTATGCAGAATAATTGAAAGGAATTTAAAATATGCTTCTCATTTCTCTTCTCTGGCTCTCAACATTGTACTGTATTCGCTAGAAGGACGCGCGTGTCGGGTTCTGGGTGGGCTTAGAGGGCCCGAGGGCCCCCCTGGTCTGGCCGAGCACGCTTGTGATGGGGGACGACCGCTGCTGCAGGGGTGTCTCTGTCTGCAGCTTCCAAACACGTCGCTCCAAAATTGCCTAGGACTTTGGTGCATCTTCAACAACAATGACGACAACAAACAACAACAAACAAACAAGCAACAACAAGCAACAACAATACCACCCCTCAAACACCACAACAACTGGATGGCAGACAAGGATAGCCTCCCTGTGCAGGCCTACAGGCTTGCACAAGACATAGCAACAGGACGGCATTTCCTGTCTCGTCTTATCCCAGCTGGCCTGCTGCTTCTCGACGCTGCCCTCTGTGTGGTCATCATCAAGAAGGTGCCTTGTGAGTAGAAAATTGCTATACTAAATCTTATTATATGATGGATGGCCCTTTAATGACAATCTGGAATGTATTTCTTTTTCTAATTAAAACCAAAAACAGACACAGAGATTGACTGGAGGGCCTACATGGAACAGATCCAGCTGTTTGAAGATGGGGAGAGGGACTACACCAAGATCGAGGGCGGCACTGGGCCCCTTGTATACCCAGCTGCCCATGTGTGGACCTATCGTGTCCTGTATGAGTTGACAGATCATGGAAAGGACATTTATCTGGCCCAGAAGCTGTTTGCAGGTCTCTACCTGATCACAGTGGGTGTTGTGATGGCATGCTACCTCAAAGCCAAGGTATGTGTGTAATATTCAAAGTTTTGGGTCTCTTGTTTATTCTCATGAGGCATGCGCGTGAGAGAGAGAGAGAGAGAGGCTGACATTTAAAATAATAATAATAATAATAATAATAATAAAATTACAGGCTCCTCCCTATGTCCTTCCCCTACTCATCCTGTCCAAACGTCTCCATAGCATCTTCATGCTCCGCTGCTTCAACGACTGCTTCGCCACCTTCTTCCTCTGGGTCTCCATCTTCCTATTCCAGCACGGGTCTTGGCTGTCTGGGAGCCTCATCTACAGCTGGGGTGTGGGCATCAAGATGTCTCTGCTCCTGGTCCTCCCCGCAGTGGGCCTCCTGATTTTCTTCACCCAGGGAGTGGTAGGGACTGTAGCGACCGTGGGATCCATGGGCGCACTACAGGCCCTCACGGCGGCGCCTTTCCTCGGGTTCCCCTGGTCCTACCTGTCCCGGGCCTTTGAGTTTTCCCGTCAGTTCTTCTTCAGGTGGACCGTCAACTGGCGCTTCATCGGGGAGGACATGTTCCTCAGCAAACAGTTCTCCTACACCCTGCTCGCACTGCATGCCTCCGTCCTGCTGACGTTCCTCCTCACCCGCTGGCTACCTCCTACGAGAAAGACGATCCCGGACATCCTGCGGGCAACCCTCGGCCGCCCAGGGCAGGGACAGCACTGGGGGCCGCTGTGCAAGAGGTTCAGCCCCCGCTACATCCTGACCACCATCCTCACTGCCAACGTGATCGGCCTCCTCTTTGCCCGGTCCCTGCACTACCAGTTCTACGCCTATCTCGCCTGGTCTACACCGTACCTGCTCTGGCGGAGCGGCCAGCACCCGGTCTTGCAGTATGCCCTGTGGGCCTTGCAGGAGTGGGCCTGGAATGTATTTCCGAGCACAACCGTCAGCTCGGCCATTGTTGTCGCGGTCATGACGATCACCGTGGGGCTGGTCTGGTCTGGCACGGCAGATGATGTTGGGTCGTCATCATCAACCCGCGAGCAGCCCCAGCAGACATCAGCAAAAGGTGATGTCAAGACGCAGTAACGGAGGAGGCGCGATGATATTTCCTATCCCGAAGCCATCCGTCCTTTTTTTCCCCCTCTTCTTCACACCTCGTCCTCCGAGTCGCTTGGGGGCAGGTCGCGAGGATTCATATCCTCGTCGTCGTCAGCGTCGTCGTCGTCGTACGTGTGCTTCGGAAATTCTCTGGGCCTGTTCTCGTTGGCTCTCGTTAGACATCTCGGCGGCCATCAGAGAGGTATGAGCGGCAAGAGAAAAAGTGCATGGCAGCTCTAGATGGAGCGGGGTCGGTCATTATTTCTCTCTCTCTGACGTACCAGTACGGCATCTTTCGCCATTCCTTTTCGTCCCGGACCACATTGACAATCTCGCCCTGGACCCTGCTGTTGGCCCTGGAGCGCTCGTCGCTCGGGGTCAGATCGACGAGGACGAAGCCGCCGCGCTTGATCCATATGGTATTGCGGAACCGCTGCGCCAGCTCGACCAGGACGGTCTTGGTGTTGGGCAGGATGCAGGTGTACAGGTTGTTGCCCTCTGGTTTGCCGACGCGCGCGACGGACTGGGCCTCGGTCATCTCGTCTGGAGGGGTTGTGGACTCCTCTGCGGCGGCGAGGATAATACGCTTTGGTCGGCCCATTTTCTTTTCTTTTCTTTTCTTTTAAAAGAAGAGAAAGGCGGTCGTCGGGTCGTTTGAGGTTTGTTGATTTTCCCAGCAGGAGAGGGGAGTATGTGCTTTGTGTGTGCACATGAGTAGGAAGGATGGAATGTGTCTGCGTGCCGCTCGCTGGAAGGCAAAGATGCCCCGCCAACTTTTCTTTTTTTTGGGGGGGGGGGGGGGGGGGGGGGGGCAAAGATTTTTTTTTATAAAACCCGGTTTATTAAAAAAAAAAAAAAAAAATATTTTTAAAAAAAAATAATATTGAAACAAACTAAA
>JACWQW010000144.1:0-59234 GCA_014849355.1 Cryphonectria radicalis | reverse complement strand
GGGTTGTGTGGCGGGCGTGCGCGCGGCCCTCCCACATACCTCCCCCTCTTTTTTTGGGGTTGGGGGGGGGGGGGGCCCGCCCGGAGGGGTCAATCCTTGTTATGTAAATACACCGGTTAATTGAACAAAAAATAAAAAATCATTTGAAAAAAAAATGCTATGTGCATCAAGGCAATGTTGAGTGGCAATACTTATTTTTTTATTATTATCTTTTTTCTCTCTCTTCTTCTTCTCCCCCCCCCCCCAACACGCTGATGATATCATCCTTTTTTTTTTTGCTAGCAATCATACCACAAAACATAAACACTTGACAGAAGGAATATATATGTGCCAGGCAATCCATTCTATTGATTTCTACAAGTTCCGCCAACTGATGCTCTTTTTTTTTTTTTTTTTAAATGGGCAGATTTTGGGAAGAGGAGGGGGGGGAGACCGTCTCTCTCTCTTTTTCCCTACAGTGCAAGCACCGTACACCACACAGGTGCATGGCATGAGTATTGGCTAGAAGGTGCGTACGGCCCCCCCTTCCCGCAAAGGGCGCTGTGCCCCATGGAGAGAAATCCCCACATTAGTGGTGCAATGGTCTTCATCTGGTCGCGATTACTAAAAGAAAGAAGAAAAAGAAAGAAAAACATTCCGAATGGACCAGACGAATTATTATCGCGATACTGAACCACGCTTTGAGAAGCCATCTCTCTTTCTCCTTCTCCTTCCTGCAGATCAGCAAGCAAAGGGCAATTGTCGTCATTTATGCCCAGAAGAAGGAAGGAAGGAGGGAGGGAATGGAGGGGTAGATAAAATGACCACCTAGTGGAGAGAGAGGAAGGCACAGGGTAGCCAGGGGACTTGCCTGGAGTGCTCTGGATAAACAACGCCACCTTCCCGCAGAAAATGCAGTTAATTTTTTAACGACCGCCGCAGAATCAGCCCCAGTATTATTTCTACCCAACCTTTCCCTGATGATAAAACGAGGCACCGGAATCGGCCCTTGCTGGGTTGACCAAAAACACTATGACCACCCCAAGATAAAAACGGTGAACCGCGCGGGGGGGCGGGAACTAGCCATGCACGCACATAGGTGGACAGCCACCCGACGATAGATGTGGGTGTGACGAGAGGAGACGGGAGGGAGGAAGAGAGAGAGGGAAAGAGTATAAGAAAGAGTGAGTCCTGTCTTTCTGGCATGTCGATGAATTGCCACACACTCTTCTTCTCTTGGCCTCTCTATAAAAGATTCAATTGACTTTCAAGTTTTTCTTTCGAGAAACTCCAGCAAAGTTTCCTTCCTTTTTTTCTCTCCCTAAACTCCAAGATATTCTCCCACTTCCCTTTGTTTTTCTGGTCCCTACAGCATACAACAAGTGCTCTCGTCCCTGGGTTCAAGATGGAGGCTGCTTTCCTCAGCCAGCTGGTCGCCGTCGAATCGGCACCAGCAACCTTCCAATCTACATCATTCCGGCCGCCCCTCCGGCCCCAGAGAAGCGTCACCAAGACGTATCCTGCTGTTCCTCAGGGTGGTGACGACAGCGCCAGCAGCTCAGAATTCGAGCTGGTCCGCATCTCCAGGCCAGCGACGCACACGGGAGGCTACAGGTCCGGCACGGCGACGCCCAACTACTTTTCATACCCTCCCACACCAGACCTCGAGAGCCGTCCCGCGAGCCCCGTGTTGGGCCCAGACGACGGCGTCGATGCCTCTCAGAACATCTGGGATCCTTACATGAACAGGTTCAGGCTGCTGTCGGCCTGCCTGACGAACCTGGGGAATGGGCTGAGTGATTCTGCTTCTGGGCCTCTGCTGCCCTACATGGAGAAGTGAGTACTTTTTCTTCTTTCTTTTCTTCCTTCCTTTCTTCCTTTCTTTCTGCCCAACTGAGCTCGATCCTGTACCCATCCCGAAAGCCCGTCTGTCTTGTCGTCTCTGACGCGCGAGCACCAGGTACTACAACATCGGCTATGCCATGGTGTCCCTCATCTTCGTGGGCCAGGCCGCAGGCTTCATCCTGGGCGCAGCCCTGATCGATCCCCTCAGGGAGCGTCTCGGCCGAGGCCGCGCCATCGCCTTGTCCAAGCTCCTCATGGCCGCTGGCTATGCAGCCATCGCCTGCACGGCCCCCTTCCCCGTCATCGTCGTCGCCTTCTTCGTCATCGGCCTGGGCATGAGCGTCAACCTGGCCCTGGGCAATATATTCTGCGGCAGCCTGAGCAGCAGCACCACCGCCCTGGGTGCCATGCACGGCGCCTATGGCATCGGCGGCATCTGCGGCCCCCTGATCGCCAATGCCTTCGTGACGGTCCTCGGCCTGGTCTGGAGCCGGTACTACCTCCTCACCCTGGCCGCCTCCGTGTTCAACAGCGGCCTGGCCCTCTGGTCCTACTGGCACTTTGAGGCCGAAAATGCCGACGCCACCGCCGCCCCCCTCGCCCCGACCCGAAGCTCTTCGTCGAGGGCGGTGGCGTCCAAGCTCCGCGGCGCGCTCCAGGCCTTCCGGTCCCCCGTCGTGGTGCTCGGCGCCCTCTTCGTCTTCGCCTACCAGGGCGCCGAGGTGAGCATCAGCGGTTGGGTCATCTCCTTCCTCGAGGACGCCCGACACGGCGCACCGAGCCGCGTCGGCTACGTGACCTCGGGCTTCTGGGCTGGCGTCACCCTGGGCCGCTTCATCCTGAGCATCCCCGCCCACCGCATCGGCGAGCGCATCTTCGTGTACGGCGTCGTCGTGGGCGCGGCCGTCTTCGAGCTGCTGGTGTGGTTCGTGCCCAACATTGTCGGCGACGCAGTAGCTGTCGCCGTCGTGGGTCTGCTGCTGGGCCCTGTCTACCCCTGCGCCGCCGCCATCTTCATGCGCACCATGAGCAGGTCCGAGAAGCTGAGCGGCATGGGCGTCATCAGTGCCTTCGGGAGCTCGGGCGGCGCCGCCGCACCCTTCACCACGGGCCTGCTCGCGCAGGCGGCCGGCACGTTTGTGCTGCACCCTATCGCGATTGGGCTGTTCGCTGCCATGTTGGTCTGTTGGTATGGTCTTCCTTCTGAGAGGAAGAGGAGGGATTAAGATTGAACAAACTACTAGACTGCATGGGTATATTACCATTAGATTGCTGGCTGCGAGGCATGAAGACGAAGAATTTAAGGTAAACGGTTCGATCACTTTGATCAGGTGTTATTCTTGGCTGTTTTTTTGGTGGTTTTGGTTTTTTTTTTTGTCAAATGATGGTTCGACTTGACGATCTCCACGTTCAGCTTTTCACCTTTAGATTGCTTCGTCTTCCTACTTATATAAACTTGTTTGGTTATAAGATTGCAATGATATCGACAGCGTATTAATTAAATCAAAGTGGACGCGTGCCTTACGTGTTGAGACCGATACCGACAGTTCTTTTCAACCATCCTCCTGCCCAAGTTGAAACCATCTTCCTTGCAGCAAAATTCCACATCTAACCATCCGAGCGGAACAGTGGTATACTCTCATCCCTAGTATTTCGCTATGGTTGAAGGAGAGCGTGAATGGCGATGATCGGGCCAGCACCCCAACAAATATTGTTGATGATTACAACTCTCATCACCAGATGTTAGTATCAGGCTCATCGGGATATTATGCTGAGAGACAATATCTTGCCCCAGATACCCCGCACCTGACTAAAGTAAAGGTAATCTAGCCATATAATAAGTCTCCCACAAGCCAGACAGATATGGCGGCCCCATCCCAAAGACTCTCTTTTCCAAAGTCCCAAAAAACAGTTGCTCATCCTGACTTGACTGACGTCTCTATTCTTTCAAAGAGGAACCAACCCTCTCTCTATATTAGCTGACATCGTCTTTCTATGCCTGTCGACCACTCATTCCCGAAGTTGGACGTAACTGCGCCACTCGCAGGACTCAAGCTTCAAAGGAACCCCGGTTTCCTAGGGCCGTCGTCTCTCATTTTCTTCCCAATCTCAATAACATGATCACGAAGTTCATGTAGCTCCTGGCTCATCTGTTCGACCTGGGCCGGGTCGAGGGCGCGAGAGACAGTTGCTGGGTTGAGAGACTGCAAAAGCTCCTGCACTTCATCGCGGACTTGAAGGAGCCGCCGATAGCACAAACCTGCACGCGCCCGATTTTAATTAATTATCTCCTGATTCCAAATTTTATTTTATTTTTAGTTTTTTTTTTTTTCCTTCTCAAAAAAAAAAGGGGGGGGGGGACAGCAAAAGACAGGCCTAATTACCACGATTCAAGCGATACGGAGACGAAACCTCGCCATCATCCCTCTTCAGCCTCCTCACCTCAGACATCCCCAGGTTCTCCTGCAGCGCGTCCTGTAGGCACCGCAGGTCCTTCCTGGCGCGACGCTTGAGGTCTCGTTGCAACGTGCTCCTGCTGGAGCGAAACCGGCCCAGGCCGGAAAAGAGAGAGGTCTTGAGCAGTGCCAGGTGCTGCTCGATGTCCTGGCCGATCGCCTCGAGCACGTGGTCAAACTCGTCGTCTCCGCCCCAGGACACCTGAGACGCCGAGCTGGACTTGCGGGACACGAGCGAGCCCACAGACCGGTTCAGGTGGCGGGCGCCCGGGAGGACGGGACGGGGCGCGTTCTCATTGTCATCCTCCCTCCGCGTGGGTTTCTCGGGTCGTGGTGCCAGGTTGTTTGCAGCGCTGCATATTGCCGGCTTGGAGTCTGGAAAGAGATCGATGGCGTTTAGAGGCGACAACGTTGGCGAAATATTGCCCATGGGAGGAAGTTGTAGTCGCTCCATAGTGAAGTGCAATTCAAGTCCGCACCAGTATTCATTGTTCCGGTTCATCAAGATATCTAAGAGTTGTAAGGGTTTTATGGTTGTTTTTTTAAAGACAACAGAAACAGACTATAAACAGAGGCAGCCTGCAATATGCTTGGATGGACGGCCGACGTCCGCCAAGCGCCAGGGTACGGTAAGGAGGCTGTGCAAAACACGCTGGAGTTTTGCTGCAACGGAGTGGCGGAGTGCGTATCGGGAAGTGCGTGGGATCCCAAGCTGGGATTCGGCTCCATCCCAGCTATATGCTGGTGGCTATGCAAACAAGGAAGCGAAGTAAATTCCTATCCTCAGGAATAATTACCATCAAATCTGATAATGTCATTGATCTCTGTCGAACTACAATGCCAGGCGCGACCCTCCGGCGACGAACTGAGCTGAGGTCTGAGAAGACCCGCCATGGCGAGACCATCAGAGGGCGTGATGGATGAAGAGAGGGCGCATTTCGCGAGGCTGAGGAGCTATGTTGTCGACTCGCTGAACGCAGAGGAGGATTTCCACTTCCTGCGCTTCGAGTTCCTCCAGCGGCTCAACATCACCAATATAGAAGTCGAGCTCGCCCAGATGAAGACTCGCATGCTTTGCTCGCAGAATATCACCGCTGAAGACCTCGAACACCTGAGGATTAAACTTGAGCAGTACGGTGAGTGAGAGCGTACAACCACTTCCATAATTATGCGCCCCAACTTATCTCTTCACTCTCTTCACTTACTACTACTACTACTAGTTGTGTGCGTGTGTCCGTCCTGCTGATGTCCCCCCCCAAACCCTCCCCCCTCCCCCCCTTAGCAACCGCCCTCCGCGACTACCAGGACCTCCGCAATAAGAAACCCCTGACCGCAGCCCAGCAGACAGACCGCAGGCTGCGCCTGCACAAATACTTCCACTCGGCCGCCAGCCTCGTCGACCCGTGGAACTCGCACTACGCCTACTTCCGGGACGACGACTCGGACCACCACCTGCACGGGCGCTCGTCCGCGGACCCCCTGCGGTCGTTTCTCCAGCACCACCTGCCCTCGCGGCTGACTTTCTCGCGGCACGAGCGGCACGCCCGCGCCAGGGAGTATGCCGAGGGCAAGCCCCCGCGGGAGGTGTCGCCGTTTGTGGACAGCCTGGCGCGGTTCGTGATTGCTATCGTGGGCGGGGTGGTCCTCGTCGTGCCGATGATCGTGAGTACGTAGGTTACCTTTGGGACCATAGTTGCACATTCTACCCTTCTGCTTTCTTCCCCTCCTTCCCCACCCCCCCCCCCGGTTTTCCGAAACCACTCTGAACAGAAACGAGAATGAACAAAAGGATTGTCTTTTCCTCCCCTGACAAATACTAAATCTACAAATACTCAACAGTGACCTTCCGGCCCTCCGAGACAAAGAGCCTCATCTCGGTGTCTGTTGCCGTGGTCCTCTTCTCGCTGCTGCTGTCACTCGGGATAAAGGTGTCGAACGTGGAGACGCTGGTATCGACGGCGACCTACGCCGCAGTGCTGGTCGTGTTTGTGGGGACGAGTTCTGGGGTAGGAGGAGGGGGAAACAGTCCCTCCTAGGACGGGGAGAAGAGTGTCATGTCACCACGACGACGACGACGACTCGTTGCTGAGCGCTGTGGTCTTTTGGCCCAGGAGACTTTGATCTATCATGATCACTTTCCTCCTCATACGAACGACGATGATACCATATAGATAGATAGATATCCACGCGCCCTGTGACGTGGCACTAGTAATAACAAGCCTCTTCATATGTCTTGTGCCGAATACGGAAAAGACATCTCTTCAAAAATTTTGGAAAGAAAGAAAATAAAAAGGTGGGGGGGAGGGGGGGAGGTAGGGGAGGCAAGTGGGTATATGGTGCAAACGTGATCCTTTTTTTTTTTGTCTTTTTTTTTTTTTTGTCTCTCTAGGTCTCATGGCATGGCCGTACATGATACACACCAACATAGGACTATAATATAATAGCAGAGAAAACCACTTGGGGAATAAAAAATAAACTCCCCGCGCTATGCAACCACAGATTTTGAAAGGGGGGGCATGTGCAGAGGACGGCGGTGAAGGAGAATTTATACAGGTCGTAACGCAACCCCAGCAAGAAAGGCATTAGAGGGATCGAACTATCTATACAGAGGCCACAGGCCAGGTGGATGTCTCGTGTGTTGTGAGATGAACGCCTTGACCTGCTTTCTTCCCTTCCATGTTCCACTTGTCAAGTTGTAGAAGAGCTATAAGTAGCAGAAGAAACTAAAGGAGGACGGTAGAGAGGCACTGGTCTCCCAGGTAAGCTGAACCTCTGATATATATATATATATATTCAATATATATATGGCCAGATAGCGATCTCAGCAAGGGCAGATCATGATCGAGGGAACATGGGTATGCATCTTCCTGCATGCCTCTCCTGTCGTTGGTATGTTTTGAGTTTATGGCGGCGGTATGATGCTAAACATTCGTCCCGTTCTAAGGGGTTCGTGGGCGCTTCCAGTAATATTGCTGTGACAGGTACGCATGATGATGATTAGCTAGTGAACGGCGCGAAGGATGGGGGCCAACATCACCTACCACATGATGCTTCCGACAGTTCCGCAGCGTGGGCTTCTGCAGCCCGTCGACCACGGCGGCGCGGCGGTTCTCGTCGTCGTCCCTCTCTGGGACATAGTAGTACTGGCTCTCGAGCGGCTTGCCGTCGGCGTCCTTGCCTTGGCGGGGGATGGTGCCGACACAGGTCGTGTTCTCGACGATATACCGAAGCTCGTCGCGGGCCAGGCCGATCTTGTCGCCGGCGGGCAGGTTGAACAGCAGGGTGGAGAGCGGGTTAGATGACAGCCGCGAGAACGCCAGCTGGTTTATGACGTGGTTGGTGATGGTGTCGACGTTGACGTGGCTCAGATCTGGCACGTATGCGACCTCGTTGTCCTTGTCGTCCACCGGGTCCTGGTGTGGTGTGGAGGCCGACTTGCTGGTGGTGCGGTGGTGGTGGGAGGAGATATAGGTGCCCGAGTCGAGGCGGCGGCGCTTGGGCGAGGAGGCTCTGAAGGAAGCCGGGCGGCTGTTGAGGTCGTGCTCGAAGAGGCCGAACGAGTGAGCCAGGTGGTCATTCTCCTCGTCCGGGTTGTTCTCGGCATTCTCGTCGCCGTCGCGGTCCTCGCCATCGGACGGGACCTCGCTGAGGTCGCTCGAGAAGCTCTTGTTGGTGTCGGTGATGAAGCTCTGGCCGGCGCCCTGCTCTCCCTCGTCGTCGTCCTCATAGATCTCCACGCTCTGCTCCCTCTCGCTGGCGCTGGGCAGGTCCGACAGGATGCTGCTGTGCTGAGAACTGACGGGTGCGCGGGCGGCGGCGGCGGGGGTGGGGGACTCGGGGGAGCTGATGCGTGCCGTCCTGCGCAGAGGGCTAGACTGCAGCAGACCAAGGCAGAGGACACCATCCACCGCGTCCCCGCCAGCGTGGGGGCTGCTGCTGCTGCTGATAGCGACAGCGCCGTGGGCCGGGGACGCGCCCCCGTTCCGCATGGACCGCGGCGAGTCCTCCCAGCCGAGGTCGGCCAGGCTGTCCCGGGCGTCGTCCCGCTTGGGCCAGTGGAGGAGAACGCGTGCGTCCTGGACGTCGACCATGATCTCGGCGCCCTCGGCATCAAAGGTCAGGACGTCGCCGCGGTGCATGTCGTAGGTGCGGCCCTGGCAGGACAGGCGCAGGCCGTTCCAGCCGTTGCACTCGACCTCGACCTTGTTGGCCTGCAGCGGCACGGAGGCGGGGACGTAGCGGGCCTTGACGTGCACGCGGCTGATGAGGCGGTTGGCGGAGAGCTGGTAGTGGCTCGAGTTGGAAGAGCGGCCCATCAGAAGGGTGTCGCCGTTCTCGCTGAGCTCGACCGAGGGGACGGCGGACAGCGGGGCGCGCTCTGACGCGATAGAGGGGGCGCGCAGGCGGGGCAGGATAAGGGTGGTGCTGCTCTGGTCTGTGATGGTGGTGGTGATGGTGGTGGTGGTGGTGTTTGTGATAGCAGTAGTAGTGGCGGCAGTGGGGGCAGCAGCATGATTGTCGTGGTGGTTATTATGGTTACTGACGCGTCGTGGTGGTGGTGGTGGTGGTGAGGAAGACAAGATGCCCGTCTCGGAGGTTGGCACAGGTGTGGGGTATTTGAGATATGCCTGGCTCTTAGCGGTTATGTTGGAAGATGGACCTTTGGCGGAGGAGCCAGGACGGCTCAGCCGCCGAGCGGAGGAGACATTGGGGAGTCCCGGCGAGGAGGACATGAGCTCCAGAGGAGGGAGGAGGGCGGACTGGGAGGAGGAGGGGCGCCTCGCGTCGTAATCTTTATCATGGTCCCATGATGAAGGTGGTGCAGCGGGAGCGGGCTGGCTGGAGGGGAGCATGCTACTGCCACCAGGTGGAGAGTTCATGGCTAAGATCAGACAGAGGGTCAGAGAGAGAGAGAGAGGGAGGGAGAGAGGGAGGGAGGGAGGGAGGGAGGGAGGGAGAAAGAGAGAAAGAGAGAGAGAGAGAGAGAGAGAGAGAGAGAGAGGATCAGGAGGAGGCTGTCATAGCAGAAAGTGCCAGAGTGTATGTAGTATAAGAGGTAGTAGAAGAAGAAGAAAGTGATGCAGGAGCAAATCGATCGATCGACTGGAGTCCAAAGGCCGAGTCGAGTGAAGGTAAGAATGGATGGACAGATAGATGAAGAGTGCCCCTGGGCTGCGGCTTTTCTCTATTTCTTTCTCTCACTTTTTTTTTTTTGTTCCCTCTTACGTCTTGTTCCAAGTCGCGGTTCAGATGCTGGCCCAGCACGTCGCGTAACCGCGTTCCTCAGACCGACTCGGTGCGAGCTCCACCGTAGTAGCGCTGCGTAAGGCGCACCGTGTGTGTGTGTGTGTGTGTGTGACTGACTGGGAAGGGGCAGCCCGCTCACTTTGGGTTAAGCACGCGAGGGAAGGAGCACGTCAGTGGAATCAATGGATTGGAATTGAAATAAAGAAAAGAAAATATATATATATATGGGTTTCAGAAATTATATGACAAGTCTTTAAAAAAAAATAAAAAATAGAAAAATAAATGCATATGAGAGACAAGATGCAAGATGCAGTCGATAGTACAGTTTATTAAGGGTTCTCTACTGTATGTACATTAGTAAGGGCACATACAGGGTTTGGCAAATAAATCTGCTGAGGTCTCACCTACTCTGTCCGTAACCGCGGCTCCGTCATCCGTAAATTGCTAGTCTCCTCTCCTCTTTTCTCTTTTCTTCCTTCCTCGCCCTGTCTGGCTGGCTTGCCTCTGGTGGTAGTGGGTTTGACCCGTTTTGCACCCGCCACCCGCATCCACACCCGTGTCTCTCTCCCCCTTCCCTGCCCTGCGCGTCCTTCCCCCTCGGCTCTAGAAGCGCGTTTTTGGATCTTTGCTGCTGCAACAACCTTGGGGGCCTAGTTAGGATCCTCGAGGCCGTGCCACAGTGGTCCTCGTCCCACCTTGTTGGTCCTGTCGTCACCGGCCTAGACTGACTCGTACATAGCCTGCCAAACCTTCACGGCCCTGCATCAGTCTCTATCTCTCTCTCTTGCCGGACCGAGGTGCGTCTTATGCCGGATGTTCTTCGCTGTGCTGCACTTGAGGACATCCTCACATTGATTTATTTTTATGAATCGTTCTCTCTTTCTCTTGACGTGTTATGAAGGAGTGGCCGAGGCTGGTGTCGTTGGTCTCAGAGGAAGGACAGTGCTGCTTTAATTTGCGGCGGCGCCCGCAGCAAGCTCAACTCTACCACGCCAACCCCTGCCCGTCGCGTTTGTCCAATTCAACCACATTCCACTCTTTTGATCTCGACGAAGAAAAGAAACTGCACGCCGTAATTAATACTATCATTCAACCGATTAATGGTCATGGTTATATATAATTTCCAAGGACAAGACAAAACTCGAGTTGGTGTTGCATAACCAAATCCCCCCCCCTCCCGGGCTCCGAAGCTCCGGACAAAGTCCCGCATCTCGGATCTCGAAAGGCCTGTGCGGGATTGAATTCAAACCGGCAACCAGTGGGATAATTTGAACCGAGATTACTGTGCATAATAACCCTTGTCAGAATTTCCCCCGGCGGCCGGAAGCTCCGGTCTCCAACCCGAACCCGGAGCCAAAGTGGGCCCACCAGAGCAAAAATGGGAAGAAATTCAAGATCATCTTTCAACCATGTGAATATATGAATAGTGCGTTTTCTTTTCTTTTCTTTTCTTTTCTTTTTTTTTTGCATATATTCTTGTCATTTGCTCAATCTCTTTATGTTTCATTTAGAGTTCTGATGCTAAATTTCATCATTGCGACATCAAGCAAGGTTGACTGGTCGTCATTCAGCAGCTTTGCAGCAAGGCGGATAAACCAAGGTGGAATTCATCTCCCAGAAAGGAAAAGGAAAAATATATATATATAAAGCAACTACCACACTCGACCGGCAGAGGATATTGAACACAGCTTTGGTCACTCATCTCACGACTCCTTGGCCCACTGCTTCCCACTCCACAGATCTCCCGTCGTCCCCAGCCAGTAGTCCCGTCCCTTGATCAGCCACACCAAGAAGCCAGGCACCTGCCACCCCATCGCCGCACCGACCCCCTTGGTCCTCCCAATCGGCACCAGCTGCGTCTCCCTCGTGTCCTCCCGAAACATGCGGTCCTGCCCTTCCGCTGCCTGCCCCGCCGCACGGAGCAGGTCGCGCTGCATGTTCGCGCAGAGCACGGGAGCCGCGACGAGGATGTTGTGCACCGCAGGACGCGCAAAGGTGCTCGCATCGCCAATGGCGTACACCCGCCCGTCCGGCCCCGCCCCGTCCACCCGCAGGGTCTCCGGGTTGGTCTCGACGCGGCCGTCGCGTGAGAGCAGCGACCTGTCCGCCAGGAAGGACGTGTTCGGCGTCGTGCCCGTGGCGGGGATGTAGATGTCCGCCTCGAGGGACCGCCCGTCGCCCAGGAGGACCGTGGCCTGGGTGGCCAGGAGCCCTGGGTCTGTGCCTGCCCCTTGGGGCGTGACAGAGACCACGCGCGCGTTTTTGATCACCGTCACGCCGACTTTGCCAAGGAGCGATTCTGCCTTGCTGGCGATGGACGGGCGCAGGGCAGGTAGGAGCTCCTGCGCGCCGGTGACGACGGTGATCTTCACCCTGGGCTTGGACGGCCGGGTCGCCAAGGGTCCGGCGCAGCCGTTGAGGTGCTCGCCGAGCTCGCCTGCTGCTTCGATGCCGGCGGGCCCACCACCGGCGATCACAATGCTTGTAGCAGTGGAGAGACCGGCCCGGAAGGAAGCCCAGCACTCACGAAGCATCGTCTCACCGCCCTGCTGCTGCAGGCCGAGCAGGGGAGACGTGGACGATGAGCCGGTCGCTATGGCTGCAGCGTGGAAGGGGATCACCTCAGAGGCGCCATGGTGGGTGGTGATGGTGACCTTGCGGTGCTTGTGGTCCAGTTCTGTGGCTGTCCCGTGGATGAAAAGGAAACATGTCTCGCCGTATTGGTTGAACTGGGTCTTGATGTCCACGAAGAGTTTCTCCTGAGAGAACGCCTCGTCGGATATCATGGCGCGGGGACAAGCAGGGCGACAAAACACCTGAGACGATGTGCTGATCAGGATGACTCTGTAGGAGTTCTTGTCGGGGAGTTTGGGCAAGACATGCTTCAGAAGATAGTGAGCAGTCGACAGGCCACCATATGACCCGCCCAATACAACAATGTTCTTCTGGCCGTCCATGGCTTCAAGCTTGTGTATAAATGAGCATCGCCAGCATTCTATAGATTTCGTGCGAGGAATCCATTGTGAAAATCGAAACGATGAGGTCTGCTGTATATATATATATATATATATACTCATGGGGCTCGTAGTCCGGCCGGCGGACGAAGATGCGGACGAGTTGGGTTCGTACGTTCTGAGCCAGGGTTGGCACCCCCTGTTTCTTCGTACTGCGGTGTCCGAGACGGACAAACCGTCCGCGGCCTAAGCCGGGCTTGGCCCTCTTCTATGGATGTTATCAAGGCCTGGTCTTTTCAAAGGGTTAAAAGAAAAGTCTAGATATTTATTGTTTCAAAAAAGTCATTCATTGTATATAACAACCTTCAAGACTATTTCATCCCTCCAGTTTGCAGCATGTCGTGCTGGGGTGGGCTCACAAGATAAAACCAGCTTGGAGGAGTTTTCACAAAGTACATACATAATACTTGATGAAAACCTGGAAATAAAACAAATACGGCAATGTAGCCAAGTGGTTACGGCGCTGGCCTGCTATTCCCAACTGGGTTTAACGTTAGCCAGTCTCTTCGGAGGCGCAAGTTCGAATCTTGTCATTGTCGTTTTTTATCTTTTTCTTTTTCTTTTTCTTTTTTTTCTCCCTTCTTTCCTCTTTGCCTGGCTGCCCTTCTTTTTTTTTAGTTCCCCCCTCTTCCCTTGCGTTGTTCCCGTCTTTCTTTATTACCAGCCATCTCCATATTTGTTTTTGGCAACCTTGGTGACCTTGGCAACCGTGTTTGCCTGAAGTAAGTATGCTGTTGCCTAGGGCGTCCCGTTTTGTCGAATCTACACAGTAGAGGCGGGAGCGCTAACGTCACAATAGTAAACAGACCCCCACTGCCCCGTTTGCGAGGATCGTCGTCAGTGCCCCGCCAGCTCCCCCCCCCCCTCGGGCCTCCAGCGCCCTGCCAGACACGGAGCAGCTCAATGGCGCCTCCCTCTGTGGCACCGAACGCCTCTTTTCCCTGAAAATGGCCGACTCGATCAAGAAAATTGTCCAGCGGCAGGACGACGGCCCGCCGAAGGTGGCCGTGTCGATGATCTTGGCGAGCGGAACTCGACTGCCTACTGCGGCTCGAGATTCTCCCTCCCAAGGTCAACTAGGTCGCCAAGGAGCTTTTCAATGTGACCGTTGGTAGCGAGGCCAGGTTTCGCTACGTCAATGTCACGAACTCTGCGAGGGCCATGCCCACCCCCACCCTGTCCTTCGATGGATGTCTCACTGCCCGCCTCTCAAGGCTCTTTGGCCGGCAGGTTGCTGATGGCATTGCTGCCACCGACGAGTATAAGCAGGAGGTCCAGGCCAACTCCGAGGTTACCGATTGCGTGATGCTGCTTGTCTCACAAATGGCTTCTGAGGAGGCGGTGATCTGCATCAACTCTACAGGCAGAGCATGCCGCAGGGATCAAAGATTTGCTGTTTCAACAGGAGGAGAAGGAGAGAGCATGAAGGCACACTGAGGCAATAAGTTTATGTTTGCTTGCTTCCTAGGTACCGACCACCCTGGGGCCCATGCAGAGAGTTCTAGAGATTGCGAGTATCTGCCTTGATGTGTATGACATTGACTCCCAAGGGGTGGTTGTTGGCCCTCGTAACCCAGCCCAATCCAGATCATGTCTGCGAGTGGTGGTCATCACGGGTCTGCAAATTGCAGCACGTGGGCTTTGGTCCAAGACATGAGTATAATATAATAACCTTCCATGCTCTTCACACCTTCAACAAGGTGATTGCTATGGACAGGTATGGAGTTACGAGTCAAACATGGACAACAATTTGGCTCTGAGGTACAGTAAGTACATGATTGCCATGCCGCCTTTGTCTCTCACATTCCCTCGCCTTCCCTCTTCCAAGAAAACAAACTAATGGGTTTACTTCAGCTCGCCCTGACTTTCCCCCTCCCCCTCCCCCACAGTACCTTCACTTCAAACTTGTGTATTATTCTGTCACCTGTCTCATGGGACAATAGAGCAATAATGGTATTATTGTCAATACATTGATTAATAATTTCAGTTTGCCAGATGCAGTGACTGGACGGCATCTTGCCAAACCTGGACCCAAATCTTCCCATCTGCCCAATTCCGCCAGTTCGAAGGCAGCCCAGCCTTTGAGGTAAAAATCTCTGCTTCTGATTTGATTTGATCTCTGTGTGGTCGGATTTGTGGGTGCAGACCTGTCCTTGTTACATGTCTCGTGCTGCAAGGCCTTGATCAGTTTTCAAAGACATCCAGCACCTTGGGCCCTCTCGGCCCTCTTCGTCTGATTTTTGCTTCTTGCTTCTTGCTTCGCCTAGTCCCCTTCCCTCCTGCCTTTGAGACCCAAATCAAAGCACCCCACCCAAAACAACAACAAAACTTCTCACCTGCCTGTTTCCCAGCACCCAACACCCATCCTCTCAAGCTCCTGAGTGGTCCTCGCTGACACTGCCAGGATGTCTGATCAGCCCAGGAAGCACATCTACGAGCAGCCTGAGCTGTGCGATCATATCCTTAGTCGCGTGGCCAAATCTAGTGTGCCCCTTCGCATCAACGCGTCGTCAATCCCCAATGCTGGCAATGGCCTGTTCGTGGTGGTACATGATGTGAAGGCTGGCTCTGAGATTTTTCGATCTCAGCCTCTTCTGGTCGTCAGCGAGGCAAACAACAGTAATCTCTGCGACCACTGCTTCCTCAACAAAAACTCCCCAGTTCACCCCGACGGCCGTTTCTTTGAAGGAGATCAGGACAGGGAGAAGATCAAGATCTTGTCCTGCACAGGCTGCAGGGTGGTCGAGTACTGCTCCAAGGTCAGTGGCCACCCACCAGTGACTTTGACACTGTTTTGTCTAATCATGATCACCACCTGCAGGATTGTCAAAAGAAGGCCTGGAAGTCGTATCACAAGCTCGAGTGCCCAGTGCTGAGGCAGATCAAAGAGTTCAACAAGAACATGGGTGCCCTGCCGCGGGCCCTCTGCCGTTTGGTCTTGTGGATCGAGAACAAAGTCATGTCCAGATCCAACTACGAGGCGATCGTCAATCTGGAAACCCACTACAAGGAGCAGAACGATGATTGGTACGAGAAGAATGAAGAGGGAATCCCCCCTACCTTTATGGTTGCAAGCAACGTCAGGCAGGCGACCACGCCTGATGACCGCAGCCGCGTTGAGCCTGGTCTGTACTTGGACACGCGCCGCTGCCAGGAACTGTACTGCATGGTGAGTCTGAAGTTTGGGGCTTGAGGCACTGTCTGGATGGTAGCTGAGTCTCCCGCATTAGTTGATGACCAACGCCGGTGCCATCTGCCCCCCCGAGGGTGAGATCCAGTACGGAAGCTTCCTCGACCTGGTCGTGTCCATGATCAACCATTCCTGCGACGCCAATGCTCATGTCTTTTTCGAAGGACGAGAGCTTCGCTGCCGGGCGCTGCGAGACATTCCAGCGGGCACAGAGATCACCGTCAACTATTACCCAACCCCCCGCCTCGACGTTCTCCTCCGACGCTCGACTCTTAAGCAGTACATGTTTATCACTTGCAATTGTAAGCCGGCACTACCGAATTCTGATAATAGCCTTAACGCCGAGAAAAACGAACGCAATCCATCAGACTAACCAGACCCTTGAACAGGTCAGAAGTGCAAGGACGAGATGGCCGAGCACGTGGCTGCGGCCGTCGACCGCCAGGATCACCTCGCAAAGTTCAAACAGGGCCAGCTGGACCTCCTGAAGCTCGGAGAGGACGCCGAGAGAGCCTTTGCCAGATCGCATACCGTGAAGTCCTGCATCAGCTTCCAAGACCAGATCGGCAGCATCATCGAGAGGAGCTTCCCCGGCGGCCACTGGCCCCACCACATCGAGCCTCTGCC
The DNA here is from genome assembly GCA_014849355.1 of Cryphonectria radicalis. NCBI lineage: Eukaryota > Fungi > Ascomycota > Sordariomycetes > Diaporthales > Cryphonectriaceae > Cryphonectria > Cryphonectria radicalis. The sequence goes on along the minus strand of JACWQW010000144.1, from coordinate 42,876 downwards.
ATCCATCTACCGCACCCTGGGTTCCATGTATCGTGATCTGCACTACGTCGTCGGCCTCGAGTTCGTGCTCAAGGGCACCATCTACCTGCGCGACCACTCCGGCCCCGTCTGGGCCAACGACATTGTCGACCTGGTCAAATTCATGTTCTTCGTCGCACAGGCGGCCGACAACGAGATGAAGTGGGTCGGTGCCGTCAAGAACTCGGAGCTTCTGGAGCGGTCTACGATGCGCGACGTGGCGCGTGCCTATCTCAGCATCGCCTGTCTGGACGGCAAACACACGTTCGGCCTGGAGTCTACATTCGTCCGCGCGCTGTACAAGTGGGCGGGCGACTCCATCGACTACCCTGGCGACCTGGGCATACACACTGAGGAGTTCAGAGAGCGCTTCAAGGTCTCGCAGGAGAGGCTGCTGACCTGGGCTGGGATGAAGGCTGACTGTGGCCTACGTCTGCCGTCACAGGAGCGGATCGTTGAGCTGAAGCAGGAGATCGCAGACATCTGAGCTGCATGCAGGTGGCCTCAGGACAGCCTGGAAGGTGGAAAACGGCCGACCCTACCATCAAGACGAATACAAGTTTGAGTGGCGAGGACAAGTAACTATACTGAGAAGATGTGCAAAAGAAACCATGTACCGCAAGAGGTGCCCTACAAGTAGCTGAGTCGTTTCTCGGATGTGATGATGATCAACAACCACCAAGGCGCAAAAAGACAGCTACATAGCAAATCAAGGCAATCTTCACAATACTCCTGATACCTTGTAAATTAATAGTGATTCAAAACACAAATTGGCCTTGTTGTAGACAGCTTCATGCTTGGTGTCTGCGACGGCAATTCTCATCGCCTCATCGCCCGCCACCTCATTGATAGTGGAGGCCGTAGCGAAGCAGTTGAGCCTGACATCTCACAGTTCCTCCGTCACAAGACCTCTGAAGTCATCAGAGACTAGGAGATGAGTCAGGACTGTAAAGGTGTCGAGAGATTGCAAGCTGCTTGCGCCGCGGAGAGGACCTCCAGATGATCCTGGGCAGAGCAGCAACACTTTAGGGCCTACCTTCCGTGATTGGCCTCGCCCGGTACCACAGCAAGGTTAATTTAAGATCCGATGCCAACGTGCGCATCGTGTCTGCTTGTACGAAATGGGACCACGATAACATATTTTTGTGGGAGGCTGGGTCTCGCCGCTTGTTGCTGCGGTCCACCAGTGCACGCAGGCACGCCCCTTTGTAAGCCTCGGATCTGCGTCGATCTCACTTCGGAAGCGAATCACGGATGAGAGAGGGGCAAGAGTGCCACATCAGGTCTATGATAGCCATTCAAAACAAAAAAAGATACTAGGGCTCTTGGGAAACCCCCACTAGCTATCTCATCCTCGTCTCGAGTGTCTCGCGAAGCTGGGGTGCCTGCGAGCCCTCTAGACTTGTCATACCACCCACCAGGAGCTGGCTGGGTGTGCGGCGTCTCCGCTGGCACATTGACAGCCAGCGGCACAGTCTTCGGATGAACAGAAAGCACCGCCTTCCAATCAAAAGAGTTGCTGTGCCGCCTGGGGAAAAACAAAAAGTCATAGGCCCTCGTTACACGACTAGGGAGGCTGGGTGGATGGACGGATCAGCGGTAGGACCAAGACACGTGTGAGGAACAAGGGTATGTGCGAGGCACATGACGCGGGACGGGCTGATTATCGAATTTCTGTTCCTGTCTCTCCTCCCTCAACATAAAAAGGGAGCGGTCTCTCGTCTCGCCCAGAAGGAAGAGAGGGGAGTGAGAGAGAGAGGGAGGGGAAGGAATAGTCATCTCTCCTCAAACGTTCCCTCTCCCGAGACTAACCTAAATCTTGAGGAACAAATAAAATAAAATATTAACGACCTCGGAATCATCATGCAACCCAGCCGTATCCGAGGGCTCTTGCTTGCAGCCTGGTCTGCGGACGTCGTAGCAGCCAAGACGATCAAGATCGAGGCAGGCGATGTCTACTTCGACCCAGTGAACGTCAATGCTTCCGTCGGGGACGTCTTGGAGTTCCACTTCCTCCCGCACAACCACAGCGTGGTGATGGGCGACCTGAGCAGTCCGTGCCAGCCGGCTGCGACGGGTGGTTTCTACTCGGGCTTCCTGCCGGCCTCAAGCGGTGAAAATGTGAGCGAAACCTGCGAGGTGGCAGCAGAGATCTGTGGCCATGTCGGCCCCAGCATGAGCACGAGGCTGACACACAGCGGGCAACCCCAGGCCAATGTCTTTCAGGTCACCATCAACGACACAAACCCCATCGTCTACTACTGCTCGCAGAACGCCTCGCACCACAACCACTGCCAGGACGGCATGTTTGGCTTCGTCAACCAGCCCAACGAGACGGCGGTGGCCACGTACAATGCCACGGCGGGAAACAGCAGCATCAACATCTCGCCGGACACGGGGGCCTTTGGCGGTACGTTCAAGGCCAACGCCAACCTCAACGCAACCACAAACTCCACGACGACCAGCAGGTCCTCGACTAAGACTGCCTCGACCGCCGCAACTGCCTCGACCCGCTCGACGGCTTCAACGGCTGCGTCTGCCTCGGCGGCTGCGTCCAGCTCGAGCACCGGGTCACAGAGGGACAGCGGCGGGGCTGCTATAGCTGGAAGCAGCCTTCTGGCTCTCTTGATGGCGGCGGTGATGGCTTAGACACCTGACGTCGGGTATTGATTGGATCTGCATGTCCCAGACATTGTGGCTGGGAGCTGGCGTACTTTTTCCCCCCCCCTTGGTTTCCTGCTGCACCAGGGGAGAAGGGAAATTGGCAGACGGCAGACGGCAGACGGAGGGTTCGGGAGCTCTGTGATCAGTTATTTGCCTGAAACCTCCCATACTGCGGGGGACTCGGATTGGCTCCGGCGAACGGGCCCTGTTTGTTCTACCTGAGACGGTCTAGAAAATGTATGTATAGCAGTGGATTCAGCTTTGAAAAGAGCAAGGGACTCGTGCCCATGTCAGAACAGCACGCAGGTGACGCTTGAGAAAACTCTTGATCTCGTGAATGGACGGCTTGATGGCGTTAGAGCTGCATCCCCTGGAGCTTGGGAGAATACGTGCGTGCTATCCAGCTCACGTCGTATATTGTTGAGAAGAAGGCCTTGTAGAAGACAAAAGTGGATGATGATGCAGAACTGAGCTCGTGCAGCGGTCAGGCTTGGGGGTGAGTCAGGCCGGCGACGTTGGCAGGGTTAGGGGCTTAGGTGGTGGCCTACAGTGGACGTCATATGCTATAGCTATGCAAGTACTGCCTGGCCTGCTTCCCTACAGCACGCTGCGCCAACTCAACGGCGACAACACCCTCAAGCAAAAATGTCGATGAACCAACTGTCGATGCTGCTGGGCCTTCCAGACCCCGAACTGAAGCAGATCATCGACTACGCAAACACACTCTCCAAGGCAGAGGCGGCAGAGCATTTCAAGAATTTTCTGGGCGACTCACCACAGGCCATCGAGTTTATCTCCGCCTTCAACTCTCGACGACAAGATCCCAAGCCCGCAGCGCCACCGCCACCACCACCACCAGCCGCTGCAACGACGAGCTCACAGCCCCCCTCGGATGCAGATGCAGTGCCCAAACGGCCAAGAGGGCCCAAGAAGAAGAAACCGCAGATCCACACGCCCGCCCCGCGCCAGGTCGTCCAGACGGAAGTAGGGCCTGGCACCGTCTACAAGAAGGCCCTCGAGGATGACTACATGCCCGCCGCCCGCTCTGGCGCCTCGACGACGCCCTCCTTGAGCAATACCAACGCAACCTCCTCCTCCTCCTCCAAGGCGCCGACCCCGGCCCCGAAGTCGTCCACCCCTCCACCCCAGAAGAAACAAGGCAGGCCGCCGCCCTCGGCTGCGGGCTCCCTCGTCTCCGACCTCCTCGCGCCCAACAAGTCCAAGTCCAGGTCCAACCCTCCCTCCCGCACCTCGACCCCCGGCCTCCCCTCCTCCTCCTCCGGCGGCGGCGGCAGCAGCAGCAGCAACAAGAGCAACAACGCCCCTCCTGCAGCCAAGGTCTCCATAACAGGCGGCCTGCCCATGCACGGCGCGTCGGGCGCGATCGCAGACCTCGACTCGGCCATCCGCGCGCTCGAGATCACGACGAACCCCTCGCTGTCCAGCAACAAGGCCGGCGACGCGGCAGCCAGGAGGTGCAACTGCGTGGCGACGCGCCACCCGCTCCAGACGGCGGCGCCAAACTGCCTGGGCTGCGGCAAGGTCGTATGCCTGCGGGAAGGGCTGGGCCCGTGCACCTCGTGCGGCCGCCCGCTGCTCGGCCCGGACGAGGTCCAGGCCATGCTCCGCGAGCTCAGGGTCGAGCGCGGGCGGGAGAAGCAGGCGGCGGACCGCGAGGCGCACAGGCGGCCCGACGTGGCGGCGGCGCCGCGGCCCTTCACCAAGGCGCGGACGGGATACGAGGCGGACGAGGCGGTCAGCGCGGCGGAGGCCAGGGCCAGGGAGCACCGGGACAGGCTGCTGGGGTTTCAGGCGCAGAACGCGCGGCGGACGACGGTCCGGGACGAGGCTGCGGACTTTGACGTGTCGGGCGCCATGATGGCCGGCACAACAGGAGGAGGCGGCGGCGGCGGTAGCATCTGGGCGAGCCCGGAGGAGAGGGCGAGAGAGCTCAAGAGACAGCAGAAGATCCTGCGGGAGATGGAGTGGAACGCGAGGCCGGACTACGAGAAGAGGCAGCAGGTGGTGAGCATCGACCTGGTCGGCGGGAAGGTGGTTAAGAAGATGATGGCCATCGAGCGGCCGCTCACGCCTGAAGAGGACGAGGACCACGACCTCGATCTCGACGTGGACCCTGGGGTCCTACGGGAGACGAGTGCCAATAATAGAGGGGGAGGAGGAGGAGGAGGAGGAGCATTTAGCAGGAACCCGTTACTGGGTGGGATGATCAAGCCTGTCTACGAGTCGAAAGGCAAGGGCGTGGCCCTGGAGGGCCGGAAGGACAGGGCTACGAGGTGGCGGAGGGTTCAGGACGACTTGGAGGACAATGAGGCTGTCATATTAGATGGTGGTATTTATGGGGGTAAAGAAGTGGCCAACACGAACAGCTCTGGCGATGAGCCAGCCTGTGGATAGATTGGGGGGGGGGGGGGAAAGAAACCAAGTAAATAAAAATTCAGAAATCATCTGTCTTGAAACTGGATATCATTCTTGAGGAGGAGAATCTGAAAACACATTCGTAGGTATCTATGCTTTTTTCTAAGTGAATTTCGGACCGGGTCCGAGTTTCTAATCAAGCAATAAAAGACCAACCAGCCAGCACCAAACCAAACCCCTTCCCATTATTTACCAGCCAGAGACTCCATGTTTATATAAGAATAATACTAAAAAAAACACACTGATGTTTTTGTTTTGTTTGATTGTTTTTTCTTCTTAAGAGAGTAAAAGAGAAAGAGGAAAAATTACTTCCTCATCCCCGTGACGAGACTGCAGAGGGCATACCCGCTCAGCCTCCCCTTGCCATCATAAACGGCCTTGATCAAGTCTTCTCTCTTCAGTGGCGACGATGATGATGATGATGATGATGCGACATTGGTGCGAGCAGCTGGGTTTCCTAGTACTCGTCCACTGGCGCATTTCTGGGCGGTCTCGCGTTAGCCGCGGCGACATAGTGCTTTTATTTGTCAAGGTCAGTTTATGTTCCGGTTTTTTCTCTCTTTTTTTCTTCTTTCTTTTTCTCTTCTTTGGGGAAGGCTGTATATAAGAGAAGAAGAAGGGAAGTTGTGTACTTACACCCCATGTTATGAGCTCCTTGCTGCAGTCGTCCTGGTGGATGGAGCACTCGATCAGGCAGGGGCCCTCCTTGTACTCGTTGGCCTTGCTGATGGCGTCCTTGAGCTCGCCTGCGGTGGCGGCGGTGAAGCTGATGCCCTTGCCGTCGGTGGCGTTGAAGGCCCGCATGAGCAGGGCATAGTCCCAGTTCTTGATCTTGTTGTAGGAGCCGTCGTGGATCTCGACCTCGATGGTGTAGCCGCGGTTGTTGATGAGCAGGATGGTGATGGGCAGGTTGAAGCGAACCATCTGCGAGACCTCCTGGGCGGTGACCTGGAAGGAGCCGTCGCCGCAGACGCAGATGGTGCGGCGCTCGGGGTAGCGCATGGCATAGCCGAACGAGGCGGGGACGGACCAGCCGATGTGGCCCCACTGCATCTCGATCTCGTAGCCGGCGCCCTTGGGCAGGGACAGCTGGGTGCCGTTGAACCACGAGTCGCCCGTCTCGATGAAGAGGGTCGTGTCGGGGGTGACGAGGGCCTGCAGCTGGCGCTGGATCTCCTTGCGCGTGAGCTCGTCCTCCTCGGCGGCGGTGTGCACGACGTAGGGGTCGGGGCGGAGGCGGTTGTACTCGACCATGGTGGCGTCGTTGAACTGGCACTCGGTGGACAGGTGCTCGAGGAACTCGCCGAGGCGGACGCGGGAGAAGTGGGCGCCGGGGTAGGTGACGTGGTCCATGTCGCACTTCATGAGCGGGATGCTGGGCATGGCGGTCCAGCCGACGGTGGAGTAGTCGTTGAAGACGCAGCCGGCGCAGATGATGGCGTCGCTCCAGTTGAGGATGGCGTCGGCGGCCAGCGTCGACGTCTGGCCCCAGAAGACGCCGACGAACTGCGGGTGGTCCTCGGGGAACATGCCCTTGGCCGCGGGCTGGACGGCGACGGCACAGCCCATGGCCTCTGCCAGCTTGACCAGGGCCCTGTCGGCGCCGCAGCGGGACAGCTTGGGCCCCACGAGGATCATGGGCTTGATCTTACCGCTCAGGTACTCGGCGGCACAGTCGGCAGCGGCCTTGAGGGCGCCCTGGTCCGAGTGCACGGGCTCCGTCACGGCCGAGATGGGGCCGGGGCGGGCACAGGCGGCACCCGACAGGTTGGTGGGGATCTCGATGTAGCAGGGCTTGCGGGCGAGGATGGCGGCGCGGATGGCCCTGTCGATCAGCCTGGGAGCCTCCTCGGCGCGATTGACGGCCACGGCGCAGCAGGTGACCTTCTTGGCCATCTCGTACTGGTACGTGTAGTCCAGCTTGCCCAGGGTGTGGTGCAGCAGGTGGAACTGGCCGGCGTCGTTGGTGTTGGGCGAGCCAGAGATGAGGATGAGGGGCAGGTTCTCGGCATAGGCAGAGCCCGTGCCGTTCATGGCCGAGATGGCACCCACGCTGTAGGTGACGACGCAGGCGGAGACGCCGTTGGCGCGGGCATAGCCCTCGGCCGCCAGACTGCAGTTGAGCTCGTTGGCGCAGCCGACCTCCTTGAGGTCGGGGTGGGCCTGCAGCTTGTCGAGGAGGATGAGGTTGTAGTCACCAGGGACGACAAAGTGGTGACGACAGCCGACCTGGGCCAACCGCTCGGCGAGGTAATCACCGACGGTGAACTTTCCTGGTGTACTTGTCATGATGTTTTTGATGTTGTGGGTTTATGTTGTTGCTGTTGTTGTACAGAAGGGAGAAGAAGGAGGAGGAGGAAGATGAAGGGAGGTAGAGAAAGAGAGAGAGAGAGAAGGAGGGGTAGGACGGATGTTTTTAGGTGTTAACTCTTGTTGATTGGATCTTCTGATGGCGATGATAAGAATCTTGTCATGCAGGTCAGAGGTCGGCTCATGGCAGTTTTATATATCATATATTGTGTCTGTCTTGTCCTAGTCCCTGCGAGGAACATCGACAACACAACACTGCATGCTCAGCCCCACCCACCTGTACATGCATACTCGACTCGGCGTATGTTTCGCCCACCCTAGACCATCGTCAGAGTCCGATAATGAATCGTCGACGAGGGATCCATTGGCAGGAAGCCCCCCGGGAAAATCTCTACCGTATGGACTGATGGGAAAGTGGGAAGCAACCATGTCACGAAAACACCCAAAAATAAAAAAAAAATAAAAAATAAAATAAAAAATAAAAAAAATAGGGACCTGGCCCTCGAGTTGCACTTGCGATCTTCGGGGGCGTAGTAGCAATCATCATCAGCCGGCGGGAATTCGTGCAAAAATTGGGCCTGCCGCTTCCGGCGGGACGAGTCAAGCTCTCTCTCTCTCTCTCTTTCTATTGTCTCTCCTTTTTTTTTTGGTTGTTTTTCATCTTTTTTTTCTCTCCTTTCTTTCTCTGTTTTCATTTTTATTCCCGCTGCCCCGCTTATTACGGTCCTTCCCGTCAAGAGGTGGTGTGAAGAGAATAAGTCGGAAACAACGATACGAGACTCAGCTAGGGGCATGGCATGCTCTCTCCTCTTTCGTCATCACCCAAGAATATCGAAAGAGAGAAGGAACGAACGGACACAGCCCTAACAGCTGGCCCAACAAAAAAAAAAAAAAAAAAAAAACGGCCTAGACTTCTGTATCCACACCCTCATCCACACCTTCCCTTCCCTGCTCTTCCCTCTTTCCCTCTTCCCCCCCCCCCCTGACAAGCTTTATTTTGCTCTGGCCAAGCTGCAGGTCTCGGATCCCTACCGAAGATCAGTCGGGTGGCTCCATGTCTACAACAGCGACGGGAATCACGCCACGATTCTTTTTCGTGGTGGGCCCCGCCCTCTGGCCTGGCTCGTCGCCGACTCCCCTGGAAACGAGCGACGCTCAGGAAATAAATCATGAGATTCCACATGCCAGCCGGCAGCACCTTATCTGGCCCGGCCCTCCTGCAACGTCAGAGATGTCAGGCCAGATTCACTCGGTGGTACGACTTTCCCATTTTCGTCTTCTCTCTCGCAACCTTTTGCCCCTTCTTATGTCACTTTGTCAGCCTCGAGAGAAAATCTATCTTGCCTTGACCACGCCGTGCCCATCTATATCTGGCGCCACCTTATGTGGGCTGCCGCGTGGGGGGCCAGTTCCAGCAGAGCCTCAATCTTCATCTCTCATATCCCATCAATTGCCACTACCAATACGACATGCGGCACTTCCCACCCGGTTCCCAGTAGAGTTCGGGAGTGAGACCAAAGAAGAAAAAAAAGAAGAGAAAAAAAAAAAGGCCCTTTTAAGTTGCACCATGTATTATGGTCCTATGATACATGATCCTCTCTTTCTCTTGTTCTCAAAAGAGGGCCCCCCACTTTCGGCCTCGGGGACCCGATCAAATTTGTTTCGCGATCTTGCGAATATTTCAGCTCGAGGCCTCTCAGCTCTCTCCCTCTCTCTCTGTGTGTGTGTGTGCCTTACCGCAACAGTAGACCGATCCCCTTTCCCCTGACGGCCAATGACCGCTCAGTCGCCTGTCGTCCAACCTCCGGTGTTACCTGCGTAGATTCGATCGGATTACGATCGGCCCCGTCGCTCATAAACTTACTTACTACTTGGTAGCCAGCCTGGCCCTTCTTGACCGCGTGATTCGACCCAGCTTCGTTCCGAATATCCTGTTACGCTTCTTGTCTTGGAAAATCTTCCATTGACTCCGGCATCGCAGATAACCCTCTCCCTCTCCCTCTTTCTCGGCCTTGCCCAGCACGGTGGAACTCGCTGATCGACGTACTATACGTACCACCACGCCGTACCACGAGTACCACAGTACACATAGATCGGAGACGTGCCTGGGCCCCAGCTTGTGTGGTTCGAGCCCGCCCTTCGGAAAGTCTTGAGCTTCACGATGAGGAGAGCGTCCGAGAGTGAGCGAGCGACTTGTTTTTTTTTTCTTTCTTCCGAGATGGGTCTGGGATGAGAAGAGCCTTTCCTCCTCACACCCTAGGTGGATCTCATCAAAGGTCTACATACGTTATGGACAGCCGACTTTGTCTCACTCTAACGCCCGGCTGGAGAAACTATATCCTGTCTTAAGGCCGCAAGGTAAGCTGTCTGTGTGACACGGGGAAGAGCAGCCTGCGGTCTTCTCTCACAGAGCCATACTTCCAGAGTCGCGCGAATTCCGGCTCTCGACAGACCACCACCAATGATAGTCACACTCAAATACGTTTCCTCGGGCACATTACTGCTGCTGGGCATGGGCCAAATCCTCGAGGGTCTAGGTCTAAAAAGGGAGAGGGAGGGGGGAGGGGAGGGGAGGGGAGCCACAATAATAATAACCCCTGCTCCTCTAGAGGCATGCTTCCTGCCGGGGGAGTTTACTGATCCCATTGTGACTTTTAGATCCCATACCCTGTCCAGAGGAAAGATTGCAGGCTTCTCCATCAGCTTCCTGCAGATGACCGATCAGCATCTGCCGAAATATTACAGAATGGACCACCCTGTACGCACCGCACCGGGTGGTATTACATGATGTTTCAACCCCAATCCACCCAGTGTTTCTTGCCACTTGTACGCTCTCCAGATGGATGGCATGAGGTGCGCTTCATAGAGCTGGCCACAAGCTTGAGGAGCTCGTCAAATGTCCTGCACCACACCACCGAGACGGGCTGGTTCTCACTGTTCTGTCTCTTACGGCACAACATCCTCCTGCAATGTCATGAGAAAAGATGGTCCGAATAGAGTATTCAGTCAAGCTTCGCCCTCCAACAGGTGTGTGTCTGCAAGATTCGGGAGGGCCTTGACGGGAACCGGACAATATGTGACTCAGCGTCAATGTCGTTTCTATATCTGTGCCTCATGCCGTCACCAAAATGACTCCAGGGCGCGGCCTCTTTTGTACCTCGCCCATTCTTGAAGCCAATGGGAGCCTCGGTGCTCACAAAATTGAAAACATAAGCTCTAAGCTCTAGGTGTCTCTGTCACGCGATCCGCTCTCCTGACATCGTGCAACACCCCTCAATTACGCATCGATTGATGTAGACACTGCGACATCAAACGATCAGGATTGTCTCGAGGAGAAGGAGAGAGTAAGTACGGAAACGCTATATAGATAGATATTATCGCGGCGTTATATTCGACAGCGGTGTAATGTCCTCACTCAAGGCACCCAGCAGCCCTAAGGGGCCATTTTCTCGTAGATGTAGTATTGCTTACTGTTACCCATGTCATCAAGTCTCCAGCCTGGTAAAATTCAAAAGTCTTGACTGGCCCGATGGCATTCCCCTCCTGGGACAATCCCCAGAGCTAGTGATCCTTCAGCCGTTTCAGCCAATGACAGAAGTAGCCAGAGGGGAACAACATTCAGATAATAATGCATACATACATACTGCAGGCCCGACCTCCCACTTAAACTCGGTGAGACCCGCAGTGGGAGACTGCTATGGCCAGCCTTTGACAAATGGTGCTAGCAGCAGCATGAACTGCTCACCGGGGTCAAGACGTACGGTAACGGAGTATCCTTCCATTCTCAGGGAACCATCATAATTAGTGAAGAGTTAGCCACCGGTACGGAGACTACGAGTGCATTTGTGCGAGTCCGATCGTCTACGCAGCTATATAGGCCACAGCCATTTCCAGTCAGCTGGGAGTGGTCACTCCTTTTAGCTGTCGCATAGCATTCTTATCATCTCTCTTGTCTGTTCTCTGTGTCCTTCTTGCCTCACTGCCCCTATTTCACAAGTTCGTTCCATCGAGAAAACAGATCTGAGCTAACATATCACACAATTATCGTCTATGGATCGGAGAGTAGCGCATCCAATAATTACCCTCCAGCTATTTTAATTAGACAGCGCAGGAAAGTGGGGGTGATACTCGCACTGAAGAAGGGCTCTGCATTCAGCAAGGTTTGCCTTCACAATTTCCCCTTGAGCAATCCAGTTGTTGAATGAGATGTTCAATGCATGCCTCCTCGCCGGAAAAGGTAGCAGCGTGGAACGCCGAGTAAACCGCTAGGTATCTGTGAATCCCGCAAGATCAGATTCAGTGACTTGCAACCATGCCTCCAGCGAGAATAAAAGTCTTTGTAAGAAAGTCAAGGTCACGATTTGTTCTGTATCCTATGATTGTACGGTACTCCGTCTGATTCAGGAAACACTAGTATCTAGCAATCCTCACCTTGACCTTCCTACCTCTATATTGATTGCACATCAGTAGAGTGAGCACTCCCCTCTTTGATCTTGTCGGGTGATGTTAATCATGATCCTGAATGCCGTGGTCCTGCGCATGTATACTATCGGCCTGCGATGAGGATATAGTAGAATATTCAGCAGTGCGAGAGTGTTTATTTGAAGCCTGTTGACTCCCGCTTCGCTTGGTTCTTCATATTACCTCGCTTCTGCCCATTCTGACATTTGATATCGCTCTGGGGACTACAAGTCAACGCAAAGCCGAAGGTCGGAAGAATGTCTCCATACGCCTGGACTTCTAGTATTATTGCTTCTACTCTAACGGCCTATGCCTCTCCTTGCTGGGCCATCGAACTCCTGACCAAACCTTGAACGGCGAAACGCATCCCGCTGCCCTCACCTTCGGCGCCATAGAGCGTCTGGGCGGCTTTGGCAGCTTCGTCCTCGGGTATCGACAATTGAGGCATGCCCGTCGCAAACCTACTTGGGCCTGGGAACGTAGAGCCAGCAGCTGGGCCCACGGATCCGCCACTGTCGGAAACTCCAGGTGCAGCGGCTCAGTAACTCAATAATGAGGGTGGATTAATCATATAAAAACAGCCGATGGATTCATACTGACTACCTTTAAGTAATAGTGAGACTGACGCACAAACAAGCACAGTCCATCCTTGCATTGAGTTTGAATGCCCAGACAGAAGCTGATCACAACAACCCTTTAAGTTTGGACCACGTACGAGATGAAAGTGATAGTTCATAGGAATAGGAATTAGTGGGTGTCTTCCTTGTTTATCAAGAAAAATGTGAGTTGGGACTAGGTACTATGCTCCTAATGAATGCTCGGCTTGCACAGCTGCTCATATAGATCATAATATAGACATTAGAACATGGAAGATTGTATATATGTGATAAGATTATACCTTCTCATATTTTTGTTTGTGTATTGCAACAAGTAATTATTATCTAAATATTGTAACAAAGTTATAGTTTCTAATTAGCTATTGGAATCCGGTGTTGGCCGAGGAGGGCAATATCAAAGAACAAGCTCCTACATAGCAAGTCTGCCAGCGATAAGGAAACCCATAAGTTAATTTACTCTTCCTCGTTCTGCTCCTATCAAACTTCAAGACTACGGGGCGTTGTCGAATGTCTTCGGCCTTGGCAACAGCGTGTCATGTTTGACCATTCGCCAGATAATATTCTATGTAGTCTCCACCCCTCGAACAAGCATATCGGTTTCGGAATGCCAGGGGGTTGTCGGCCGAGAGTCTTGTTGACTCTATAATTGATCACTCTAGCAAGAACTGGAGCTCAGAGGCCGCTCGGATGAGACGCTCTCTGATAAGGTCTCAGAACAACAACAACAACAACAACAACAACAACAACAGACTTGTGCGAAGTGCAAAAGTTGGTCTGCCCTTCCCCTTCGTGTAACTGATTCAGACTTCCCGCTGAAATGTGGGGAGAAGAAGAAGAAAAAAAAGAAAAAAAAAAAAAAGCTGCGCCAGTTCGAATGTCGAGCATCCGAGGAATCCCGTGCATTATTGCCGTCGAAAATTAATATCCCAAGTACTTAAACTTAGACTCAGGAGAAAAGCAGAGTCATGGTCCAGAACCCTCTTTGGATCCACCCCATCAAGGTCTTCCCCCGTGCATTTTACTTAGTACCTTTTCAGCCAGGGGCAGTGATATCATTTTTATCCCTTTCCATCTCTGAAACCTTACGAAACCTTACGAAACCCTAACGTCCGAGTTTTTGACCAACTCCAACGAAGGCCTCTCGGGATCAAGAAGAAAGGACCTTTATCGTCGACACCAAACCCCCGAACGACGACGGCGATGTTCACTTGCGCCCAGCTTCAGACACTTTGCTAACGAAGGCCGCATATGCTGCACAGTCACTCGTTCTACTCTATACTCATTCGTTCTACTCTGCTCATCTTTTATCCGTCGGCCCCCGAGAGCCCGTCTCGGCTCTGCGCTGCCCTGGGGCAAAGCGCAACAAACAAACATGGTCTACAGCGTGCCAGTCACGCTCGTCAACCCGGGCGAGCAGAGCTTCCTCCCCGGCGCGTTTAGCGGGTCGGCGCAGGTGATCCTCAACACAACCTCGTTTACCAACGTGATCGGGCAGCTGGGCACCGTCTCCCAGATCTCCGAGACACAGCTTGATGGCGGGTCACCTGCGGCGCTGACGCTTATGTCGACGGGCTGCTACGTCAATGCATCGAGCGAGTCGGCCGTGGAAGGGGCGGGGGCGCGTGCAGGCGACGGGTTCCGCGACTGCACCACGGCGTGCTCGGACTTGAGCATGATGTTCAACTCGAGTTATACGCTGTGGAATTGCCTGACGTTGGCGGCGGCGAGCCGATACGTCGAGGACCAGGGTTTGATCCTCGACTCGGACGAGCTGGCGGTGGTCGGGGACAGCATGGGCTTCAGCACCCTGGACCAGTTCAACGCGACGAGTATCTTCTCGAACACGCTGGACTGCATCAAGTCGTCGTGCCAGGACTACAGCCTGGGGTCGTGCTCCAAGACTATCACGACGCTGGACATCAGTGGTGTTTCGGACCAGGTATCAGCACTGTACAGTGGCCTGCAGGGCTACTGTGATGGGATGGACAGTGCCGTCAACTCTGATATTGCTGGCCCAGGGGTAGGTCAACCCCAGTGGACTCTCTCCTTTCCCGTCGCCTGCCCAAGTCACTACTTACCTCTTTCGCTCTCTCTCTCGAAGGAGAACGATGGCTAATCTTACCAAAACTGCACCCACAGGTTGTCCTTTCCTATATCCTCCAGGGTGCGCTCGCCATCATCGTCTATGTCTTCATTAACCTCCTCACAAGCTGGCTGCGACCCATCCTCTCCCTTGTGTACACCATCCAGGACCGCGTGCAGGGCCGACGGCGGCGGCCAGATCGATCGATCGACCCCACGGTGGCGGGCCTGGAGCCACAGCAGCAGAGAAACCCCTGGCAGCGAGCAGGCGAGCACCAGCGGGAACTCGCGCGGTCCCGCGCAGCAGAGGCGCTGACGTCGGCGCTGGTCGAGTTTCAGGAGATGCAGGGCTTCTTCGTGGCGTCGATCCAGCTGGCGACGCTCATCATCTTCGCCTCGTCGGACCACACCGCGATGCTCAGCAGCACCAGCTCGTTCGCAGAGGCGGTGATGAACGTGGAGATTGTGCAGATGCTGTCCATCAACGGGATGCTGCCCGTCATGTTCACGCAGGTCGGGCTGATGCGGCTGGGGGTGCGGTGGTGGTACATGACGTCCCTCATGCTGCTCGTCTTCACCATGGCCATCATCATCTCGCAGAAGAGCCTGATGCCTGACTACGACGTGCTGTGGAGCTACTTCACTGAGGAGTCCCCCATCGCCATGTGCGGCTACAACCCGAGCCCCATGACGTACTGCCTCGACTCGCTGAGCGTCATCGACAAGGCCCTCAGCAACATGAACTCGGCCCTGTTCTTAGGCTGCGTGGTGTCACCGGCGCTGGTCATGGACCAGGCCTGGCACACGCTCGACCACAGCGGGCGGATGACGGGGCTCCTCAATGCGTGGGAGCTCACCAACCCGACTGTGCTGATGCTGCGGCGGCGCGTGTGGCCGGTGTTCAGGACGGTGACGTGGTTCGGTCTCGAGTTTGCGCTCCTCATCTACGTGGGCATGTACCTGAAATCGGTCATCGACATCCTCCAGTTCGTGGGCTCATCCGCCTCCGACTGGACGTTTGGGCAGCTCATCGCCATCATGGTCTGGGCGCCCGTGATCGGCAAGTACATCTACTACAACATCTTTGGCATCACAGAAGGGGTCGGCAAGCGCATACCGAAACGCTACAAGGTCGTCGAGGTTGACGACGACGACGGGGGCGACTCTGGCACGGGCCCAAGGCTCTCCTACATGGAGGAGGAGGAGGAGGAGGAGTGGAGGAGACAGGGCATGGGGCCACGGAAGCCCACCTTCAGCAGCACCAAGAGCAGCGTGGAGAGTTTCCAGCTGTCAAGCCGGAAGCCGACCTTCCCAACGCTGAGCCGCGAGGATACGCTGGTGGGGACATTTACGCCGAACGTACCTGGGACGCCTTATGTCGACTCGCCTTATGATATCTGCGGGAGGAAGAACAACCCCTTTGACGATCTTGGGAAAGGGCAGTTTGACAAGTCATAGAGAGGAGAGTGTGTGCTTGTATATATGTATGTAATTATGCCACTGCTTCTAATGAAAGTTCACAAAATGATATCAAATCCGTTTGCGAGAGAGAGAGAGAGAGTGTGTGTGTGTGTGTGTGTGGGCAAGAGGGGGTTTCTGGGGGGGGGGGGGAGGAAATTGACTTTCACGTCCACCAAGACATGCCATATGTCCCAAGACTGACTGGCCTTCCAAATGGACCCCAAGGAAAATCCATAAAATGAATGACCCACAAATTCTCTACTGACATCAACATACATATGCAACATCCAGCGCCTCCCAGCTCGTTGGCACGTTGGCATTGGCGGAGAGTTCAAGCGGACGGCGGGACACTGCAGGGAGGACAAGACCCGAACAGCCCGAGCACTAGAAAAAGGAAATACGCGGTCAGGCATTAATTAAAACGTTACACAACATCTACATTGGGCCGTAACCACAGCCACTTTTACTGCACGCCGGCCTTGTTTTTTCCTCCTCTCACTTCGTGCACATGAGCAGAAGCAGCTCTGGTTGTTGGTGGCTTCTCTCCTGCACATATCGACCCGCCCCCCCCCCCCCCCTCTCTCCGGGTTTCCAGGAAAGGTGGACAGGCGGGCGACCCCTCGACGCACTTCCTCGTCCTTTCTCTCTTCTTTTCTTCTTCGTTTGCCTAGGGAAGCACTTCTACAACACATAAGCCTCTGACTGGGAACCCTTTTGAAGACCCTGGCCGGCCCAAAGTCTCTGTCCCCTCCCGTCTCGCATTCACCGAGCTGTTTACTATTACATGCTCTTTCACCGTTTGTCCCTCATCATGGATCCAGGTCTGACGCCTCCCGTCTTGACCAAAGACGAGGACCCTCCACCACGTTATGAGGAGCCCAACGCCGCCGAGCTGCTGGCGAGAGCTGCTCCCATGGGGGCAGGGCGAGCACCGTATCAGGACTTCGCGGCGACAGCATTCGTGCAAATGACTCTGATGAACCACGCCCAAGCAACAGCACGCGAGGCAGGACTAGGACTAGGGGCACAAAGACAATTGCAGGCAGCAGCACGAGGAGCAGCAGCGCCAGCCCTGCAAGGCATCTTGGGAGAACCGAGGATCAGCGCGTGGATGGAGGCAGAGTGGATCGGCAGAGCCATGGCAGCACAACAGCAGCGCTGGCTTGAAAACAGGGCAGCCGCCGCCGCCGCCGCCGCCGCCGACCCCCCTCTCCCTCCTCACCCCTCCGTGATCATCTCGCCCTCGCCCATGCTCAATCTGTACCGCAACCTCGAGCGCACCCATGCCGATTTCAACCGCCCCTTTCTGGGCCGGCACCAGTCGGACCCGCTGTACGCCTTGACCACCGAACACGACGGCTACGGCAGCAGGGAGACCATGGTGCACAGCGGGCCCACGCGGGGCCACGCACGCCTCGCGACCCTGCAGCAGGGCCTCGACACGGAGCAGCAGGCCCGGGCCCGGGTCACCCTGTCCCGGCGGCTGCCGGGCCAGGACCACGCCGAGCCCGTGGTGATGATGAAGGCCGCGATGCGGTTCCGCATGGAGGTGCCGTGGCCTGGCACTACCGCTGCCGACCGGGTCGCCTGGCGCAGCGAGGAGTTTGAGTGGCGGCCGGCGGCAGCCTTCATTGTCGCCGAGCCGGCGGCGCAGTCCAGCCGGGGCAGCTGGCAGCTGGTGCGCCTGTCGGACGAGGAGATCCCGGGCGCCTTTCGGAGGAAGGGGACGGGGCCGAGGACACATGACCAGCACGAGGTGGTCGCTCTCTGCGAGACTGTCGCGGGGATGGTGGTCGGGCCGGCGCTGTGGTCGCTCCACTTCACCGGGACGGGCGCCAGCGGTGGGCTGGGAAAGAGGTGGGCGTTGGTGGCGGTGGCGACGGGGATAGTAACCCATGATATCGATTGTGGTGTTTTCTGAGAGATGCTGTGTGTATGTGTGAGAGAGTGAGAGAGAGAGAGAGAGAGAGAGAGAGGGAGAGGGAGAGGGAGAGGGAGAGGGAGAGGGAGAGGGAGAGGGAGAGAGAGGGAGAAAGGTTAGATTTGGAAAATGTGGGCAGATTTGCTGACTTGGCCTGGAATGTTGAGGATTTCTGTAAAGGTTCTGCTTCTGTTACTCTTCTTCTTCTTCTTCTTACGTTCTTTCTCTTCTCCCTATGTTGATTTCACAAAGGGCCGGGGGAAGAACATCACCAGTTTGGATGCACGAGGAGAAGGCTTTTCTTCTTCTTCTTCTTTTCCTTGCTTGTTTTCATTGAGACGACCAGAGACTCAATACATGATATCGTTCCCATGTCTGTCAGCTATGTGAGCTGACGAACATAATCAGTAATCGTCCTGCGAATACTCTTCCGCCTCGCGATCGCCCTCCGTCCCTGCGGCGACTCGGAACAGCGGGCATGCGTGTACAGGTTGGGATTCGAGCCGCTCCTGTTCCTAGCCCTCGGGGGCTCCTTGAAGCTGACGTGACGACCCTCCCGGTCCGCGCCAGGCCAGGTCTGCGTGAGGGTGGGTCTCGTGTCGGGGGCATCGGCAAAGTCGTGACTCCCTGAGCTCGTAGAAGAGGACGATGAGTCTCGACGGCCCACGCCCCGCTGTTGGGTCGGCGAGATGTCTCCTGTGTCTCTACTACTGGCATCATCGTCATCACCATCATCGTCGTCGTCGTCGTCGTCGTCGTCAGGTTCGGCCTCAGACTCGGCCTCCTGGATCTCTGCGAGCTTGGGCTGGGCAGAAGGAGATGCGTCTGCCCAGGCGTCAGAGTAGAACTGGTTGAGCGGTGGCTGCTGCTTCGGCCTCGGTAGGCTGGTCTGGCCGCTCTCGACACGCTGGCGCTCGTCCTCTGTAGCCTGCTGGAGAAAGACCTCATAGTCCGAGGGCCCGCCCCCCTCCTCTGGCGGTCGCGCGAGGACCTCCAGACCGCCGCCGGGCTGCCTTCCAGTGCCCTCCCGACCCGCCTCGTCTTTCCTGCTCCCGGGCTGGACCGCTGTCCCGAGCTCGTCGCCCAGCTTGGGAGTGCTTGGCTCCTCCAGGCCCTCGCTGACACATTCTGCAGCGCGGTGTGGCGTGAAGATGACTGGCCTCTCTGGCTTTGCTGCTGGGTCCGTCTCTGGTTCCGAACGCAGTCGGCGCAGGCGTTCCATCATGCCGCTCTTCCTCGGGGCAGCGTGGCTTCTCGGGTTTTCCATCCTGTAAGGGGGGAGGTTTCGGTGGTTTTTTTTTTGTGGTTTTTTTTCTTTCTTTCTTTCCTTCGCCCCGGCTCCTTTCTTCTTCTTCCTTCTTCTTTTCCTCAGCAGGTCCTGAGCGAAATCGATTGTGGTGTGACGGTCCCCCAAGGTCCTGCCAGCCGTGCTAGAGAAGAGGGGAAAACGCTCGCGATGTAGCTGGGCACGATGAGGTAGATTTGTTGATTAGACAATGATTAGATGGGGGATTGTGAGTTTTTCTTCTTCTTCTTCTTTTTCTCTTCTTTTTTTGGTATGAAGAAGATCAGCATGCGTCCTCGTTAAAAGAGATCTGCGCCGCGCACGCTACACACGTTCCGAATCTTTCTTTCTCTTTCTTTCCCTTTCTCTCTCTCTCTCTCTCTTTTGCCTAACCTCTGAAAAGATAGATTTCTCTTCTCCTCAAGTGAGTGAATTATATGAGGGACATATTGGAGAAGATGGGGGCGGAAAAAAGGGGGCGGCGAGCAGATTTCTGGGAGGGATTTTGGAGCCTGCAGAACTTCAATCACCAGAAATGTCCCTTCCCCCGGGAAATAAGACATTTGGTGTGTGGATCCACTGCGGGTGCGCCCGGGACTACCCCGATCGACGGCTTTTTTTGTTTTTTGTTTTTTTGGTTGACGCGCCATATTTCAGGCCCCCCACTTCAGTGGTGGTTGGTGGTAATTATCCGCCGCCCCAGGGGGCCAGCGTGCCCTTGCCCACATCTCGCCAGGCACCACAGGGGGGGCAGGGCGCTAAAGGGTTCAGTGCCTAGGGCCTGTTTGTCCCACTGAATGGTCCTGAGAGGAGGCACTTCCTTGAGCAGTCAGTCGGTCATGGGCAGAATCAAATTACCGAACGAAGTATCCATAGCCATTCACTCTCCCTTTTTTTTTTCTTTTTCTTCTTCTTCTTCTTCTTCTTCTTTCCATTTCTAGGCCAGGTGGACGGTAACTGGAATGAGGCTTTAAACATTGATCGGCTCCAGCACATGTTAGATAACTCTGGCACATGTCAAATGTCAGGGACGCAGACTGCTGTAGCTCGACGCGGCGGCTCTGGTGCCTATGCATTTATTCTAATCTAGGGAAGGCTTCATGAGCTATACCTTGGACAGACTCCAGCTGCCAGAAGCCTGAATCAGCTGGGTTCCTCTCCGTCCTCCTCGAGCTCTGGGCCCTCGAGCTCTGGACGAGGGCGTCTACTGCTGATGCTCACATGTCTGTCTTTTGCTGGACTGCGCTCAATGACAGGATCACACTCTCGTTTCGGAAGAAGGAATGAATCATCATTAGGACCATGATCAAATAAGTCCCTTGCGGGCCTCAACGAACAAGATGTTGGTCCGGAGTCGGCATAGGACTGTTTTAATGTTCAAACGGCCCCTCCCTCGGATGCACATCCAAAGCTCTGGTCTCTACTTAGCTCCCCATCTAAAGATCAATGACGGCACCCTACACCTGCAATTGTCTTGCTTGAGAGCCCGTTATGTTGAGATCGGTAAAGGCTCTAGAGGTGAGCTAATTTTGGCCGTGTATAGAGAGGATCTTCCACTCCCTCTCCTCCAGGCAATAGAAACAAGCCGGCTTTCCAAGCCATCTGCACCTCTTCCAAACGATGCTCTCGACACATCAACACAGCTCGACCACAGAGGAACCCTTCTTCCAGAAGCATCCGCCACCATGAGAGCAATCTGGCTCACCGTCTTCACTTCCGCAGCTGCCATCTTCGCAGGCACGGCCCCGGACCAGCAGCAGGATGTTGCCGTCGGAGATGCCGCCCTCGAGCTCGAGGAGCTATACGTCGATACGCAGCCTTCAGTCCTGCCTGACCTCCTGACTCTCGTCAAGGTCGAGTGTTCCATGATCGGTGGGTGACCCCCGAGGCCCGAACCTACTGACTTCACCGTTGGGGGGGCAACCCCCTGCCCTAACGACCGGTGGCTCTTGACAGATGCAATCCTCACCAGATACGAGGAGGCACACGACGTGTCCCAGAAGAAGACCGCAAAGCTGGTCGGGCGGAGGCTCAGGCGCATGGCCAGAGCGATGACCCGCGCCAAGCTGTTCCTGGAGAAGACCAGCCCGCAGGCCCTCGACGGCGCAGAGACGCAGGACCACTGCGACCACGCCTGCATGGCGCAATATACAAAGGCGATCATCAAGGAGCTTGCGACCGCGTCGAGGAGCGCCCTCCTGAAGCTCGGCCTGAGTAAGCATGGCCGCCCCCAGGACCATCTGCCTCTGTTGCGCATGCGCTAACCACGGTGCCTATTTTTTTTTTTTTAAATTTTGTTATTACTGCCAGATGCGCTCGGCAAGTACATCCAGCCAGCATTTATAGCCCTGAGCGGGCTTGTCATCACGGTGAACGGCATCGTGGGCGGCGCGCTCGTCTTCATCACCACCCTGGTCAACGCGCTGTTGCTCTCCATAGCGGCGGGGATCGCCTTTCTGGGCCATCTCGTGTCCGAGACGGAGAGGGCAAAGGCTGGGGGGCCCGGTGGTCCCAAGACCGCAGAGATCGCAGACCTCCTCGATGGACTCGGATGGGTGGTGGATCAATAGCCGAGTGTGAGCTGAGAGGGGGGTGGGTACATTGATACTTGAGAGTAGTTATAAATTTACTCGTCGTTGGCTTCTGAAACTTGGTACTTTACGTTAGAACAAGGACATCTAAGTATTGGACTGGCCTTCATCTCCCTGCGGGGGTTGCTGTCGGGTTCTAGATAATACAGATTGGGTGCTTTTCCCTCTGTCCTTCCCAAGTACAATCTGAGCCCTTATGCTCTCCGGCCTGCCAAAGTAGGAATAATCCGGCCATGGAATCATGATCTGGGAATATGCTGTGAACGAACCAAGCCTATTGTATCAAGTATGCATTCCAATGTGCCCTTTCCGCTGGTCCGGTGGTAGAGCGATGTGCAAAAGAGTTTGCCTGACCCATCGAAATCTGAGGTTCGAGATATCCGACCGAGTGAGTTTGATCTCCTAAGCAAGTAGGTCTTGCCAACCTCTCCGGCCCTGAGAAGATAAACTGGAGCACCCTGACTTCCTGGCGTCGGCAATTAATGCTCAAAAATATAACAAGTAACCACGCAAGCCAGGCCCATTGGCAATAAGTAGATCAGATGTGTCCATTGAATGCCAGAGGGCCAGGAGGATCAGAGAGATGAGCGCCATGATGCCTTTTCAACCAAGTAAATCAACGGAATCTGATCCACTGTATTTGTGAAGAGGAAGCAAGTTATGGCTAAAAAGAAGAGAAGAGGAAGCAAGTTATGGCTAAAAAGAAGAGAAGAGGTCTAGCCCATATTACGATGGGAGAATGGGAAGTGGGTAATGTAATTAGTACGTGCCCTGGCTGCCGTAACGAGAGACGGGGGTCCCCATCAAGTAATTCTATTGAGGGAGAGTATTCACATGCACTCTATCCACCTGCGCAGAAGGCAAAGATATCCTCAGATACTATCTTGGTGAGCTGCTCAAGTCCTTCGTTCATTCCTCCGTTCATTTTACGCTGCTAACTGTGCATAGGCTATCTCTTCCAAAAAAAAAAACATCTTCTACATGTTACCCACCTACATTTGTGCCGATCATGGTGGTCCGTCATGCCTTACATCTCTAATCACCATCCACAGGCGGCCTTCGCAGGGACTTGCTGACCTTCTTCTTATCCACAAAATCCATCCTCGTCCGACAAAGCGGGCACGTGTTCTGATTCGCCGAGCTGAACCACTTGAACAGACAATCCCGGTGGAACAGATTCTTGCACGTCGTACATTTCTTGTCCGGCATCTTTCTGTCGACGGCGATGAACGAGTAGCAAATGGCACACTCGACATGGCCCTTGAGAGCACCGAGAACGTTGCGACGGAAGGTGGATAGCCCATCGATGATTGCGCCGTTCGAGATGGTGATGATTCCCTGGGTGATGCGCAGCCATGACTGCCATGTGCGCTCGCTGCAGGCGACGCGGTTCAGCCCCACGACATCGACAAAGTCAAGCGGGTAGTTGGGTTTGATTCGGATAAGCATCGAGGCCGACTGCTCGTCGCCGCCGTCGTCGATGGCGTACGTTGCAGTGATCTCCCGCTGGGCGTAGTTGACCTTGATTGCGAGTTCTTTCTCATCTGGATCTGAAACATCTTGGGAGCTTGACCACTTCTGGACTTCTGCGATGGCGTCACGGATGATGATCGGGGAGAAGTACTTGATCATCCAGGGCTCAATGGCTATCCTTGTCTGCTTGGAACGGCAGTCGAGGAACCATGTCTTGAACAGACCAGGGACGAATTTCAAGGTGAGGTAGAAGAGGTGGATGAGAAGCCAGTGCATGTTCTTCTCCTCAGGAAGCGAGTCGGCGATCTTGACGTCGTAGTCTTGTATGTCATCGACAGTCAACCCTTCCTTGTCGAGGTTGATAGGGCTGGCGGCTGAGTGGCCCAGGACATCAAACATGAATTCCATGAGAGGGCCGATGGCGCCATTGATTTTGAGGTCTTCCGTGTAATCAGTCCGAACCTTGTATGCAGCGCCTTCATAGGCATCAAAGACAAGCTTCCAGGACAAGAGATATGACCGTATAGGTGATGGGAACCGTACCAGCACTTCCTCCGGAAATGCTTCGAGGGTCGGTGCATCGAGAAGAAGTGATGTGAGCTCGTCAGGAAGCCTAGCTTGTTTCTTCTCGAGGAGGACGTTGAGAGACACTTGCTCCTGTGCCGCAGGTAACGCCCGGTGGATGAGGTTGAAGCCGGCCGTTTGGATCTCACGCGATTCGGATGCCACCAGGCCATAGATGTCCGTCAGGTCCTTCAGGTGTCCCATGGGAATATTTGCGGCTTCACGACACAGCAGGGCATCGACTATCTCTCGAGGTTGAGAATTGGTGCGTCCGGAAAGCTTGAGAAGATCCAGCAGGCCGCGGTACACAGAGTCCGCATGCGTGTCGATCGCGTCCACAAGATCATCATTCGGCTCGTCAAACTTGCGAAGGGCTGACAATAGCTTGACAGAGGCGTGTATGTAGGGTAGCCGTCGCTCAGAGTCGTCCTTGGAAGCATGATTCCACAGTGAGAGGCAGAACTCAATCGCCTGCTCCCAATAGGGTCCGTAGACCTCCTGGACGCATGGAAACAGGCGCTGGAGGGCTCGGCAGCTCTCCGTGGCCACCTCCACGCCTACATCTTCGGGACCGCGTGCAAACCAGGACGTGATCTGCTTCACAGCAAAGACAAGACGGTTGTTTGCCACTGGTAGCTGACCAAGTTCAAAGACGGGCATACAAGCATTGAGTAAGACCAAGGATTGTAAAGTCTTTTCGCTCTGAGGGTTGGCGCCGGCAATATCGCTGATTAGTCTGTTCAGCAGGTTGGAGACGGCTTTGGACCCTGCCAACATCTCGCCGTAACCCGTCAGGAATGCTGTCGAAGGAAGGACCGTCGCAGGAGATGCCTTCATGATATCGAGCTGAGCCACCCAATCCTCGACGGCACTTGCATGCCCGTGGGCGTCTGAAAACGCTGCGAAAATCTCGCTTAGCGCATGAGCGCTGTAGACACCGGTAGGAACAAGGGCCTTGGCCTGCTCGATCAGTGTGCCAACAAGCTCGTCAAGTAGACCCTGCCCTGCCCCTGGCGTCCAGCCCTGGGATTTCGTGAATATGCCATGCATGATTCTCCTTGTTGACGTCACGAATTCCTCGACCTCCCCCAAGAGGTTGGGCTCCTCGAGGTCCTTGAATAGCTTGTTCGCGTCCATGAGCGTTATCTGGTCAGACGCGAGCTCAATGACAAGATAGAGCAGATATAGCAGCTCAGCCTGGAAGCTTTGAGGTAATGCCTCTAGCTGAATGCCGTGGCCGAGTATCGCAGTGGTGTACATCGCCATCCGGGCTGGAACGGAAAGCCCTCTTGAGTCGCGCGGGAAGCTCGTAGCTGGCGACGGTAGGTCCTCCTTGGAGAGAAAACAGGCACCACCGATATTGCTTGTCAGCGCCAGAGCTGGGTTGATCCCACCTTGCAGGAAGTGCGAAAGCTCGTTGGCCCAGACTTTCGTATCTGGTAACATCTGCTCCAGATCTGTGTTGCCCGCCTCCAACGTGGCGGTAGCCTGCTGTACTAGAGTCTCCATACTCAACGAGTCTGGACCAGGTCGTTCGAGATTCTCTTGAATGATACTCAGGACAGATGGCTGCACATCGGCGTGTTTCTCGAGCAATGAACGAAGCTGAGATGCCCTAGAAGAGACAGCGGGCTCGTTGATCTCCATCATGCTGAGCAACTTTGTCGTCAGGTTGAAGTGAAGCGTCTCGTCCTCTGAGATTATGGTTGGACGCCGCCTCAGTATATTCTCAATTGCTTTCATGCTGGACTCGCTGTCATTGCCGAGCGTTTCAATGATGTCTGACGCCGAACTTCGTAGACTCGTTTCAGCCACCATGTCTCCAACTAGAGTCGCATCAAACATGTCCCAGGAACCGCCTCTCGATTGGGCGCACGCCAGAATGTTCTCCTCGAGGTGCTGTTGAAGGTCGAGAGAGTTCCTCGCCATCGACTTCACGGCAGGGATCGAGATAAGCTCTGTGAGATATGAGTCTGCTTGTGAACTGTCCCCCTGCATTTGAAGGAGGGACTGTACGGTAGCGGACCACAAAATCTCGAAGTCACCATGGTGGTTTTGGCCCAGAGCCTCAATACAAGAGATGATGTACGAAGCTGATGGTGATGATAACAGCCTGGCCATCTCCTCCCCGGAGCCCGTCGGGATCACTGACGTGAAAAATCCCTGGCCCTCAGCTGCGAAAAGGTATGGGCTCTGCTTCAAAGCCCACAACAAGATTGCAGCCGCCCCGAAGGGTTTGAAGTTCCTCCGCTTCAGTACATCCGCCGCTTCTCGCACCACAGTCGAGGCAGCAGCTTCGGTATAATCCTTGGTCCGCTGTTCATTGGATTGACCAGATGGCGCAGTCAAAGACGTATGAATGGCGCCCACCACAGAAAACCACCGTTTCCCATCCTCCGCGATCCTTTTCTGGGAAGACTCGAATTCCTTGGATACCTCAGGCAAGGAGGTGGAAAGTCGAGCTATGAGGGCCGCCCCCAGTCTTTCCCATTCCTTGCTCAAGGATTCTGTGACTTGTGTGTCTGCTGACAGAGCTGCCACGCTGTAGGCATGGGAGAGAAGAGACACTTGAACACCTGTCAGCCACTCTCCCTGGCGTTCTGTCGAGAATAAATAGTTGTCTGTCAACGGAAAGACCGTTTCGGAGATGAATCTGGCGCGAGATTCAGCATCAACTTGACCCAACAGCCGAGAGACCGTGTTCAGATAGCACTTCCAGGCATAAGGGGCATTGCTTCTTGGTTCCTCTCTTCTGCTGATCCCCGTCCTGAACGACTTGAAAAACTCCGAGGCAGCTCCCTCGGATATCGAGTCGGCGGGCAGGATGGCCAAAAGCTTGTCCAGGCCATCCCAGAAAGATGGTCGGCCACCCTGGGAGCCTTTCTCGATGAAACCCCGCAGTCTCGAAAGCGGCGATCGCTTGGTACCCCAAAGTTCCCCGTCGGCCCGCGTCAGTTCTGTGAGGACCCTGACAAGCTCATCCGCAGAGCCAAGCTGAGGCTTCTTGAGGGCGTCTGACGTAATGATCTTGGCGATTCGAGGCATGTGCGGGTCTAACAGCGCCTGTTGTCGTTCCAAGCAAAGCCGTAGGAGTCGGTAGACGATCTGCCGGACGCGAGAGTCATCGGCGGTGGCAAAGGACCAGACCGAGTCTCCAGGGCCGGACGAGAGGAATGTCTCGTACTCAGCGTAGAGCTTCTTCGTGTCTTCCTCGGAAAGCCTCTGAAGAAGACTCAGGACGAGGGAGAAGCCTCCTGCTATGGCACGGTAGTATTTGGCCTCGGCGTCTTCCGGCCTCGTGGATCGCTCGTCGCTAAGAGTGTCGGGCGTCTCTGTTATGGCCTCAGTTGCGTACTGCAGGATCTGGAGCTGGCACTTCTTCCAGAACTGAGTGACCTTCTCTTCCGTTGTAAAGACCGCAGACAATCCCTGCGTGGTGGCTTTGGCCACGGGCTTGTCCCGGTCGAAAGAGCCAACCAGCCAGGCACCAGCGACCTTGGGTATCCTCTTCTCCATTCGTTTCCTGGCGGATTGCAGCAATTCGAACTGCAGAGCATGTGACAGCTCGCGGACCCGGCGGTCGTTATCGATTGATGTCCTCGGGTAAAGCTGAACCCACGCATCAAGGACAGCATCCTCCACGCCTCCATCCAGCTCGTGAGGGTGTGCTTGTGTATATGTGACCAGATCGGCCAGCGCCTTGGACTTGGTAGTGCCGTCCTTCTTTAAAAGGTTCTTGAAGGACACGACGACATTTGGGTCGGAGATCGAGGACAGGTCTGGAGGGTCGGAGAGGTAGGAGAGACTGCCGGAGCTTGTTGATGGCGTGGCGAAACCACCAAAGGAGGACGGAGCTGGGCTGCTGAAGCCTTTGCCAACGCCCAAACGACCCTTGGGAGCCATATCGGCCCTCGTGACTTGAGTATGTGGCAAGAGGAAGAGATGGGCGTAGGTATCGATCGGTGGTGGTGGTGGTTGGGGGGGGGGAGGGACGCCACTAAACGAAGGAAATGGTCAACTGTAGAGAGACGTCGCAAAAAGATAGGCTCAGATGCAAGAAAGAGGTTGGGATCATGACAGCCCGGAGTACAAGGCCACAGGGTACAGAGCTCCTAGATATATAAGAAAAGGATCGGAGATGGTCATAGTTATGGTCATGTTTTGGACGATCTGCGCCGAGGGAAAAAAAAACCGACTTCTTCAGATCGACCCCGCGGTGGGAATGAATGATGAAGGTGCGTCACACCGACCGCTAAGCAGTAGGGAGCTACTAGGTATTATGCACGTCTAGGCAGCGTCTGCGGCAGGGTCCTAACAGCAGGCCCATCGCCCCACATCTTCTCTACAGGGGGAGCACCTTGGCATGAGGCTTAGCTCAGCAGCCAAACCCGAGCGTTGAAAATAAATAACATTGCCCATAAGTGGACAAGTATTGTATTTTGGATCTCGTTCTTCCAATCAACGCCAATCAGACTGTGGAGTCTGAGACTGGTTTTGAGTTCCAGTCAATGTGTAGTCCATCTTCCAAGAGAAGTGCAAATCTTGGATCAAGCTCGAGTGACTATTGTGACCACCAGGAAGAGACACGTTCCAGTCTTCTGTTGCTTCATGCTCGAGGTAGTGGAGATGGAGGGTTAGCCAGCCTGCTGTATGAGGATCATCATCAGAGAGGACAGCGACTTCAAATGTATGTACTTGCTAGCATATACGTAAAAAGACTTGGCCACAGCAACCCGCAGCTATCGTCTCCTCTGTCGCCCTTATTCCACTTCCTTTCCCTTTCCCTCCACCTGTTTGCCCTTTCCTTCCTCCTCCTCCTCCTCCCCCTGATCATTGTTTTCCTCGACCGGTCCCTCACGGCTCTCTGGCTCGGGCTGCTCACGGAAGGGCCACTTGTACGGTGGGTGCGCATGATACGAGCATAATGCCAGAGGCAGACGCAAGAAGCCCTCAGTCCTGGAACCGGAGTCCTTGCATGTTTCACACGGGTTACATCCCAGACCGGAGCAGACCGAGCATGTTACCCATGTCTTCACCCACTTGTCTTTCTTGTACTCGTCCATGATGAACCGTCCATGCATGCCGTCGCAGGCTTCGCACGGGACTTGGCCTACAATATCGCTGTATATGCAGTTCCTGGGGCATCTTGTCCAATCTCCCCAGGTGACCACACCGGGCTTTTGCGTCGACTGACCACACCAGGGACATATGCCGGCTGCCATTGTATTTATCTTTGACTCGACTGGATGCCTTAAAGTTTGACCTTGCTGTATGACCTAATATTAGTATCCATGAACATTAAATTATAAGGGGTGTCTAAGCATTGGTGTAATTAGTACATGTAAGTATCAAGGAATTGTGTATGTCTTGACTCTTGATTAACGAAATTGTTGATAGTTTTGTTGCGCCTGGCCGTTCGTTGATTTTTGTTTGACTAAAATTCGCACTCTTCTAGTTGCTGTATTTCTGGGATTTTCTTTTTTTTTCTCCCAAGTTGATGTAGATGTCTCTGAAGGCGAGTAAATAGGTATCTGATCGGTATATTAACATCCAGCGCCCCCTCTCTCACATCGCCTAGTCCTATATGAAGTATGTATACATGGTGAGTCAGTTGCGTGACGACGAGAGTTGGTTGTATTCGCCCATCATGATATTTTTTTTTGTTTTCACTGGGAAGTTCGTGATGTGGTCTACCCCTGATAATTGTAGCTTGAGAGTGACCACATGTCTACATCATGACAAAAGTTAGTGAAGCAGAACACACGTACGTCTATATGGCTCAGAACCGGCCATATCATTTGAAGTTACACTCCATATCCTATTGTTGTTGTCTTGCTCGTGATCCGCAATGTTTCCTTTCTCCGAGCTGTCTCTCACTATTACGCCCCCGTCAGGCCTTTTTTAAAACCCCACCTAGATCGAACGGAAGCAGAGAATCCACTAAAGACAAAACGAGGTACATAGGTTGCTCTTTACTTTCCTATGGCTACCCTCTGTCATGGTCACATGTGTCGAATAGAGGCTCCTCCTGCCATGCGAGCCATCTAGAAGGTTTCACGTCGGAGGCCGCTCGTCACCCACAAGGTCTATTGCCGGGGTCTAGTTGGGACTCACTATCCAAGAGGCATAGGGGCTACCTCTTGGGGAGGTCACCTCTTTCCGGGAATCAGTCAGGTTTGGATTTACATCTCTCGTCCCTGCCAGGCGGACCTGTGTCGTGTCAGATCGACCCGGCGGCGCTTGCTCACGATGTTGCGATATATTATTACATGTAGAAACACATCATTTCTAGCCTTCCAGACCCAGACGAACCAACAGACGAAATGGTTCATTCTGGAAGTCGACACCCACCCGGACTGATGTGCTTTCGAAATCAACGATGGCTGTTGCCGAAAAGGATGAAGGCGGAAGAGAATGATGATATGGCAGTGCTATTACATTGAAGCCATAATTAAGTAGGGAAGACGCCAGGGCGTTAAGAGAAAAAAAGTAAAAGAGAAATCCAATATCCCGTAATAATTATAAGTGATCGTGCGAGTGGAATAAAGAAAAGTCGGCGCGAGATGTACATTGCTCCGGTGGTCGTTGTGGATAGTTGACCGAGAGGATGTTGAATCAGGGCTTCAGTCTTTTCACATACAGACTCCGTACTGTACAACGCTACGGCATGGGCGCAGTGTTTTGCTGTAACAACGAAGCAGTGGAACATTGTCGAGAGCCGATGGCAGGGGAGTTGCAAGGGGGCTCCGTCTATGTGTGTGAGAGAGAGAAAATAACAACTTGACAGAAAAAAAAAAGACATCTAATTCTGGAATCTCCATGAGTCTTCGTCAACCCAGTACTGGAGTTTGGTGTTAAGAAAGAGATGTCGTTCAAGTCCTGCCCTTCAGGGATTAGTGAATCGTCCCGCTGTCGCAACAAGGTTTCAACCACTGACGACAGTGAAGCGAGCCCTGGCACGCCTGGGCTGCTTGGCGCTTCAGTGGGCGACGGGGCCTTTTGTCCCCCCTATCCTTGCGTGCTCTTCTCAAGTCGGTGGGGGTGTCGTGGGCACTACCACTGCTACCCCGCGTTCGGCTAGGCTCCACCGGATACTCGACTTGAAGATGACAAATGCAGCGTGGGATGTTTTTGGGCATTGTACTCTGGCTCGTAAACATTGATGTTATGTTTGATAAAAGTGTACTGAGTGCAGAAGGGATTCTCCTTCTCCTTCTTTTCTTTCACCCTATATAGGTCTAGTATATGAGTAGTGAGTGAGGTGTGTCTGGTACATATAAGTACATTAAGTACATGGTAGCAGTATCAATTTGCTAGCAGGCCGGTTCCGCCGGTCCGTTCTCAGAAGCTATGTTGGCATTGGGCCCCCATGTCGAGCGACCCCTCAATTCTCGACTGTATGCCCCCCCCCATTCCCCGCCCTCCCATCTACATTCCCACTATAGCCGCTCTACTTCTGTCCTCTCCAACACCCTCGAGGGTTCTCATGGGCCTCGATATGAGCCATTATCTACCTCCCTCCTCCCTTCTCCCTATCATAAACCTGTGTGCTACAGCAGCCTGCATCAACTTTCGAGCCCTTTGCACTGCTGCAGAGCGTTGACTCACTGCCTATTCATTGCTGGCAAGGAAGCACAGCTCCCTCCCGCCCACGACGAGTGCCAGTCGTGAACTTGGCGGCCCCAGCTCGTCTGTCCTCCTCCTCAAAACGCCTCATCCCGCAATCAACCCGCCTATCCCGGGCCATACGAGCTCTGCCGAAAGCCTCCACCCAGTCTCACTGGGCGGACTGGACAACATCCAATAGCATGGGATTGTCTCGACCAGCTGTGACTTCACAATGTTGACGACCGCCTCTCAGTTCACCCCTCGGGCGAGGTCCCTACACACCAGTCATGCTGCCAGCGCTCGGGTCGTCGGCGTGGCTGGCAGCTGGCACCGGCAGCAGTCCCGAGGCTTCCGCTTCGGCATGTGGTCCAGGTACGTCGACGAGGACCTTCAGCGCGAGATACGACGACGACAGCGCATCTTGATGCACAAATACACCGAACACGTCAACAGACGGCTGTCATGGGAGAAGCATCCTTTCGCCGAGGACGCCCGACTTACCTTGAAGCGCGTGATCAACACTTACTGGCATCCTCATGGTGCGCATTCAGGGCCCCGGTCCTGCAACGACGCCGAGCGCCATAAGCAGCGAACACCCGAGAACAAGGAAGGGGCGCGTCCCGGTCAGAACATTGAAGATGTCGAGCGCGGGGCGATGGATCATCTGATATTCGGCCGAGAGAAGGAGGAGCCGTTCCGAGGATCGCGCAGCAGAGGAGTGACGCCGAAAACTGGATCGACTGCTCAGACAGATCACGGCAGGCCCATCGAGCACGGAGACTTCGTCATCGACCCCATCACGAACCGGAAAGTCGCAAGAGATCCGAGTCCCAAGAGCTCCAGGCGCGAGGGAAACATTCCTGTCAAGACCTCGGAAGATTACCAGTCGTGGTTTACCCGCGGCCCGGACTCCCTATACAATGAACCCCCGGCGAAGGAATCTAGAGAGGACAGAAGACCTGAGGCTGGCCTTGGGGCAAAAGGTTCCGACGTGTCCCTGGACAACTCGGGCATGTCAGATCCCACTGTGCAAAATAGGGGCCCACTATATGATATGAACACCTTGGCGACTCGATCCAAGTTGTGGAATGAGAAGGCCATTCCACAATCAGGTTATACTTCTGACCCACTTCACAAGGACAAGCCAGTCATGGTGGACCAGGCCGAGACTACCAATCTTGGAAGCTTCCCCAAAGAAATTTCAAAGGACAATGACTTGCAGAAGTCCAATCCCTTACAGTACCTGGACCCAGATGGGAGGCCAGGGTCCACTGCTGAAGAGCTCTCTCCACAGCAGCCGCAGCACGATGGTCCTGACAGGTACAAGACAGCTGCGGACAAGGCTCATGAGCAGTTTGAGGATCTCAACCCCCCAAGCGAGGATCTCAACAAGTATGAAGGCGAGCCTTGGCTAGCCGAGGAACTCTCGAGACGGATTGAGGAGGATATCGAACCCAGTCGTGCCGATCAGCACGCACCGCCCCCTGACGAGGTTGCTGCCTTGCAAAGTGACGAGGAGACCCCCTTCAACGCCCCGGATGAGCGTCAGGTGGGGGGTTGGCACAATGAGCCTAGTGGCAAGCCTCCGAACTCTGCTGAGGTCTCCGCAAAGCCTGAGGTACATATCAGATACCGGTCCTTTATCGAAAAGCTAGAGCCCGACGACTTCGCAGAACCGACCGCTGAACAGTTAAGGAAGAAATATGATCAGGGCGAATCCAAGCAGTACACCCCGCCGAGAGACCTGGGGTCTGATGGAAAACCCGGCTCCACTGAGACTGATGGAGTGGGCAGTGACGGCTCAGGACGAATGACTTCCACGGGGGTGGACAGCGCTGACGAGTTGGGGCACGAAGTCACGCGCAAGACAAAAGCCCCAGGTATCGATGCGATGGAATCACTGATGGAGGAGCACGGGCGAATGTCAGATGCCGAGGACAGAGAGGCAGCCCTTGCTGTCAAATCTGCAAGGGCCAAGAATCAACACGGCAGCGCGTCAGCAACCAAGGTGACGGGCAACTTTGTTCGTGACTTCCCCGAGGAGTTTGAAAAGTCTTGGACAGAGACCCTGTCTTCAGTGCCTACTGAGAGCACAGAGGCGTATTCGAGTGAGGCTCAGGTCCAGAGCGAGAACATGGACGGTGGGCTAGAGGGTGCATTTGGCCGTCCCCCGCCCTCCAAGATTCAGCCCGCTCTAGACCGACAGGTTCGTCGGATCCCGGCGAGCAAACATGATGATCTCCAGTCCGAGGGTCCCCAAGGTCTTGAGACTCCAGTCGTTGAGCGTGGCAGTGACGCCACACCGTCGCTATCCAAGCAGTATGGGAACTCGCCCGCTGCCAGCCAAGACCTTTCGGGGGAGGCCACCTCCTCCATGGTCAAGGAGCCAGCCGGCCCCTCCCAGAACATCAGCTTCGGCTCAGCGGATGGTCCTACGCTGTACAAGATTCTGGCGTACGACCCGACCATGCAGAAAGTCACTATGGCTGAGACCACGTCGCTGGTACCGGATTTGGCATCTGCCTTGTCGCCAGCCGATGCACTTCTTCGCCTTTCACACCCCACAAAGTTCTTTCCACACTTTGCCGCTCTTGAAGCACAAGGATTTGAGATTGTCTCGGGAAGCGGGGACGTGCTCATCTTCCGCAAGGTGCGCCCGTCAACAAGCAAGCAGACAGAAGACGACAGCCTCGCAGGGGATAAAACGGGGGCCTCATCTGTGGAGGCCCAGCCTCCGCCTGTGTCGGCACCCATCAACCCGATCGACATGACAGGTCGACCCAGGGTCATGTCACCGGCCAGCGCGAACTTTGCCTCTCCTACGGGGTACGTCAATTACGACAACTTGGCCAGCAACGAGGCTGGTAACCTGCCGCCGCCGCCGCCGCCGCCGCCATCACCCCGCGTCAAATACAACATCAATCTCCGGCGTGAGGAGCCTGTATACAGTGGCCCGAAGCATAAGACGACTGATGGCCAGAAACAGAAGACTAGCCTGGGCAAAAGACTGCTCGTGGGTGGTGTCTGGGTGGCTGGTATCAGTTACGGCCTCGGCGTCGTGTCCGAGTATTTCACGACCGGTGGCATGGACGGCACAGGGCCTCATGGTTTCTGAGCTTGCTGTACCTCATCCAGAAGCGGGCGAGCCTGCACTGCCCTTCCGATTGCCCTAGAGGCAACCTGCACCACGGGGCGAGACTGCCCCGCAGGACGAGGAACTGGACAGAGCTTCACTATCCACACGCGGGATACAACGACGACTCCATCATTTCATCAGAATACGAAACTCTGTACGAATACCGACAACGGGAAATCTCTACTCCTTGACGCAGAGGAGTTTTGAAGGGAGAGGGGGATGGGGCGTTTGGGACTTGGAAATTGCGTGCAGCACCTATCTCGTCTGGGGCGTGGGCTTGCGAGGGACATAGCGGCGAGGATCTCAACTCTTCACATCTTCACAAGTGTACTTTGTGCAACAGTAGCGCTATATACCAAACATGATCACATGTACAGGAACTGGAGTAGGATAGCACAGGATAGTGTACCAGACTAGGGCGGACAATCCCAATTCAATTCATGATTCTTTCAAAGCCGTGGCAGACGAAACACGTCAGAATACTGAATGCGCGGTACCGTGCCGTGTACTTTAAACATACAAAAGCATACTGTGATCCATTTTGAACTTTTTAACTTTTACCACCACGCCACTTGCACAACAGGGTAGTTCCAGACCGAAAGCAGCTCAGGACTCCCGTCTCTCTCTCTCTCTCTCTCTCACACACACACAACAGGGCAACGATAAGGTGAGGTGGACAATGCATCCAGAAAACCATCCTTCTCAGGTCTGTAATGTCCGGTTGTCGGTCTGTCGTACATGGTACCGGCAAGGAACAAGAAACCCTTCCCTTCACCTGGTCGCGAGCCACACATTGGCCACGTCCGACCCGCAAGCTCACGCAGCACGTTCACCCAAGAAATATTTTTTTTTCTCGTAAAAAAAAAAAAAAAAAAAAAGGGACAACTGTCGTCCCCACCAAGAACTTGCGATTTTCCTCCTTCTCCGTCCCTATTCTCGTGGAGAAGAAGATATGAAGAAAGAAAAAAAAGAGAAAAAAAAATGCCTAGGCCGTCGTCCCCTTCTCACTGAACCCCGCAGCATCGCCGGCCCCAGGGGCCGCCCGGGCCGAGAGCGTACCGCTGGCGGCCATCATGGCGTGCTTGTGGTCCTCGCGGTCGAAGGAGAAGGTCCTCTGCGGGCGGGGCGCGGAGTAGGAGGAGGAGCTGGGGGGGTGCCACTCTGAGGTGCGGCGCATGGCCTCGGCGGCGGACTTCTCTGTGGTGGGGGACACGGGGGCGGCGAGGCGGGCGGCGAGGTCGGCGTCGGGGCTGGTGTTGATGGAGGGGTTCTGGATGGTAGACATGTTGTTGTTGTTGTTGTTGTTGGTTGGGGCTGGTGATGGTGAGGTGGTTGTGGCGATAGGCGTGCGTGTGTGCAACGGTAGGGAGGTGTGTGAGGGGGCCAGTTTGTGTGTGTGTGTGTGTGTTATCAAGTTGTGAGGTTGGATGTCGTCTGTGTCTGTGTCTGTGCCTGTGTGGGCGACCTTGTGGTGGGAGGAGGAGGAGGAGGAGTAGTAGGAGGAGTAGGATGGCAGATTGATGATGTTTGGAAGAATGAGCTTCACAGAGATTCTGCTTGGTTTTATGTGTTTTTCATAGGTACTTGGGCATAGGTAGCAGGTCTCCTGAGAGCAACAACACAACCTCATGCCACACAACCACACAGCCCCATCGCTATCTCCCCAAGAAGGTAGGCACGTTAGTGCTGCAGGTTGCCACCAGCCAGCCGCCAGTCCCGCTGCTGCTGGACCCTGAAGGAACAGCATGCAGGAAGGCCCTTCTAGGGATGACCTGACGCCCTATCAACGCGCCCGGAGCAGCGGAAACAGTGGCCAATGAGGTCATGTGTGCTGCGGGGTAGCTAGCTAGCTGTCTGCCTCCTATGTACATAGTATAGAGCAGCCAGGCCCCCTCGGGGTGAGAACCAGCCTATGCTGTCAGGCCTGTCCAATCTCTGCTTTGTCCCATGCTGCTACAAATCCTGGATACCAACTCCCACACACCAGGACAGGTGCTAGGGTTGGTAGAAGGTATTCAAGTAGCTTACACGCACAGCACAGCGCAGCACAGCGCAGCTGAGTAACAGCACATGCTCAATTCTCAATATGAATGCCCAGGGAGAAGTTGTCACAACAACAAACCAACTGGTCCCGTAGCTCAGCTGGTTAGAGCGTCGTACTAATACTTCCTGAAATAGGAAGCATCATGTGATGCGAAGGTCGCGAGTTCGATCCTCTCCGGGACCATTCCGTTTTTTTCCCGCGACCCCGTCCCCCTCCTCTCTCTTCCTTCTCCCTCTATCTTGTCTTTTTCCCTTTTTTCTTCTTCCTCTTCCTCTTCCTTCTCCCTCCTCCTCTATGTGCGCGCATAAGCAGATCAGCTGTCCTCTCCTGCTTCTTGTTTCCTGTTTCCCGGCTGCTGGCGGCGAAGCGAAGGAAAGAGACGGGAAACGGGAAACGGGCAGCAGGAGGGCCTACTTGCAACAAGTATCTCGCTCGGGTCCTGGATATATCTTTTCTCGTCACAAGACCCAGCTGCAAAGTATTATTCTATCCCCCAAGTAAGCAACTAATTCTGTGTCTAATCTGGGCTGATAATGCTGGCCATGGTCTACAAATACAGCTCTAGGCTCTTGCTGCTCCTTTTTCTTTTCTTTGTTTTGGTCTTGAACCATACAGCTTTTGCCTCCCTTCTCAGCTATCCTATCCTGCCTCTTAAGACTATCTTAATCTTGTCTTTGCAGTCTTGCAATGCATCCTTCTTTTCTTGATATTGATGCTAATAAAGCTCAAAATATTACAGATAAGCCAGCTAATAAGACTTTGTTGCTTATCGCCTCAGCAATATCTGAGAGACAAGCTAGATGTAATGAGCACTGCAGTAATCCGAAGATCCCAAAGTACACAAAGGGTTTATGCTAACAAGAGCGGTGTCGAGTAAAGCCTTGAATACGGAAATACACTGAGTTCTCTGTGCAAGTGTTCACTGCCTTTGGGGCTATCAGGGTGTGGTGTAATCTGATACTTAGATTGACGACTGAAGAGCTATGTACAAGATCTATCTAATGGGAATGAATGTGTCCTTTTTATATCCTGCTCTTCAGACCTGTTGGTGGTGTTGGTCCTGTTGGTTGTTGCTGGATCGTCTGGATATGCTATCGATCCGACTGATCCGATATGTTGGATATGTTTCCGATCCTACATATCCGTTTGTAACCCTAACCCTTGCTTATGTAAGCCTTATTTTGGTCCCTAGGGTGTTGAACCCGTTCCCTGTCTTCCGGACAGTTGTTCCGTGCGCTTGTTCCTGTGACCTGCATGTTGGATGGGTCATAACATATAGGCTGGTTGTCAAGACGTAGCTCTTCGAGCTACGATGCAGAACAGACAGACGGAATTAACAGGAACAGAGTTTTATCTGGAACCAGGATCACGTGATAAACCCTAACCCTCGAGATTAGGATGACCAGGGCGGGGCCAGCAGCCGGGTTCGTGACATTACCCCCCTCCTTAGGACCGAACTCCGGGAGGTCGTCTTCCGGTGGTTTATATCAGGGGCCAGGCTTGAATGGGTACCGGCGGTGGTAATTGCGAACCACTTCTTGTGCGTTCTCCAGGTGCGAGGCAGGGACTTCCTCAGGATCATCATAACCAGTCCACTTGACGGTGTATTTTAGGCGGGGGCCACCTCGTCCGCGACGGTCCCAGCTGGAGTCAAGGATCTCATCAACCTCCCACTCCTGCAAGCCCTCCACTTCGATAGGAGGGGGGGATTCGTTTCTCTGAGCGGGTAACGGGTCGGCAGCAGCGGGGCGGAGCAGGCTGACATGGAATACAGGGTGTATCTTCATGGACTCGGGTAGGCGGAGGCGGTAGGCATATGGCTGATAATCTTCTCAACCTGGAAGGGACCGCAGTTCTTCCAGTCTAGTTTCTTCGTAGGGCGCAGGGTCTTGATATTCTGGGCGTCTAACCAGACCTCCTGGCCAACCTGGTATCTGCGAGCAGGGCGGCGTTTGCGGTTGGCCTGTTCCTCGTAACGGGAGCGGGCTACGAGCAGCTCGTTGCGCAGGTGTTCGTTAATTTGCTGCATCCGGGCCACGAACTTCTCTGCATCCCTGGCAGCGGGTTTATTTCGGGGCAGGATGGGCTCAAATCCCAGGCGGGGGTGGAACCCATAGTTGGCGAAGAACGGGGTGGCAGTTGTAGACTCGGAGGCAGTGTTGTTGGCGGCGAACTCCGCGAGTGGCAGCCAGTCGGACCAGTCATCTTGTAGATAGGACACATATAGGCGCAGGTATTGCTCAAGAGAGGCGTTCATCCTCTCGGTCTGGCCATCGGTCTCGGGATGATAAGCGGTTGACAGGAGGGCCGATACAGACAGGCGGCGGGTCAGGTGTTTCCAGAACTCTGATACGAACTGGGGGCCTCGGTCGGACACCACGGTGGTCGGCAGGCCGTGGAGCTTCCATACGTTCTTTATGAACAGGCGAGCGGTCTCCTCAGAGTCACAGGTTCCTTTGCAGGCCATAAAATGGCGCATTTTCGACAGGCGGTCCACTACGACCATCACTGCATCGTAGCCCTGGCTGGGGGGGAGGTGTGTGATGAAATCGACAGAGATATCCTTCCAGGAGCGCTCTGGGATAGACAGGGGTTTCAGCAGTCCTTGACGGGCTTCTCGACTGGGCTTTGCGCGGCGGCACTGATGGCAGTTGGCTATCCACCTCCGGACATAGTTCAACACCTGGGGCCAGTAGTATTCTCGGTCTAGGATCTCGTAGGTCTTGGCGATTCCTGGGTGGCCGGCTGTTGGGGCGGAATGGCAAGATCGGAGCAGCTCTGCTTTCAGTTCCGGCAGGTCGGGCACATACAGGCGGCCGCCATAGTACAAGTAGCCTTCCCGGTCCTCGCATTCCGCGAGTGTGAGCAGTGCATGTCTGGAAGCGCCCTCTTGAAGCGCATTTAGGACCGAGCGGGGAATAGCATCTCCTTCATATCACTGGGCAAACAGGCGGGACAGTTCCTTGTTCCACTGGGGGCGGGTGGTTTCCTGGGCTGAGCGGGTTTGCGTCATAAAGCGGACAACCTTCTTGGGCCGGTCCGTGTCAGGGCGGGTCTTCCAGGCGGGTGGTAGCGCGGGCAGAGCAGGCTGGCTAGCTGGCGTGTTATGACCCATCCAACATGCAGGTCACAGAAAAGGTCACACGCAAACAAGGACCAGGTGTCAAGAACCCAGCGTTCTGACTAAGCATTGATTACATAACCCAGGGTTAGGGTTACGACAGGGATGGATCAATTGGATCACCAAATGATCCAATGAGCCTGGATCACCTGGATCAGTAGTGAGCCAAGGTGAGCCACACTGAAGAGCTGGATATATAAGGACACGTTCATTACCACTAGATAGATCATTGTACATAGCTCTTCAGTCGTCAATCTAAGTATCCATTTGTCATACAATTGGATAGCCCCAAAGGCAGTGAACACTTGCACTCTCATCAGGACTTGTACGTTTCCGTATTCAAGGACTTACACTTTGACATCGCTCTTGTTAGCATAAACCCAATCAGTACTTAAGGAATCTTCGGATAACTGCAGTGCTCATTACATGGCGGGTTTGGGTTTCCTGATATCTGTTGAGGGCGGTTGGCACCCATCGGTGCCATCTGGGGGTCCTTATTGGCACCTATCGGTGCCAACCCCTCCTCTATTCCATCCGGTTTAGCGAACTCAGTAGGTGCTGGGGTTGGCGATTTTCCGGGGTTGTCCTTCGGTTCGCACCCTTGGGTGCCAACTTCCTCCCAGTTCCCTTTCTTCAATACAACCTGGCTCTGGTGCGTCAGTCGCTTATCCCCTTCTTTAGGCAGGTCTTCTGACCTCCTGGTCAGAGAATCAGGCTTAACTCCTTGTTTGCCGGGCCGGTACAGGATCTTGAAGTTGAAGCGGGATAGGAATTCGGCCCAGCGGGCTTGTCTGCGGTTAAGCAGTTTGGTTGTCGTGAAATACTCCAGGTTCTTGTGGTCTGTGATGACTTTAACTGGTGACTGCGCTCCTTCCAGTTCGGGGCGCTATTCTTCGAAACAGCGGATGATTGCTAGGAGTTCCTTGTCGTAGATTTCGTAGTTGCACTCGGTGACTGAGTGTTTCTTTGAGAAGAACGCAACAGGTCTCAGGATGCCATCGTCTCCACACTGTGACATGACTCCAGCAGATACATAGTCGGACGCATCGGTCTCCACGATCACCTCCTTTTCCCAGTCGAAAGATGCGAGGACTGGGGCCCTGACGAACGCTTCTTTTAAGCCATTGAAGGCTTGCTGACAGGCCTCATCGAATACAAACGGCATATTTTTCCGGGTCAGGCGGACAAGCGGGGCAATGATGTTCGAGAAGTTCCGTATAAATCTCCTGTAGAAATTGCCGAATCCAATGAATGCCTGTACATCTGTCAGGCATGTTGGGGTCTTCCAGGCTACTATCGTTTCGACCTTCTTCGGGTCCATACGGATGCCGTGCGCGCCTACGATCAGGCCGAGGAAGGTAGTCTCTTCTGTGAAGAACTCGCACTTCTCCAGCTTCGCATACAGGCCGGCTTTCCTCAGGACAGACAGGACTAGGCGGACGTGTTGCTCATGCTCGGAACGGGTCCGGCTATAGATCAGGATATCGTCCAGATAGGCGGTGCAGAAGATGTCCAAGTATTCCCTAGAGTGTCATTGATGAATCTTTGAAATGTCGCAGGTGCTCCTGTGAGGCCGAATGGCATCACTAGGGTCTCAAACAGGCCGAAGCGGGTGCGGAAGGCTGTCAGATACTCCTCTCTCTCGCGGATGCGGATATTGTTGAAGGCAGAGATAATATCTATCTTGGTGAAGTACTTCATTCCCTTCAGGTTGTTCAGGGATTCCTTGGTCAGGGGTAGCGGGTATTGGTCTTTTATAGTGATATTGTTCAGGGCGCGGTAGTCCACACAGAAGCGCAGGCTCCCATCCGGTTTGGCCACAAACAGGACAGGCGAGGCGACAGGAGATGAGCTGGGGCGGATGAATCCCTTGCGTAGGTTTTCTTGGAGCCACTCGCGGAGAGCGTTCAGCTCATTCCGCGACATAGCATAGAGAGGCCCAAACGGGGCGGTTTTCCCTTCTCCGAGTTGGATATGGTGGTCATACGGGCGGTGCGGGGGCAGTTTCTCGGCTTCCTTCGGGGAGAACACATCCGCAAATTCTCGAAGTTCAGTAGGCAGGCGGCTGGCAGGATCTGGGGCCGGTTCCGTGGCCAGGGCATGGTCGATATCTTCCAGGGTGATCGTAAATAGGCGGCAGCTTTTCCGACGGGCGTAAGCAGCACTCGCTCGCAGTGAAATAGCAGCGATATTATACTTCTGGAGGATCTCAGGGACAGTGGGCGACCGGCGGGGACGGGCGGACTTCGGGACATCTTGTAGGGCCTTGGTCTTCATTGGGCGGCCAGGCATATTACAGTGCCTTTGGCAGTATTCGCTATCGAAAGTGATGGTATGCGAGGCGAAGCGGATAGTCGGGTCATGCTGTTTAAGCCAGGGCATTCCCAAGACAACAGGGTAATAGGCGAGCTGGGTTACAAAGAACCTCATCTCCTTCTGGCAGTGGTCGTTAATCCGGCAGGCGGCAGTAACATAGTGGGAGATCCGTCCACTCTCGGCAGGGCGCCCATCGAAGACCTCGATCTCGAAGGGCCTCTTCAGGGGTAGTAAGGGCAGGCCGTGATCTCTGGCCCAACTTTCATCAATGAAAGCCTTTCCCTCGGCGCCAGAGTCGGTCAGAGCGTAGGTGGCCAGGGATTTTCCGGATACGGTCAGATGTATAGGCAGGATTAGCATCCGGGAACGTTGGTTCTCTTCTTCTTCAACAGATAG
Organism: Cryphonectria radicalis; assembly: GCA_014849355.1. Taxonomy (NCBI): domain Eukaryota; kingdom Fungi; phylum Ascomycota; class Sordariomycetes; order Diaporthales; family Cryphonectriaceae; genus Cryphonectria; species Cryphonectria radicalis. Next base: position 372 of record JACWQW010000144.1, on the reverse strand, counting down.
TCCGGTAGCAGCAGCAGCAGAAATGCGGAGTTTGGCGCAGGATGGCCCTGTTAATTCTGCTGGTTTAAGAGGCCTTAAACCAGCCGGTTTAACAGGGTCACTGGTCAGAGCCTGGCGGCGACTTACTCCAGGCTCGCTCCGTTTAACGAACTGGTGGCAGGGGAGACTTCGCGGGAGCGGGCTGATGGCCGAGGAGGGGACTGGCTGGAGCGGGAGCCAGGAGGGCTGGCCTGGCGGGCAGACTGGAGACGGGACTTGTTTCGGGTATCGGGGAGCGGGCATTGTGCGAGGTAATGCTGGGCAGATGTAATGAGCACTGCAGTTATCCGAAGATTCCTTAAGTACTGATTGGGTTTATGCTAACAAGAGCGA
>JACWQW010000143.1:0-101984 GCA_014849355.1 Cryphonectria radicalis | reverse complement strand
AGTAGTAGTAGTAGTAGTAGTAGTAGTAGTAGTAGTAGTAGTAGTAGTAGTAGTAGTAGTAGTAGTAGTCTGGAATTCAAGAAAGACTTTTGAGTAAGACGAACGCTGTCACGATGGATGATACTCTGCACACGAATAGAGGAAAGCTCTCCCAGAGACGGATGACTTGAACGAGGCGTTCGTATTATATTTTTCTCTCCTTCTCTTCTCTAAGGTTGCTGGTGGCGACTTGAGGGTTGTTACGATAGACGTGATGGGGTTGACGATTTACGCCTTCTATATAGGGCGTACATTGTGAGTTGAGTGTTGGCTGGGAAAGTGTGAGAAGAAGACGTTGGAGATGCAGTGGTGATTTCAAAGCAATGCTATATTACTGATCGAGTTTGGTTTCTAAAGGTTGCGAATAAGCCACACGCACAACTGGGTTATACCGTCCCCAAATCACGTCATTATCCCGAAAAGGCGTCATGGGCGTGGCACAGGCCAAAATGGAATCTTTCCAAGGAGAACTCGGACGGAATGAAGCTGTTGGAGAAATACTCGTCCCGACTTCCTTCTCTTATACTTTAATTCGTAAGCCAGGAAGTTGACTAATATACTTAAACAGCGAAGGAGTGGCAGTCCCAGCGCTGCTGCCATGGCTCCACCTGTACTCGGTCGGCTGCACCAAACTGAGCCTTCTGATGCTGATGCCGAGAACAAGTGGATCTTCCCTCTGCTGACTCGAATATGATCAAGTGGGTGCTCACGGCCACTGTTATGAGCAGCAGAAAGACCCCACTCATACTCGGCCGGCTGCCCGAACCGAGACTTCCGGGGTCCGATGCCGAGAACAAGTGGATCTTGCTGGGCGTTACCTCCCATGGCAGATCATCATCGTCAGGATGTAAATTCAAGGTAGCATGGTTAGATTGGTGTTCACGAGCGCGCCCTTAAGAGAGAGAGAGGAAAATATCCCTATAGTGTGACCTGGTCTTAGGCCTTTCACAACAGTCTTTGATGCTGCGTTTATTTCGTCAAAGCTACTATGTAGTCTGTCTCACTGCTGCCAAACCTCCAGTCCGGTCAGAGCACACCTCCATACACGCCCAAGCAAATCCTCGATATATGTCGGGTCGTGATATTGCGTGTCGAACACACCAGCGAGCTCTGCCTGTCCGCTCCAGGTCGAGAGAAAGATTGCCAGGCCAGCCGGGGGCGGGTTGCTGGCAGCCCAGACATTCGTGAGCTCGAAAGGTCCATGTGTGGCCGAAACCATCGAGTTCACGTTGCCGATGGAGGATAATGTGACAGGGCAGAAGGCTGGCCTTAGGCGGGTGGCCGAAGGCTGGGCACTGCTGCTGCTGCTTCCCTCCTTGGGTGTCAAAGTCTTGAAGACCAGAGGGGCCACGGCAACTTGTTCGTGAACGTCTGTGTCTTCTGAAGCGCTCGGACGGGGCCGAATGGCTGTGTAGAAGTCCCGAACCTGCACTGCTATCCGGTGCAGTTCATCGTCCCTCTTGCCCTCCATGCTGCTGACCTCTGCTGACTTGCTGGGGACAACCAGGTCTATGCCCAGCGCCTGGGCGGAGACGGTGTGGTAGGCAGCGGCCGAGTGGTCAGGGCTGTTATATGGACGGTTGCAATATGGACGAAGGTTGATCATACTCTGGTTGACGAAGCGGACAGTATATGGCTCTTCTCTGTGGGGCTTCAGGTCTGCGAGGGCTTTTGCCACAGCCGCCATGACCACATGTGTCACACTCAGGCCTGGCCCAATTTTCTTGCAGTTGCCCAGCAGTTGTTCTGTGACAGCCTTGGACAGAGGCGCCGAGACGCGCTGGATATTACTTTTCAGGGTTGCATCAGCAGAGGCAGAGCAGCCTGGGAGCCCGAGGGTGCCTGGATGAGAGTAGATCTTCCTGTTGTCCCCCTGAACCTCCTCGAAACGCTTCATCAGGGTCTCTGGTAGTGGGTCAGGGATCGCAGCGGCAATCCTCAGGCACGGAGATAGCGTCCCTTGCTCAGACGCACCAGACGCATGGTCCGGGAGAATATGCTCTCCGCCCTGCTGTCCATAAATCACACCAGCGTGTTGAAAGAGCTGGTTGAGCAGCTGAAGGATGCCCACACCGTCTGTAATATCATGAGGGCAACGAAGGAAAACGACGGATTGTTGCTGGCCAGCCCGGACGACAAATACAGTGGGAACTTCGAAAGGAGGTGCATCGTTGTTGAGCCACTCAAGAGGATCGGCGACGGTGTCTATGACCTTGAACGTTGAGTGTAACCACTTCTCGAGTTCATTGTCCTCGTGCCACGCTGAGTGATATATCCTCTTCCACTCGTTGCTGGGCTCGTCATGTACGACACGGGAGCCTAGTGTAGGGTGTTGGATGCGAAGGATGCTCCAGGCCTTCCGCAAAACAGTCAAGACGTGATCTTGATCTTGTGCGTCTGTGGTAGTGGTAAAGACAGCACAGCCAGTGATGGGAAAGCAAGTAGATGATGATGATGTGCCAGACCAGGCCCTCGCGGTCGAGACATAGAACTCCTCACACTCGTCCAGATGGCGCTCCCAGACACCAGGTCGTGTCTCCTGCCAGTGGAAACGGGATGCTGGCAGGTCAGATTGAGTAGTTGTTGCAGAAGAAGCCATTTATTGTTGTGACTGGTTGCGCAGCTTGAGAAACAGAGATACAACGATGGCTATTCGGACACGAGAGTAGACTGTTGAATACGGGCGTCAAGGCGCACAAGAAACACACAGTTTGCGGTCACATACATATATTAATCTGCATCCTTTGGAACGGGCTTCGTGCTTCTTGAAGAATGCGAAGTCCGTTTGTGTATCTTCCCAACTTCATACTATGTCTTCAGCGCGAAGAACAAAACCCACGGAACGTTTCCCCTGCCAGGCCCTGTAGAGCCCCACCTTTGGGGGGTTGAACCGTGGCATGGTTCAGTGGTGCGAAGGCCGTGCTGAGCTTGGCCTAGCGCCTGAGGTGGTAAGTGGGTTCTCCCATCAACGGGCAAAAACAAACTTGACCCACTGGGTAAACATTCTAGGTGGGTAGGTTGAAGCGCAGTGGCTTCTCTGCATGACACGACACACTGCAAGACACGCCTTGACACCCAACGCGCTGCCTGGCCTGGCCTGGCTTGAACACGCGCAATCACCACCCACTTGCTTTTACTTTCTTTTGCTACACAAGACGCTATCCTATCGAGACAATACCAGCAACTGCACACTCGACTTCCCACCCCTTTTACGACCTGCAGTCTACCGCCAGACCGAGTAAACCAGCCGTCACCACCACCACCCTTGCCCTCCATCTCAATGCGCATTGCATGTCGAACCATCGCCGGCGGTCCCATCGCGATTTCGCCGAGATGTCGGGTATCGAGATTGAGTACCCCTCCTCCCCCGATCCTCTGGTTGATGAGGCGGATGACGACAACAACCACAACACCTCTATCCTTGCCCCGCCGTCCACCGCCCGCCGCTTTCTGCAGAGTACCGCCTCCTCTCGCTTCTCAGCCATGCCAGGCACCTCGCCCAGGAAGCGCATGTTTGCCCTTGATGTCGGGAACGAGATCACTCCCCAGACCATTTATGTCACTGTCGAGGCTGGCCCGGACGGGAACCCCATAGCCAAAGCTCCCATAGGGACCAGTGTCAGGCGGCGGCTCTTCGGATCCCCATCTGCACAGCCTAGCCCAAATCGTCGCGTCAAAACCACTACCACTACCGTTCCTCTTCGAGGCCTGACGGATGACGAGGGCGCAGCCACCCCAAAGCGCCGTCGACGTTCCTCCGGCAGACCAGGCACACCTGCCGCGGCCTCTACAACCAAGAAGAAGAAACAACGAGCGACGCCAGCGAAGGGGGGAACCAGGAAGATCAAAGGCACACCTGGGCCACCGAGCAGTGACATCCTGCAGTCCGAGACCCCCGCCGGCGCAGATCGTCCGACGCCCAGGAAGAGGGGCAGGCCGCCCAAGCGCAAATCCCCCGATGGGCCTTCAGAAGGAAACGATGACCCCAGTCTGGCGCAAACGTTGCCTAGGAAGAAGGGCCGTAGAGGCCGAGCATCACTTGGTCCAGACGATATAGAGCGCCTCGCCACTGCTAGCAATATCGGTCTCGAGGTTTCGGTCGATCGCGCGCATACCTCAAAGAGTCCAGAGGCGCCAGACGATGGTCAACTACCTGACCCGATCTCGGTTGATATGGCAGCGGACGGGGAACAGGCGGATGAGGAAGACATCTGGATGGGCGGCATGTCTGACACGCCGCTTCCCAAGCGGCGGGGTCCAGCTTCAGCAGCGAACATAGGCTTCTCTGAGCCTGACCATGTCTTGCAAAGCGACCAGCAGCCTGAGTTGGAAGATCAAGGACCTCTGCCAGGCGAGTCGGACGACTACCCTCCCATGCTAGAATATGACGACGATGACAGAAGCGATGTGGCCTTCAAACCCAGCGATAAACCATCAGAGGCTGAGCACGATCCCACCGAGTTGAGAGACCAAGGGCCGCTACCCGGCGAGTCGGACGACTACGCACCCCTGATGGAACACGCAGACAGAAGCGACGCGGAATCCCAGCGCAGCGAGCAGTCTGCTGAGGCTGGGAATGCCCTAGATCAGACAGTGGACCCGGACACCTTCACTATGATTGGGATTGAGACAATGCCCTCATTCAGAGCAGACAGGAGCGCGGCTCAGTCAGATCCACCCGAGATAGGCGAGACTACAAGCTTCTTCATCAATAGGACACTCGACTCATTGAGGCGGGAGATGGCTGAGAGTGACGAGGACGAGGTGGACGTGCTGGTGTCCAGAGGTCATACACCTGCTGACGACGAGCCCGAGAGGCCACAAACAACAACTTGGTCGCCACGAGGCCAACCTCAAATGCCAAAGTCACCAGCACATCAACCAGCGCGGTACTCGTCTCGAAGCCCAGGGAGGACTGAGTCAGCCCCTGGATCAGCTGCAGACATTGGACCGCGTCATTTCTCCTCGCCTTTACCCATGCACGTGCAGGGCAACAATAGCGCAGACAATCTACGCCCGGATGCAGACAGCCTGGGTGCTGAAGAAGAAGGAGCAGAAGAAGACTCGTTCTCCGACATCCCTGAAGAAGTTCTTGCGGCTGCTGAAATCTCAGGAGAAGAAGAACGGCAGCCATTCAGGACAGCTCCCGGCGACCAGATGGATTGGACTGCGCCAGTCATCAAAAAGAACGTCCTGGACGCTGGCTATGACCGTCCATCTGGTTCTCTTGATGATGAGGCCATCATCACCCGCCCTCGCAGCGCCCAATCCACGCCGTCCCGATCTGACCGCACCCAGACGGATGACAACGCAACTATGTCCCAGGAATCTGCCTCTCGCTCTGTTCAATCCACACGAGTGTCTGGCCAGATGATACAGAGGAGTTCGCCACCCCGTCCCCTACGGTCTCGTTCAGATTCCAACCGCTTGTTAACTCCAGATGAAACGACATCTTCGAGTGCCCAAAGCCCTCCAGCGGACCAAATAGCGTCCAATGAAGACCTGGGCCCCATCGCCCCTGAAGATGTGGGCTCGTCGCCTCCCGAGATCACAAGTTTCACCCAGGACGATATTCGACCGACGCTGCCTCTCCGGCGCAACTCAGATAGCCCAGCAACTCGGGGACCGGACATCCGCGTTGAGAGGGTGCAAGAGCAACATACTTATCCCGCAGGGCTGCAGTCTTCTCACTTGACTGGACCCCGGCCGACTCTGTCTCCTGTGGTACGAATCGGGAGGACTCTGCAGAATATACTGTCCGACCCACCATCCCCGTCCGCCCGCGGCAGCGTTCTTGGTAGTCCCTTCAAGGGCTCTGTCAGAAACTCTAGCCCATTCGACGGCGCGGCTGTCAACGAGGCTCTACAAAATAATGCTTTACCAAAGGTTATACCTCAGAACGGTCCTCCACAATCAGCGCCACACATGTTCGGACGTCCCGCTCAGTCGCCCCCAAAGCCATGGACGATGACCTTTGCGCCTCTGAGTCAGATTAGGAACCTGGTCACGCAGGGCGCCCAGCTTTTCTCGTCGCCGCGCGTCAACACTTCTCAAGCTCTTGACGATCCTTTCGGGCCGTCATCTCCGACCACGGATAGAGGGACTGAGAACAGCCGTGGTACCGCCTTTATGAATCGCATTAGGGACGCATCGCGTGAAGGGAGCGCGTATAGTCACAGAACTGGCCGCCTCGCTATCAATGGTGATGACAAGGCGAGGCATCGCGCACCTAGTCTACCCTCGGCTATGCGTGGTCGTGTTGTAGGCCTGGGAAAGACACCGACCTCCCTCGCAACGGGCCTCGACAGCGCCCCACATAGCCGAGAGCGTGGCCAACAGTCAAGCATCAGCAATGCATTCGACGGTGCGTATGACGATGAGGCGGATGAGTTGGCTGGCGATCACAATTCGGACGAGATGCTCCGTGACCAACGACACGCAGTGGACCCACCATTGGCACAGAGAACGGAACAGCGTCCAAATGATGACGAACTTGGCTCTGAAGAGGACGGTATGCACATGGAAGGAGACGGGACCCAGCTTGAAGATGCTCATGTCGATGATCAGGGCTCTGAAGAAGAAGAAGACGATATATGGGCTATCGAAGCGAACAGGACTGCTTCTTCGCCTCAAGCTCCAATGCCTCCAGACGATACGATCAACTCTTCCAAGAAGGACGAATTGTCCATCGACTGGGGTACGCAAAGTATCAATTCCTTCAACAATTCGCGCTCTGGGAGAAGTCCGGCTCTCAGACCTGGGCGCAGTGTCCACGAAGCCCCTCCCGACAATCTTGAGGAGTACTCGCTCGTCGACCTTCACAGCGGAACCTCCACGCAGTCATCAGCTAGGAAACCAACTCCCGAAGCCCAGGGGCAGCCAAAAGGGGTCGATCTTTCCGACTTCTTCTCCTCGTCTCCAAACTTCATGGAACGGCAAAGACGGGCTAAAGAGGCGTCACTGGCCAAATCCGCAGCTCAGGAGCCTGCTCCCAAGCTGGCTCATATTGCATCACCGGAAGTGACCATCCGGCTTCAGGATCCGGCATTGCGGAATCCGCTGGCGTTAACAAGCGAGCTACCGTCTCCGGCAGCCGGAGCCAGTCAGGAAAGCACAAGAGAATCAACGGCGCGAGCGGCGTCTACAACTGAACCTGAGCCAGCCGATACAAGTCCGGCCCAACAGGCAGGATCTACACCTCGTCCGAGACAGAATGATGCGAATCTGTTTGAATCGTGGTCGGTCTCGTCTCGACCGCTGCCGGAACAGGCTCAAGACCCGGATGCGCCTGACAGTCCTTCACGACCCGGCACCCCAGTGAATCTTGTTGATTCCTCCAGCTTCGAGGCCCCTGACCTCCGGCCGCTGCCTGATCCGGAAGCTTCGCCGTCCAAATCATGCTTACGGTCCCCTTTGAAGCCCAAGCCGGCCGGACGAGTGGTTGAGTTTACCAGCAGCACACTATCCATGTCGGTACCACTGCAGGCGCTTGTTGCTTCACAAGATAAGACTTCGCTTGCTACTGCTCCTGACCCACCAGCATCTGGCCCACAGCTTGCGGGGAAAGAGAGCAAAATTCCCTCGTCTACCTCCGTGGTGGATGCTTCGCTACATCAAAAGCACTTTGAGCAAGCCAAGAAACTGCATCAAGAGGTGAACCCTTCACTCTCGCAAACCCAGTGGTCTAGGAGGCATTGGGTTCTCCTCGACAAGCTTTTGCAAGAATACCGAGATGCCCCTTACAGTTCTGAAATGCAGCCTGGCAGCGCCCTAGTTGGCAAGCAGGTCACATCGCAGGGCGAGTCGATGATACTAGAGCCGTGGCACTTGGATGTTGTTGGTGCTTTTAAGAAGGTGGACAGCGGATGGCCAGAGGATGTACTCGCCAAGAGGCTTTTTGCGCTGCTTGTAGGAGAGAAGAGACGCCGGCTTGGGCTCGTGCCGAAGCGGCGGTGACCAAATTTTGGCTTTCCCATCCATGTAGTTACTTTTTTTCTTCTTTATTTTGTACGCCTTGATTATGAGCATGTGTGACGCATACATAGCCCCCCGCGCCGGGGCTCGGCTGGGAATGTCGTTTGATGCAATGCAGGATACCCGGGTTGGTTGGTTGGTTGGTCGGTTCATTCACTCAGATTGTACGACATGAGATTCGCGGCGTCAGGTGCTACATGACAATTTTCGAAAATCTGCTTATTGCGCAGAGAATAAAAAATGAAGAAACAAGACCGGTCGGTGGAATTGGACGGTCGATTGCCGCCCGATTGTGAGTTTTGCGTCATGCCGCCTCTCTTGATCGCCGTGTGATCTATCATGCTAGAATTACAATCGTTGCCCCCCCCCCTTCTCCCTCCCAGCCTACTTACTACTCTATCCCTCCACCTACTTACTCGAGCATGGAGGCCTGGTTTGTGTAGAGGACATCGACCACGTTGCTCAGCTTGTCAATGGTCGCGAGAGCAGAATCATACGCCTCATCCCTGTGTGTCTCGTCAAAGATATTGAGACACCCCGCGCCCTGGTCCAAGACACCAATGATGACCTTGTCCAGGATCATCTGTGACAGCTTCTCCTCGACCTGGACAGGGCTGAGCTTGACCATCTTGGCGACGTGGTCGATCTCGACGCGCGAAAAGGGCTCGATGACCTTGATGAGGTTCTGCTCCAGCATGGCATCGTACAGGCGGCGCAGGTGGCCGCGGATGAAAGCGTCGCTGCCCAGCTCGCGCTGGTAGGAGCCCAGCACGCTCTCGTACTCGTCGAGCGACCGGTTGGAGTGCGCGCGAGCGATGGCCTTCATGGCCTCGAGAGACTTGGAGGCGTACTTTGTCGCCTGCTTGGACGTCATGAGCGTGTTGACGTCGTCGACCTGGTTCAACATCACCTTGCACAGCAGCATATACTGCAGCGCCGCCGTCGCCTTGACCGTCTCGTCCAGCTGCGAGTACCCGTCCAGCGCCTCGATGAAGTAGCTGTAGGCTGTGTTGAAGTCCTTGTCCTCGGCGTGCAGCATACCGGCCTGCATGTCCAGGTTCGCCTGGAGGAGGGGCGGGGTATAGACGGAGGCGGCTGAGGTGCGGGCGCTGGTGAGCGCAGCGCGTGCCTTAGGGATGTTGCCCAGTGCGTGGTAGACGCGGGACTCGAGAAGCTGAACCTCGACGAGGACAAGTTTGTCGTCTAGACGCTTGAGCTCGCGGAGGAGCCCGTTGATGAGGGTCAGGGCGTCGTAGTAGGACTGCTTGGCCATGTAGAGGCCGACCAGACGGGTCTCAAGGTTCTGCCGGAGAAAGCCTCGACGCTCTGACGTAGCCCATTCTATACATGACTTTGTAGTGGATATCTGGACTTCGGTGGTGTTTGGGATGTCGTGGAAGAGGTCGAGGAGCTGTCGGACTGTTCAAAAGGCAGACGTCGTCAGTGATAGACAAGAAAAGAGCAGGAGGCGAGGCGTCAGGGTCCCTTACCCAGCTTCGCGGTCTTCGCCTTGGCAAACGAAGACAGGACGGTGCGGCTCTTGGTGACAAGCTCAACCAGGTCCTGTGTGTTTCTGTCGTTGTGCTGGTCAGCATGTGAAGGGCAGCAGCAAGTAGGTGTATGGAGACAGACGACAACTGACGCCTCGAGCTGGGGGAAAATGAAGGACTGACTTTTGGTTCCGGTAGAGCTCTCCCAAGCTGATCAGGGCAGTTTCGTATTCTCGTATCGCAGCCTCGGAGGTGACAGAGGGTGGCTTGGAGATGATGTCCTTGTAGATCTGCTCGGCCTTCTTGGGATCTGTAGGAGTGGCCTTCTGCGCCTCGCGCACCCTCTCCGATTCTCCTTGCGCCATTGGGTCCCTGTGACGTTGGTCTGGTATCCTGCGAGGGTTGTGTCTGGTTCTGATAGGCCGCAGCTGTCGTATGGTCCTACGAGGGTGGGCGAGTTTGGTGGTGAAGTTGTCTGTTTTGCAAGGGCTGGGTTTAGGCGAGCTGTCGAGAGGTTATGGTGGCGATTGAAGTTCCGGGCTTCAGCCTTCTCCCACTAAAGCAAGCACAATAAGCTCCCAGGTTGCCGTGTGCACGCGCAGACACCCAACCGCCAGGCTTGCCAGGCAGGGGGGGTGTTACGTAGCGTGCCAGTCAGTGGCCACAGGCTCTACCAGGCTTATCTTATCGTCGCCGTCGGCTGCCACTGACCGCCTTTGGCAGAATGTACAATATTCTAATCCTTGCAGTACATTTTGCTCTCTCTGTAGGGACTTTTCCTTGCCTCTCGCTTGCGCTTTTCCACCCACGAACACCCCAACTCCACCAACATACCACAACGATGAAGGTCAAGACGCTCAGCCGGTCGATCTCGGCGCATCAGCCGGCCGGCTCAGATGTGGCCAAACAGCCAAAGAATATGGACGCGGCCGTCCACCCGTTCGAGCGCGCGAGAGAATACAAGCGTGCCTTGAACGCCGTCAAGATGGAGCGCATGTTCGCACAGCCCTTCATCTGCCAGCTCGGCCAGGGCCACGTCGATGGAGTGTACCAACTCGCCAAGGACCCCAACTCCCTGAACATGCTGGCAAGTGCTTCGGGTGATGGTGTAGTGAAAGTGTGGGATCTAGAGTCCCGCGAGCAGAGGTGGCATGCGAGCGCACATGCAAATATTGTCAGGGGCCTAGCCTGGACCAGAGACCAGAAGCTTTTGTCCTGTGGTACAGACCGCAAGATTCATCTGTTCGACCCCTCGACCGCGGACGAGTCTGCACCCCTCACGACTTTCGCCGGCACCAGCGCGTTTACCTCCCTGAGCCACCACCGATCCAAGAACGCCTTCGCTGCTTCGTCGGGGAGCAATATTCAAGTTTACGATCTCGAGCGGTTCTCGGCAGCCCCCGAAGAATACAGCTGGCCGAACGCCACTGATACCATCAACGCGGTCAAGTTCAATCAGGTGGAGCAGTCTGTCCTGGCCTCTACGGCCTCGGATAGATCTGTCGTTATATGGGATGTGCGGTTATCCACACCAGTCACCAAGACGGTGTTGACATTCGCATCGAACGGACTATCATGGAACCCGATGGAGGCCTTCAACCTAGCCGTGGCCAACGAGGACCACAACTGCTACATCTTCGATGTCCGCAAGTTCGACCGCGCCCTCAACGTGTTGAAGGGGCATGTTGCTGTAAGTGGTCACTGATTGCTGTGCATCGGTCTGAACAAGGCCTTTCAGGCCCTAAATCTGTAACGCTAACATACCGCAGGCTGTCATGGATGTCGAGTTCTCGCCTACAGGTGAGGAGCTCGTAACGGCCTCATACGACAGGACTATCAGGATCTTCCAACGTGACCAGGGACACTCCCGAGACATCTATCATACCAAGAGGATGCAGCGCGTGTTTGTCACCAAGTGGACCCCGGACAGCAAGTATCTCATGTCAGGGTCAGATGACGGAAACATCCGGCTCTGGCGAGCGAATGCTTCCAAGAGAGAAGGCGTCAAGTCTTCGAGGCAACGGCAGGCTGAGGAGTACAATTCGAAGCTGGTGGATCGCTTCGCCCATATGTGAGTTCTTTGCACCTGAGGTCTCCTTCTCCCATATGTACTACTTTCTGCATATATACTGACGAACGTCGTCGCTGTCCAGGCCCGAGATTCGGCGTATCAAACGCCACAGGCACATCCCCACGGTTGTGAAGAAGGCTGGGCAAATCAAGGGCGAGGAATTGAAGTCGATCAAGAGGCGTGAGGAGAATGAGAGGAAGCATACCAAGAAGCAATTTGAGAAACGCCGGAGTGAGCGTGAGAAGATGATCTTGGCTCGCGAGAAATAAGAAGAGAGTACCTGGGAGATCGAGGTCATCATTCTTGTACTCGAGGGTTCATTCGATGATGCATTGCACGGCGTTTGGGACGGCTGGGGGGGGAAAAGAACTTCATGATACCTGGCAGGCGCTCTGATGAGGATGACTGCTCAGTTCAATCTTATTCAAAAAGATAACACAAATCATCCAACCTATAAGAAAGCGTTCCAATCAGTCAGCCAGTGATATGAGGGGAACTCACAAAGTGCGTCTGCTGCTGGGGGACTGAAAAAGGTGGGCCTGCCGCCGCCACTGACAGGGGATACGAGGTGCATGCTGCAGTTCAGTGGATGCTGGAGCCCTGCTGGAGCCACGCTGAGGCCAGGGGTTACAGTACTGTAGGTCCGGTGGTCCCCCTTCCCCCTGGGCGCCAGTGCTTTTTGGTACAACCCTACCTCACACCTTCGGGTCCCTGACATAGCTCGACGTTTCAACATGTGAATCGATGCGGCAAGGGGTAGCTCTCCATTGTCGCAAGTTGTTCCTCTTGTGCTCGACACGAAATATTCATACACATATATATATATTACCCTGTCGTCTGGATCTTCCATCACGAACCAGATTAGATCCTTCTTCTCGACGACTTTTTCCCCAATCTCAGATTTCACATATAAACGGAAACAAACTTGGCTGGTTCATCTGGCCCAGAGAGATCTCTTTTTCTTCTTACACAACACCCCTCCTCCGTCTTCGCAATATCAAACTTCTCTCCGCCACTCAGAGCTCTCCCAGCCAACAGTTAACCACGATGGCATCACTCGGCGGCTTTGATCGACCGCCGCAGCGCGACTCATGGTTCGCGCCGCTGTCCGTCGACCTCTTCCTGAAGGTCCTGAACGTGACCTTCTTCCACCCCTTCGTCGCCTGGATGATCCCTCTGTGCTTCCGCGCGGAGCACATGGACTGGGACGAGATCCCCATCCGGGTGTCCATGTGGTATGCGACCCTGGTGACGGTGTGCTGGACCCTGGGCCAGGTCAACCGGCGCATTGCCTTTGGCCTCCCGCGCAAGGTGAACCTCGAGAATGAGGTCATTGTCATCACGGGCGGGGCCAGCGGGCTTGGCCTGCTCATTGCGGAGGTCTATGGCATGCGCGGCGCCTCCGTGGCGGCGCTGGACGTGAAGGAGATGGACAACGGCGAGGCGAGAGGTGTCACATACTACAAGTGCGATGTCACCAACAAGGAGCAGCTGGCACGTGTCTCTAGACAGATCGAGGAAGAGGTAAGTTCGATTGGTTGCTTGTTTCTCAACTCCGGGCACGTACCTCATCAAATGCTGGAGAAAAAGAAAAGGAAAAGACGAAAAAGGGGCATAACGTTCTGACATGAACTTTGATATACAGCTTGGCACGCCGACAGTGCTGATCAACAACGCCGCCATCGTGGTCGGCAAGCGCCTCCTGGACATGAGCACGGACGAGATGGAGAAGAGCCTCTTCACCAACCTCCTGTCCAGCTTCTACACCCTCAAGACCTTCCTCCCCGCCATGATCCGCGGCCAACACGGCGGCACCATCGTGACCGTCTCCAGCGTCATCGGCCAGGTCGGCGCCGCCCAGCTGACCGACTACGCCGCCGCCAAGGCCGGCCTGATTGCCCTGCACAAGTCCCTGACCGCCGAGCTGCGCCAGTCCCACCCGGACATCCGAACCGTCCTCGTCACCCCGGGCCAGCTGTCCACGCCGCTCTTCTACGGGGTGCAGACGCCCAACTCCTTCCTCGCGCCCGTCGTGGAGCCCGTCGACGTCGCCAAGGAGATCATCAGCGCCATCGACAACGGGCTCGCCGAGTTCATCAGCGCCCCTCTGTACGCAAGGCTCATCGACTGGTACAACGTCCTGCCCGTGGGCCTACAGCATCTCGTACGCAGGATTGCAGGTGTCGACACGGCCATGAAGACTTTTGTGGGCAGGAGGGGCAATGAGTTGGGTGAGAAGAATGGTAATCTCATATGAACAACGGGGGCGCTGGCGCCTTTTGTAGCTTTTCATATATGGGTGGCTGCCGGACGACAAGGCTAGATAATATACGGCATAATTGCGACTGGGTCTCATGAAGACACGAAGCTTGTGAGCGGAGCTGAGACGCTTTGTTTGGGGGAGATTGGTCAGCTTCACTATAAATTGATCAAGGAGGCAGGGCGAAGGTCCCTTCCGATCTTCAATCTACTTTACGCTACGAGGCAGGATATGTTCACACAAGAAATGAGATCAAACCCTCGGGGCCTAGCCCCATGACTCCTCAAGACGGTATAATTTCTTCACATGAGACGAGATACAAGGCAAGTGGGACGGGTAGGACGATGTGGATCGACAACGAGCAGGCTGTGCATTAATCTTTCGTTCTCTAGATCTATGAAGGTGGCAAGACCGTGTCCCGTCTACCAAACGAGGATGCCTTGGCTGATGGTCCAGCAAAACAAAACACCGTGTATGTATGCATGCTCCATCACGCCTCGTAGAGACGCCTTCCTGTTGTTGCTGCTACCCACTATTCCCGTGTACGCGGATATTTTACCATGCAGATTCCGCCACAATACGCAATGGCATCTCTCCAATGGTCACCCAAAAGCATCCCAGTTCTCCCTTGGGGAACCTGTAAGGTTGCCTTTCGGCCTGCTGATACGCAGATTAAATGGGTCAATCGCCACATGGTGTAGCATCATGCCTCGCTGATGCAGGAAAGAGACGTTTTCTCTCAAAAGACTGTTGTGTCTGTCGTGTGTATTTCAATGCTGTCTCTCAATGTGATTGGTTCATCCCTCATCACAACCAAACTGCAAATGCCAACGTGACGGCCACCAGACCAGCGCTCATCTTCGTGATGCTGCTCTTAGGGCTAGCCGGGCTCTTTGAGCTGCCAGTGCTAGAGGAGGAGGAGCCGCTAGATGCGGTGCTACCCGAGGAACCGGTATTCGTCCCAGTGGGCACGGACGAGGTGTAGGTCCCGTCATACAAAGTCTCTCCGAGGGTAGGCAGAGCGACGTTGCCGTTCACGAGCCAGGCCTGGGTGCCGCTGGTGCTGGCGGGACACGTGGGAGTCGAGAGGGTGCTAGTTGTCACATCGGATTTCATGACCCCGGTCGGCGTGAGGGTGGCCCACTGGGTCTTGAGGTTGGTGAAGTCGGGCGAGACTGGGGTAGGAGTGCCGGTTCTCGTGTAGCCGCCGACGATGCCGGTGCCTGTGGCAGTGCCAGCGGGAGCACCGTACGAGATGAGGCCGTAGTCGTTGGTCTCCTCGATCCACTCGTAGATGATAGCACCCGACCAGTCGTTGACCATGTCGTCGCCAAAGATGGCAGCTTGGTCCTCGAATGTGCGAGGGGGTGAGGTGTTGCAGCCGGTCTCGCTGAAGAAGATGGGGACCGGGAAGTCGACGGCCTCCGACTCGAGGTTCTCATATCCAGAGGTCTCATACGTAACCTGCAGGACTCAGGTTAGCGGGATATTTCTCAAAAGACATGGAAGCGGGACTTGCTGGGGACTACATACGCTGCCACACCACTCGTAACTGTTTAAGGAGAAGAAGTCCACATTGTCCGACACGTTGCCACCACAGGTGAGGTAGTCCTGCAGCATGGGACGGAGCTGGGCGATGTCAGCGGCGCTGTAGCCGACAGGGATGTCTCGGTAGTTCTTGGAGTCCCGGTAAGCCTTCATGTCCCTGGCGGCGGCCTTGATGAAAGGCGCCGCCATGCTCTGGCTGGCCTGGGCAATGACCTCGTTGCCCACGAAGAACTGTATATACACCATGTCAGCGGCGGTTGCCCGCACAGGAAGTAAGACCCTGCTGAGGGGAGAGAGAGGGTGGGGGGCAGATATACTTACACCCAGAGTGTTATCGTACTGTTGGAACTCATCCATAACCGCGGTGAATCGTTCATACTGGGTCTGATTCCACCAGGGGCTATCCGGGAGTATGTAAGTATCGAAGGTGTCCAGGTCAACAAGAAGGTAGATGCCGGCGTCGGCGAAGACGGTCATGCAGTCGGTGTGGTCAGAAGAGGCGTCGACGTGGTAGACACGGATGGTGTTGGCGCCGAGCTCCTGCATCAGCGAGGCGTCCAGGGAGCACTGGGTCTTGTCGACGAGGGGATCATCCTCAGTGAGCTGATAGGCGACGCCCTTGATGAAGAACTGGGTGCCATTCTCGTAAAAGAACTTGTTGCCGTAGGCGGAGATGGCCGAGAGGGCGTTGACAGCGGTAATCGAGCCCAGCAGGGCGAGGCCTGAGAGAACGGAGGCTCTCATCCTGGATATGGCTGGCTGTGGACAAAAAAGGTAATTAAGTCGGGTAAATTATAAAGTGCAAGTCGTTCAATGTGCGATGTGATGTGATGCTATGCTGAACGTTCAACCAAAAACTGGAAGCTGAGCCTCAGAAGACGGTGGGTGACGAGCGAAAGGCGAGAAGAGGGAAACGACCGAGTTTCTAGTGAAGTGAGAAACAAGAAGCAGCTCAGATACGCAAGCACCCCTCCAAAGTCTGGGTTGGTGAAAGGTTCCTTCCTGCCGCAGACGAACAATAAAGGTGAGGTGATGTCGTCAGTTTGAAAAAAAGGCAGCAGCGGTGACGAGCAACGGCGAGACTGTCACAGCAACACAACGTCACGGAAGGAGAGGAGTGACTGAAACGAAAGAATGGATGAACCAAAACACACAAAACTTGAGCCAACGAATGGACAAGGAAAACTGAAATGGCGGTACAAGGCACAAAAAAAAAGAAAGGAGGTCGAAGTAGAAAAGTTTCAAGAACTTTTTTTAGGAAGAAAATAAAAACGCGCTGGTGGTACTTGGTTCCTATCAAGCTATGGTCGGTGCATCGCCAAGCAGTTACGCTACAGCAAGCGACTATGTGGTGGTACGTACTGTGGTAGCACTTAGACTAGACTAGCCGCAACCTCCCACCGCCCGCCGGGAGCCACCTACGGTTTCCTGCCCTTAGTGTGGTTGGTATCTGATTTCCGGTATCTTGGATCCCTGCCCTACCTGGCCAACTTTTCTCCAGATTGTAGGAGGACCAGGGCCTGTCACTGCTCAGACCTCCTTCACACAAGTGCGGTCACTATCGTGTGGTGATGAGTGGGTAAGCCTGGTGGGTCTGATCAAGTGCAATCGGTGTATTGTAGTAAAGATCGTAGGAGATTTAGTGCTATCATACATCCCTGGGTGCGGAAAAGAGAAGAGAAGAAAGGAAAAGCCATGCCCCTCACCCTGCCCCTGCCCCTTCTCTCTCTCTCTCTCTCTCTCTCTCTCTCTTCCTTTTTTTTTTCCTTCTTTCCTTTCCCCCCCTTCTCTGTATCAACCAGGTCATACATAAGTACATACCATGGAAACAGTACAACCTAGATGCCTTCATGTTGCGTGCTGTGTCTTTCTTCCACCCAGCGCGGAGAGAGACGACGCAGTGTTACCCGTCTCGCCTGCATTTTATGTAGATCAGGAGGTGTGGAACCAGCGGCATGTTAAAGTCGCCCTAACGCAGACCCCCCGGTCCAGGCCCTGTAGAGACCTTGTTCAGTGGTCCGTCGTCCATCCTTGAGGGCCCAACCATGTCAACCTGCTCCCCCCCCCCTGTACTCTGTAGTATGTATTTCTATGGTGTGTGAGGTGCTATTGCGAGAGGGTAGAGGTAGTCTGCAGACTATGCCATAGTTTGCTATGTTCAACGTTGGGCCATGGTATGAGGCGTTGCGTGAACCTCAATTTTAACGAGTCCTCAAAATCTCCGGCCGGCTTGTACTATTGTAGCCTGGTTGTAACCCTGTGCGTGGGATATCGTCATGCTTGGTGTGTACGTAGTACTATAGCAGTAGTGGCGCATCAGGGGGGCGGGTTGTTACTGCGTAGCATTCGTTGGCTGTCATCTCACCCGCTGCAGGTACAGGTGTAGGTGCGTTTGCTCCGGCAGATGGGATTTTCTGAAATAGCAGGATGACATTCTGATGTCGGCCCCAGACGAAGGAAAAATCCTGCTTTTTCCTTGCATTCATGCACCCCCATCCTTCCAAGGCCAATTGGCTTCCGCTGTGGGTATTGGCTGCTGAATGTGGACCTTCTCGACACAGAGAGAGACCCCCCCCCCTTTTTTTTTTTCTTAGCGCCGACGAGTTCTTTTTTACCAGTAATACAGTTGGGTGTGGTTAAACCCCAAGATGAAAGGAGAACGGGTGGCCCCCACGGGGAAGAGGAAATGAAACACACACAAGAATGCCTGGGCGGCCCTGACACGTTGCTGCTGAACCTGGGTCATATCTCGATCACCAACTTTTCCCACCGCCAAGATCGCCATACATTTTGTAGTAGTACTATGACTTTGTATACGCACCCTTGACCGTGTGAAATTGGAATAAAAATCAATCATGATCCCATTCATGGTGCTACGTATGGTCCCTTGTCGCAGGCGGCGTGGCGTGGGCATGACATGGCACGGCACGGTACTACTACGTGTACTTATAGTACCTCCCCGTCTGTGGCGCAACGCGACCTCGGGTCTGCCCACCACCTTTCTCACACACGCACACCTTTTTTATTCATAACGCCTAACAACTCCTGTATACTGCTGCCTTCATTCCACAGCTGAGCCAATTAGCGGCTCTGTCCTGGCCTTGGTAGCCATGACCGAACGGACAACAACTGCTTGCAGGCCAGCGCAGTTTCTCAAATAGGACCAGCCAAGACCCAGAGGCGTAGTAGCCCTTTGAATGTCATCTCAGCTCATGTAGAGTGGACTGTCATTGTCCCTGTAGCGACACCCAGCTGCCCGACAAATAAATAAGAAAGAAGGAAAAGAAGAAAAGCGGAGAGCATTGCGCACACGGGCTTCTCGATTGCAGGTTGCATGCAGCCAGATGAGCAACCCTATTATGTATGTGACCACAATGAGAGTTGCCTCGCTCACGCCAATACTTTAATCACCACCAAGCCACTGCTGAGACTTGCCCATAAACCAAACTATGTCTCCTGTTCCCATTGATGCATGCTGTATAAGTATTTCTATAGGACAGAGAGAAGAAACATCAGGCTTAAGCCGGGCTAGCCAAGTATATTCCAGTGTAATTTTTGATAAATGGTGCAATGTTATCCTTTCCCTTTTTTCTTCTTCCTTGAACCTCCAGTCCTCTCTTTTCTTTCTTTCTTCGTCCTCCTAGATATGTGTTCATAGATAGATGAAAGAAAACAGAATTAAAATAAAAATAAAAATAAAAAAGAGGGGGGGGGTGACATGCCTTGTTCTTGTGGCGCAAAGGGATGTAAACCATGTGCCCCACACCATCACGCTGCCACGGTTGCATGTGCTAAGGAGGGATCATCAGGGGACGTAATGGCGGCCACTACATATGACAGTTCATCCATCCCTTGGATGCCAACCACCAGCCAACAGATTCCGAGCAATTCTCACAGATATAACACTCGCCCATTTGGCTTGCTACAATATTTTACACATCGTATGGACTTTATATGATACAATACCGCAGGTGGCTCGGACGCGCATGGAAATGGACAGCCTGCAGGCGCCTCTCATCTCTAACCGCGACCCGGACGACCGCGACGACGACCTCGACAATGCTCTCGATCCGGGCGTATCGGCGGCTGACGGCTCCAGCCAGGCTGGAAGGTCCTCACCAAGCCTCTTCGTATGGCTCTTGACGTTCTCTGCCGGGATCAGCGGCCTCTTGTTTGGATGTATGCTCCTGGATTCTCCTAGCACCTCCTCGTCACCCTCGACCGTTACTGACTTTGTATGTTGGACTTCTTCGCAGATGATACTGGTGTCATATCAGCAACTCTTGTCTCCCTCGACACGTCCCTGTCCCACCGCGTCCTCACCTCGTTCGACAAGACCATCATCACAGCCGCCACCGCCCTCTTCGCACTGCTCATCACGCCCTTCTCCTCGCACCTTGCCGACCGTCTCGGTCGGAAACGTGTCATCCTCTTTGCCGACCTGCTGTTCATTGTGGGGGCTCTCGTACAATCTGTTAGCTCCAGCATCTTCGTGATGACCATCGGAAGATCTATAGTCGGCGCGGCCGTGGGAGCAGCCAGTTTTGTGACGCCCCTGTACATCGCCGAGCTGGCACCAGCCGCCCACCGAGGCAGCCTGGTCACCATGAATAATCTATTTGTCACCCTGGGACAGGTCATCGCATACGTTGTGGGGTGGGCCTTTGCAGAGCACGGCAGCAGGGCAACTGGGTGGCGGTGGATGGTCGGCCTGGGCGCCATCCCGGCGGTCTTACAGAACGTTCTGGTGCTGTTCATGCCCGAGTCACCGAGATGGCTAGTCAGGGCGGGACGGGTCGATGAGGCGCGGCAAGTTATCAAACGCGTGGCTGGTGGCAATACGCAGGGCGCGTCTGCCGCTGCCGATGTGGTTTTGAAGGACATCAAGGTCGAGATTCTAGAGGAGGAGCAGGCCCAGAAGGCCCGCAGGATGTCACCGCAGAGGAGCAACGCCTGGTTGGACGGGTGGGATGAAGTCTTTGCCGTGCAGAGAAACCGTCGGGCGCTGGCGATTGCTTGCCTCCTCCAGGGGCTGCAGCAGCTGTGCGGGTTTGTGAGTCTACTACCACACACACACACGGGCCTATCCTTTTTTTCTTCTTTTCCTTCTCTCCCGTCCTTCTTCTTTTGTGCTGACCGAGGGACCTCCTCAGAACTCGTTGATGTACTTCTCCGCAACCATCTTCTTAATGCTGGGCTTTACAAGCCCAACACTGACGTCCATGACCGTTGCCCTCACCAATTTCTTGTTTACTGGTGTTGCCGTCGTCATGATCGACAGGGTTGGTCGGAGACGTATCCTGCTCTACTCAATACCTTTTATGGTCGTAGGTCTGCTCCTGTCGGCGTACGGTTTTTCACTTATGAAGCTGTCGACTTCGGCTTCGGATGTCAGCGCGGCTCCTCCTTCTTCTCCTCCAGATCCGGTGCTGCCATCCCGAGGCGCTGCGGTCGTCGTGCTGTCCTCCATCATGCTATACGTTGCGGCGTATGCGATCGGCCTGGGTAGCGTGCCCTGGATGCAGAGTGAACTGTTCTCCCTGAGTGCCCGGTCGATAGGCAGCGGCGCTGCCACGGGGACCAACTGGGCGTCCAATTTTGTGGTCGGTCTGACGTTCCTGCCGCTGATGGACGCGCTGTCGCCATCATGGACGTTTGTGCTCTATGCCATTGTGTGCATAATCGGCCTCTGGCTTGTGTATCTTATCTATCCTGAGACGAGCGGTCTGACACTGGAAGAGGCCGCCAGTCTTTTGGAGAGGGATGACTGGGGGGTCAGAAGTCATTGATCCCCTTTATCCCCCAACCCGTTTCCAGCTCTATCATTCATTGTACATTCGCTATCATGGTCCACCATTGAACAAGCGATACCATAGGAGATTTTACCCACGACACAGCATCCAATTCATTCTATAGACTCCCCATCTCAACAAACCTGACTCACAGTCTGACAATGTTTGGAAGTGTGGCTCCTCTGACACTCAGGCGCCTCGCCCAAGAGGCGGGAGAGACACAGAGAGAGAGAGAGAGAGCAGCCTCCCGAATGCCATGGATGATCCGAAGTCTACCCGGGGCCGATGATACTGCGTAGTACAGTATGTCCGAGTGCTGGGTACTCCGGAGCTGACCGGCTCCGCTTCCAAGAGAGTGCGGTCAAGGCACAGCACACAGACCGTTTCCGACGCGAGATC
Organism: Cryphonectria radicalis; assembly: GCA_014849355.1. Classification (NCBI taxonomy): domain Eukaryota; kingdom Fungi; phylum Ascomycota; class Sordariomycetes; order Diaporthales; family Cryphonectriaceae; genus Cryphonectria; species Cryphonectria radicalis. The sequence continues at coordinate 80,411 of JACWQW010000143.1, read as the reverse complement.
CGAGGGGCTGACAAATGTTTTCCAAGATCCAGCTCTCCGTTCCTTTCCCTTGGCCTTTCTCCCTACCAGATCCAACGAGAGAAGGGGGGAGAGAAAGAGAGAGAGTCCCAGCACTGTGGGTCTGGAGAAGGACCACTCTCCTTAGTGATGGGTTGCTTGGCTCCTCAAATGTTGCATCACAGACGATCCGACCCTCACCGCGTGTACTGTATGTTCTTCAGCTCGTCGTCTACAACCATAGTATGTAATATCTACCGTGAGTGAGGCTCAACCATTCACAAGCCCTTGTGTGGGCTTCCCCTTCCTACAGCAAATCAGGCTCCAGCCTCCTCGCATCGATGTTCCAGTGGTTAAAAGTCATTATTCCCCGGCGGTGGGATCGAAGCCGCGAAGGGCCGACGCGAGATGAGCCACAAAACGGCCCGTGGGGCTCAAGGGCCCTCCTGCCCACAATCCGGAACCTACACAGGCCCTTTTTTCTCTTCTTTTTTTCTCCTTCTTCTCATCTTCCTTCTTCTTCCCCCTTTCCTTCCAGGCTGGTTTACTACGTACTATGGTAGCTGCTATGTCATCAGTGTAAAATCCGCTAGGAAACTGGGGCCGAGCCTGGAGCCACGGCTTAGCTTAGGTTGGGCTCCGATGGTGACCCATTCCATTTTTTTTTTTTTCACTTATACTAAGTACTGACTGGGGCCTGCTGGGCAACTGGACCAAAAAGTCTTGAGGGGAATTACAGTAGAAAAAATAGACCCTCATTCGCCCCGTCGGCTCGCTAGACCAGAGGAGCAAAAGCTATCTTCTGGCTGGTAAACTCTTTCGTCTTTCCAATTGGGGGGTGCCGTTCATATAAGCGCAACACTACTTACCATAGTATCAATCCCACCCTCTCCTTCCTCTGGGCTTAACACTTCAACATCGTGACTTCTTTTTCTTCTTCTCTTTTCTCTCTCCTTCAAATCCCACACCGCTGCGGAATCAGGTCACAGCTACGCCCAGGCAAGTCATACAGCAACCGAATTGGCTGCTGTATAGAACGATCAAGGGACCGATCCCCTCCTCAGGGGGCGGCAGCAGCAGCAGCAGCAGCAGCAGCAGATCATCATCATCACTATCACCAGCACTACTGCTACTCATATACAAACACACTCATAAGGCAGGAAGACAGATACCCAAACCCGACAAGATACGACGACAAAGATGGCCAATGACATTGATGAGATCGACCGCGAGATCCTCGCCTCGGAACAAGATGCGGCGCGCGACTACAACAGGCGCGCCTCCACTGAGGTCGAGAGGGTTGTTTCCGCGTCGTCGGTGTCCACGTCCACCTCTGATGGCTCACTACGAGAACGCGCAGCCGGCACGATGAGCAGGATGTCGACACAGCGTGATCTGGAACGCCATCCCACAGAGCTTGATCGCATCCAGACCGCCAGGAGCCAACATAGCGCGACCGTGGGTGTGAGCATGGGCCGGAGCAACACCAACACTCGTGACTCCAGACGACCAATGCCTCCCATGGGTGGAGGCAAGAGCCTGCCGCCGAAGCTGAATGTGGACGACTATGTGGTGGAGTGTGAGATACACCTGCTGAGAACCCCCTCGGGAAGAGCTCCAGACAGCTAGCTGACACGGTTTGATCAGTCGACGGCCCCGATGACCCTCTCCATGCGCAGAATTGGCCTCTGAAAAAGAAGTAAGCTAGACACACAGATAGGTTCCATGTTCAGTAGAGCCATTTTACTGACAGGCGTAGGATCCTCACCGCCGCCATGTTAGGCTTCACCACCTTGACAGCAGCCTTCACGTCGAGCATCTTCTCCGCCGGGACCCAGACCATAGCAGCAGAGTTTGGCGTCTCAACCGAGGTCGGCATCCTGGGCGTCTCATTCTACGTGCTTGGTTTCGCTACGGGCCCTTCGCTGTGGGCACCTTTCTCGGAGCTGAGGGGACGACGGCTACCTCTCGTCCTCTCCATGTTTGGCTTCTCCATCTTCACCATCGCTTGTGCCGTTGCCAAGGACCTCCAGACCATCCTTATCGTCAGATTCTTTGCGGGCTTCACCGGAGCGTGTCCTCTGGCGGTCGTCGCGGCTGTCTTCTCGGACATGTTCAACAATGCCACCCGTGGGATTGCCATCACCATCTTCTCCATGATGGTCTTCACCGGTCCCCTGCTGGCCCCGTTCATAGGCGGGTTCATCGTCGAATCGTACCTGGGCTGGAGGTGGACCATGTACATCACCTCCTTCATGGGCTTCCTGAGCTTCGGCCTGGATCTCATCTTCCTCGAGGAGACCTATCCGCCGCAGATTCTGGTCGCCAAGGCCGCCGAGCTCCGTCGTAGGACCAAGAACCACTTCATACACGCAAAGCAGGAAGAGATCGAGGTCGACTTCCGAGAGCTCGTCGAGAAGAACTTGAGCCGGCCCATGCGGATCCTGTTCCAGGAACCCATTGTGCTCCTCCTGAGCATATACATGAGTTTCATATACGGTATTCTGTACCTGTTCCTGACGGCCTACCCGCTGGTTTTCGAAGAGGTGCATCACTTCTCTCCTGGTGTTGCTGGTCTCGCCTTCTTCGGCATGATCATCGGCGAGCTGATCGCAGGCCTCGTCGTCCTGGCGCAGCAGCCCTGGTACCAGCGCAAACTCGCCGCCAACAACGGCATACCCATCCCAGAATGGCGTCTCCCCTCAGTCATGGCCGGGGGCGTCGCGTTTGCCATCGGCTTGTTCTGGTTCGGCTGGAGCGGCTACCGCGCAGATATTCACTGGATCGTTCCCACAGCCTCGGGCCTCCTCACGGGATTCGGCCTCATGTCCATCTTCCTGCAGGCCCTGAATTATCTCGTGGATGCGTATCTCATGTTCGCCGCATCGGCCATAGCAGGAAACACAGCCATGCGCTCTCTATGCGGTGCTGGGTTTCCCCTCTTCTCGACGTACATGTTTGAGGGCATGGGCATCCAGTGGGCCTCGACGTTACTCGGATGCGTCGGCGTAGCACTGGTACCCATCCCCGTCATCTTCTACCTGTATGGCCACAAGCTTCGAGCCAAGAGCAAGATCGCGCCGACGTTCCCACCACAGGCACAGCGGCCTCCGACCGAGAGTTCGCATGAGGTGTCTCCTCAGAAGGAGGAGAGAGGAGGTAGCCAGGGTGCTCTGGCGTCTGCTGCACCAAAGAAAGAGTCCGATAAGGCCACAGAGGCCGTCTGAGCTTATTTATATATACACACACACAAAAAGGTAATGTTCTTGGATCTGTTGTTGGCTTTCACGAAGGATGATAAAGACTATAGAGGTCCGGGGGTACGCTGTGGCATGTGGCATGAGAGCAAGGCTGCATGGTCATTTTGGACGGGAATTGTCAGGGGGGAAATGTAAGAACGATTTAATACGCTATATAGTATCAAAATAATACACAAAGTTTGAAGGATTCTGCAGTGTTGAGAATTTACGACCTTGTGGAAGGTGTTGGCGGCCAAATCGTTTCATGTCGACTATGTGGGCAAAATCTTATCAAGACGGTACACTACTAAATGATTCTGCCACAAACACACATATATGTTTAGCAACTTCGGGTACCGTTGATTTTATTTTTAGATTATGAACCCAGTGTTTATTACCGAAATCCGAATTTTGTGCTACGGAGGATGCATGTCATGTGGTCCTTCGATAAGTGGATCGCCATTGATGAAGCAGGTGGGATACATGATAATGGCCTTGAGACATTCCTCCACCAAGCCACGGCTCTTGATCTTCCTTTATCGACCATAGGCTGCGTCTTTCGTGGCCTCCCCCCTTTCCCTGATTGAATGTCCGCACTGACCAAGCCCCGCTCTTCAACATGTCCACCAAAGCGCCAGTTCCAGAGACCAAACCGAGCCAGGTCTACGAGGCAGGATGTCACTGCGGTTACATCAAGTTCAGCGTAAACCTCTCGCCTCCCTTGCCCGAGTATAAGCCCTTGATGTGCGACTGCTCCGCGTGCCGTCGGTTTGGATACCTGCTTGTCTGTACGTGAATCCTGTTCTGAAGGGGGGGGGGGATAAAATAAACAATTACACACAGCTCCGGAGAGACTTGTGGTGCCTAAGAGATAGGACCACATGAGGAGACCTCGGAGGCGATTGAAATGCCGAGTTCCCCGTGTTTTTCTTCTCATCTGCGAATTGACCTGAGCTGGCCCTGCGTGAAGAGGAGAAATACGCACTACAAAGAAAAGACTGACAAGGAAAATATTATTACACGCGCAACAAAAGATCCGTTCCGCCAAGACGTCCAATGGCACGGCGACTCGTGGACGCGCCTGTCCAAATACCAGTTCAACACGAAGCAGAAGGACCAGCTGTTCTGTGGCAAGTGTGGCGCGAGCATAGGCATCGACTTTCGCGACTTTGATGCGCCTCGCCCCAGCCGGTTTGGCATCAGTGTGAGTGCTGAGTGGGACAATCATGGGGCGTGAGCGTCGCGAAATGGAGGAGGACATGCTGATCTCTTTTCTTTTCTTTTCTCTTTCCTGCTTAGGTCCGCACCTTCAACGGCATTGATCTCGACACCCTGGAGTACAAGCCGTTCAAGGGCACACACAAGGTTTCCCCGCCCGAGGACTTGTCCGGAGTTCAGTATGAGCTGGACGAGAAGGAGAAGACCAGGAAGGAGACAGGGGAGGATGCAGAGAAAGAAATTGCTGCTGCAGCCGTGACTGCTTGATAAGCCATTAGTGGTTATTTTGGTTTTCTTTTTTGCATCTTCTTCTCTCCGGATTTGTCTATAAGCACACATCTACTACAATGTCAGAATCATTGCTCAGCCTGACGCCGGACTCCTATGACCTAAACTCTCAAGATCGAAGAGACAGAAGCCAACGGAGGTGAACAGCAAGGCATTAAGTTTTCGTCTGGGCCAGCTCCTACGATGTGGCTTCGTTGCCTTGCTTCGCCTGACGTCTTGCATAAATCTGCTCGGCAGACTCGATTGTCTTCATGTTGGCACCGAGTTTGTTCTATCCACAAGGTCAGCGCATTACTCCTCACTTATTATGTACTAGGTAGAACTGTAGCATTTGGGACGAGGGGTATTGCGCTTACCATGGTCTCCATCCACTCATCATACGGGTCTGAGTCGAAGACGATACCGCCACCTATCAATGCATTAGATTATTGGGTTTTTTTTCTTTGGATAAAAAAAAAGATGAAATAAAGGTACATGGGTCTTTTGTTTTTTGTTTTTTGTTTTTTTTTGGTGGAGGGAGAGGAGAGGGGGAGGGGACCCGGACTTACCAGCCTGCAGATATGCAATGCCATCTTTCACCATCATCGTTCGGAGTGCAATGCATGTATCCATTGCCCCCTCCTTTTCTTCGCCCGAAGTCGAGACACTTCCGTACCCAAAATATCCCACCGCCCCAGCATAGACTCCTCGCTTCTCCCTCTCCAGCTCGGCAATCAGCTCCATAGCCTTGACCTTGGGAGCGCCGGACACGGTACCAGCCGGGAATATAGACCGGAAAGCATCGAACCTCGTCTTGTCTGGCCTCAGCACGCCAGAAACTTGAGAGACGAGGTGCTGGACGTGCGAGAATTTCTCTACGACCATGAGCCTGTCGACGCGGGTCTCGAGGGGCTCACAGACGCGCGTGACGTCGTTACGGGCCAGGTCGACCAGCATGACGTGCTCCGCGCGGTCCTTGAGGGAGTTGGCCAGTTCATTCGCCAGCCGCTCATCCTCTTCGGGCGTCTTGCCTCGCTTGACGGTACCGGCGATGGGATGTGTGATGATTCGGCCCTCCTCGGCCTTGACGAGCAGCTCTGGCGAGGCACCGACGATCTGGAAATCCTCACAGTCAATGTAGAAGAGGTAGGGCGAAGGATTGACGGTGCGAAGATGTCTGTAGATGTTGAAGGGATGGAGGTCAGTGGGGCGAGCAAAGCGTTGCGACGGCACGGCCTGGATGATGTCGCCCGTAACGATGTGCTTCTTGAGGTTCTTGACATGGCCCTCATAGCCGTCCTGGCCGATGTTGGACTTGGATTCGCGTCCCAGCTGCACCGGCCCCTGTTCGGGCAAGGGTATCTCAGGGGCCTCGAGGACCCTGATGAGCTCCTCGACAACCTTGGTCGCCTTGGCGTACTCGGTATCGATGTCGGCTGGGTTCTCGGGCACTCTCAAGTAGGTGATGACCTTGATCACGCCGTAGAAGCGATCAAAGGCTACAATCGTGTCGTAAAACTGGAAGAGTGATTCCGGGATCTGGAGAACATCCTCCATAGGCCGGGCAGTCTTGGGCTCGAAATACCTGGAGCGGCATGTGAGCGAAAGGGATGTATGACTTTTTTCCCTTCATTTTATTCGTCGAACCGATAGACGCAATCTTACCTGACACAGTCGTATCCTATGTAGCCAATGGCACCTCCGGTGAGAGGGGGCAACCTTAAGTCAGGCACATCAGCCACGACAGATTGCGACAACTCCTTCTCCAAGGCAGGGATGGGATCGCAGGACTCGCCATGGCCCTCTCCTGTCTTGAGGATCTTCCTGGGGCCGGCACCGACGAAGCTGTACCGGCCGACCTTTTCGGAGGCAGCACTCTCAAAGAGGACCGAATAGGCCGACTTGGTGTGAGCCACAACCTTGAGGTACGCAGCCGAAGGGGTGATCAGGTCTGAGGATATCTGGCCATACAGAGGCACGAGGTTCGGCTTCTTGGGGCCCCGCTGCTTGGCCAGCACCTCCTTCACCGTCTCCAGCGAGGGGACGATCTGGTCCTGAAGGGTTGTTGTGTCAGTGGGAGCCATTGAGCACAAGATGAATGAGCTGGATACAATTGCCTCGGAGCCACTTACTGGACCGTTCATGTTTTCAGAGGAGGAAAAAAAAAATCGGGTCTTGAATCAAGGCCCTCCAGCACCGGTACACACAATAATGTGTCAAAGTGAGTGACTCTCTCTTGTAGGCTTGACTCATAAAGATACGCCCCCAGCGCGATGGCGGCAGCAAAAACGGCTCCCTAAATTCTAGCCCTTCCAGGGGGTGACTGTGGTGGGGTTGTACAGTACGGTGCTGAGTGCTGAGCTTTTTGGCAAGTGGGGCACCACAGCAACACCAGCAGACAGGAGTCTGGAATTTGGAGGGGCAAGCCCTAGGGCAGGACCATCCGGAAATCTTTCGACTACTGCCCATTCAACACCAAGAACGGCCAAGGCGACGACAATGATCACATAAATTTTGCTGGATAGGGGAAACGTAGAGGGAGGTAGAAAAACGAAATCAAGAATCCAATATTGCTCCTATATCATGATTACCCACGAATTTGAGGCTATTGCAGTCTTGAACCTCCCAAGTGAAGTAAGTGCTCGGCGTAATCCCTTCTTCACCTCGTCCTTAGCTCTCAACTGCCAGTGCCTTGACACCCACGAGCCTTGCACTCTTGCCGTCTCCCTGCCTCGTCACCACGAAGTACTCTACTCTCGACTTGTCCTTGGAAATTCTATATACCCGCACGTCGTTGCCCTGACCAGCTTTCGTCACAGCGTCGATAATGTCCTTGTACTGCCCGTTCTTGTCCCAGTCTATCGGGTCCATGATCTCGACCTCGGCGCTCGCAGGATCCCAGTGCTCGACCAGCTTGGCGATCTCCTCTGCTCGATTCGTCAGACGATCTCTCTGTCACAGGCTCGACCTTGGACGCGTTTCCACAGTGTCAGAGGATGCTAAAGGAGCAGAGCAACATACCTTCATTCGGCAGACCCTCTCCCTTGTCCCACGCCAACGAGACTGGCACGAACGGCTCGTCCGCATCAGATACATAGAATGCATCCCGAGTAGCAGTTACCAGTGGTTGGGGTATATCTGTGCCCTGATCCGCCGCCTTGAACTCCTTCTTGCCATGTGATGTCTGCGCCGTGGCCGAGCCAGAGGCAGGGTCTTGGTTGGCTTTGTCTAGAAATGACTGGTAGTCCTCGTCCGATGCCATTTTGTATTCTTCGCTGGCCCGCCGTGTATGGGTAGGTTTGACAAATTCGCGTGCTCGAAGGAAGTCGACCTGCGTCAACGGAACGTCGTGGCCGTTGACCGCGCGGCGGAGGTTTGTAAGGCGGGGGATGGGACCAGATTGTCGGATCAAGCTGTGCAGGCGACGGGGCACAGTTGGAAGGGATGGTCGCAGGTAACGGGGGCAATGCCTGCGATGTGAGACGTGTTTGGTAGTGCTGGCTAAGAAGGAGGTTGCGACTTGTGCTGTCCTGGAGGGAAAGAAACCCATTTGCTCAGGTGCTGTGTGGTCTTCAGCTGGGTCGGGCAAATCAGGATGCAGGAGAGGGCAGCGGAAAGTTATGTATGACGCAACCATGCCAGCCACTCCTCCTCTGCTGCAGGGAACTGCTACTAATAGCTTGTCACTGCACTATGGCCTAACAACAGACGGTGTTTGCGAACATTATTGCATTCCGAAGACATGTTAGGTCTTCGGCAGAGGTAAAGAATGGACAATGTAGTTTACAGGTTTTCTTTCTTTTTTTCTGAGTTCGGGCCAGACAGAATCTACTGCATGCCAAAATCACTTCATGGGCAACCGTTAAAAGGTCAGCAGAAGCTGATTTCCATGTCTTTTCCGAGCCTTCAGTGCAGACATTGTCAAATGTCCTCCTGTAGTGATGATCCCAGCTATGTCACCCTTGACCAATGAATATTTTCGTCAAAGTGAGGCAACATAGCCAAGTTTTCTTTACTACATGTTAGGTCACCTAAGAAGCCTGACTTTCCATCTATAGGAATGTGGAGGCCGTTCCATCTTAAAACTCTCATAGTGGGCAGACCTCCAACATCACCGAGGAGGTTACTGCATATCAAGGGCTGGATGGAACGGTTGCTGCTTGAAAAGCCATGACGCTGAAATTGGGGCAAAGTATGGAATGGTGTTTTCCGTCATGAGTATAGTCATCACACGTCGCATTCCCCTGGATACACATCTGCTGTAACCCTTTTGATTGTTCCTTATTCAGCCTCTACTGAGCTCAAATACCCATTACCAGCCCAAACGTGCGTAAAAGGAAGAAGAGCCTTGACACCAGACCGCCATAAAAAAGATCAAAGCTTTTACGAAGAGCGCTCCACATCCTTCTTGAGCAGGCCCTGGTACTGGCGCTTCTCCTCGGGAGTCTGGAACGATCCGTGTCCGAACTCGGAACCTTGAAGGATTTGTTAGCACATGCATGTGGTATCTAGATGATGAATGACACGGAGGCAAGAGGAGCATGTCGTGGTTGGCTACAAGAGAAGGACAGACTGGCCTTCTCAAGGTTCCAAGAGGGGAGCATTGAATGGGCGGCAAGGTGTGCGGGGCGTTCCATGGGAACATTTGGGGATTCAACGTACTGGTATCGATCCATTTGAGCTCGACCTTCTCCAGAGCCTTGCGGGAGGTGTGAGGCCAGAGGGACTTGCGGAGGGTCATCTGAACGCAAAATCTTAGCTTCTGAACAGCAGACATGGCCCAAGGCCTGCAGCATAAAAGGCTACTTACCACACGCTTCTTCACACCAGGAACAGATCCCTTAACCATGACGAAGTCGTTCTTCACCTCACCATAGCGGACAAAGCCACCGAGACTGACCGTCTTGTTAGCAACATAGTCTTCAATATCCATGTCTAAAGGCGAACTCACGGGGTGATCTTCTTCTTGGTGACATCGACCTCAGTGGCAGCGTTGTCATCGGCATCGCCCTTGCCGATCCTGTAGACCTTGTGGTTGCAAGAGGTACGGTGGTGGTATCCCATCTGACCAGCACGGGCAACGGTCCACTGGACGTGGGACGGATGCCATGCACCGATACAGGCGACCTTACGCAGACCCTTGTGGGTCTTGCGAGGCAGCTTCTTGGTGCCCCAACGGGCAGTGACACCGTTGTATCCGTGACCCTTGGTGACGGCGATGACATCGATCATCTCGTCCTGCTCGAAGATGGTGTCGATGGAGAAGGGCTTCTCGAAGAGAGAGTGGCCAAACTCAACCTTGTCGGCGACGGAGCCACCGTTGATCTGGATCTCCATGAGGTGGGTCTTCTTCTGCTTGAGGGGGGTCTTGCGGATCTGGGTGTGGGCGAGGACGCGGACGACAGAGCAGTACTTCTTGATGCGCTCGAGCTCGCGGGTGATGGAGGCACCGCTGTGCTCGGAGTGCTTCTTGGCGTACTTGGTGAAGGCCTTCTTCTTGCTCTTGTACCAATTCTTGTAGAACCGGCGGCGAACCTCGTCGCTCAAGTGCTCGGCCCAGACGGTGGTGAGGGATCGCAGGCCACGGGGGGTCTCAATATAACCAACCAGACCAACAACGATCATCTGTAAAAGATGTTAGCCATTGGCACAGTCGCCAAGCGGGCTGCATTGTTCGTACCGGTGGTGTGTCAATGACGGTCACAGCCTCAACAATCTCCTTCTTGTGCGACTTGGCGCCAGGTCGGTCGAGGTCGCGGACGATCGTGGTCATACCGGCCTTGTAGCCCATAGCGGCGGTCAGGTGGACGGGCTTCTTGGGGTCGTCCTTAGGGAAGCTGGAGGCAAGAGACGTGGATCAGTAAGGGCAACCATCATGGAGCTGCTGGTCAATTAAGGATCGCGAGCACCAAGATATCAAGGGGAATAAAGAAAATCAGGTGTTTCGAATTGCACTTACGACTTGACCTTGCCACGGTGTCTGGCAGCCCGCTTCCGGGGCAGGTAGGCCAGCGAGCCATGACGGGGAGCCTCGAACTTACGGTGCGACATGGTGATTCAGTTGAACACTGTCGCTGTTGTCGTGAGAAAGTGAGGTGGGTTGGATGGACGGAGGAGAGGAAAAGGAAAGAGAGAAAAGTTGAGATGCGGCTAGCAACAGAAAAGTTCGCGGCCCCAGACTGGGACCGTCTCTGCAAATTGTGGGATTGATTAGGTAAGATCTTTCTTGGGTCTACCAAGGCCGGGTGTTCCATCTACCAGTCAGCCAGCTGGCGGCAGCTGGAGGCCCCACCTCGGGCCGCAATTGCGTGCCTTCTGAACTCAAGACCCCAGAGAGCACTTAATCAACCACGAGACCCCCTCGACCATCCCTTCCCGAGAGTTCACATATTGTGTCAAGATCACATGTTGGTGCATCTCACACATTGACTACATTCTGTCCCCATAGTCTGTCCAATATGGCTGGGATTCCAGTTGAGATGCCGGTGGTAGATACAACTCTGACCGACTTTGATTTTTTTCGGACGTTCAACAATGCTTCTAATGCTTCTTAAGGGTAGAGCTGAAATGCCTAGGATGTGTGATGCGGGGTCGGAGATGCCCAATTTGATCGAAGCTCGTACAAGCCATGGCACTCGTGCACTGAAGACGGCGGGAAATCATTATCTCAGGTCGACGCCGGCCGTCTTTCGGATTAGCCGTGTACCGTCAAGTACTGAGTGCGGCATGTATCGACTCAGACACCAGACACGCACAGTAAAAAAGGTCTTCACTTAAGCGCTTGTCTCAGCGAGTGAAATGTGCACGTCTCACAAGCCTCATCAGGAGTAACGGCGGATCGGATACGCACATTAGAACAGCGCCGGTGCTCTAGCCACAATATCTTCTTGCCTCAACCCACGACGATGGCAAGATGGCACCTAGACCGCCTGTCTTCGCTCAAGCCTGGGGTTCGAGACCTAATCCGGAGAGAAGGCTCTACTGTACCATGGTAGTGTATGGGCTCGTTTGGGCTCTTGAATAATATGTGGACCCAGCCGCCAGCAAACCCTGATCGAGATTCATAAGAAGCGATCTCGTTTGATGTGACAGGCTTGTGCCGCACAGCATAGTTGATCTGCGCACAGCGCCGACAGCGCCGGAGTCGTCTTGTCCTCCCAGCCTCCCGGGTGTCTTTTTGATAGGCAGGCTTCCGCAGAGACAGCAGAGATCGCCCGTCGCGAATCGGCTCGTGTTGGCCACCCACGTACACACGGTGGCACAAATGCTTTCCGTTGCCCACGTACGACAGTAGTGTGTTTTGTCATAGGCCGCCCCTGCCTGACAAGCTGGACAAGCTTACACAACTATTGGCATCGCATGGCCCAACCGACAAGATCACAGGCGAGGGATCACAACGTCATCTGGAGGTCAGGCAGCGCTCTGGGTTACTTTCTCGTGTGCGATCTTGGACTGCAGCAATCGCCAGAACCAGGCATCATCGTATCAAGAGATGAAGGGCGTAGGGCTCGCGAGCCCCGAAGGAATAGCCACGGCAACACAACCCCTTAAGACATCTCTGCTTTCCGAGAAGGCAGCGACGTTGCGGAGTCAAGGTGAGAAGGGTCTGCCTAAGCAGTAGATGGGTTCCTCTCTACTTCAGGGAATGAGTAAAGTTGCAACTAGTCCTGGAAAGGCAGCTGTGCTGCGGTCTGGGGGGGGGGTGTGGGGTGAGAACACATCGTGCTACTCAGGACCACAGGGCTCCGAAGTAGCCATCTGCTACTTAAAAAGTGACAGCACCAGCCGCAGCCGTCTTACCACGGCCACAGGCCAGACCGTCTCGTAAGTATTGGTTGGGTGGTAAAGAGCCGCTTACTCCGGCCTCCCTGCGAGGCCCTCGCTCTGTGGAACTCGCACCTCCGCCGCGCTGACAAGGATGCTCATCTGTCGAATAAACGGTACGAGGTACATAGTACGCCACACCACATATGCAAGAGCTGCAGGACAGACTGTGCGTGTGCCTCTGACGCGGGTCGGGCTGCTGCTGGTGGGATGACCGCTTCTCAGGCCCTCCTCGCCCCAGCATCCTGGTGGGTCGATCTCCCAGCTCTTGAGCTCTCGCAAGCATTGGGCAATGACATCCCGCATGCGCCCACCGTCTGCCAAACCGTATGCCGTCGGCCGGCTGAGGGGTAAATCGCACCGCCACCCTGACGGTGCGCCATCATGAACTGCAAGTGTTCGGGTCCTGTAGCGTTAATGTCGAGATGACCTGCTCGGCGTAATGGGTGAGACGGAGCCTCGCCGACTTGCAAGGTCTGATCAAGCATCTGAAATGTTGTGGGCGCGAGACCCACGACAGATTTGAATCCGGAGCTGCTCCAAGAAATGTGGACGCCGGGACCAATTGTGCTTCACTGTCATCTAGGACCCTCCTCGCCTACTTAAGCCTTTGGAAAGGTACTACTGTAAGAGTAGTCGTGCTGTGGTCTACGGGAAGGATTGTCCTAGGTAGAGTCAAGAAAACAAGAGAGACCTGGATGAAAAGAGGCTAGGAAAAGTTTGGCTCGTCATCCGGAATAATGACAGGCGGTTCGATAAGCCCCCAAATGCTCTAGGCGAATGGATGGCTGAGCATCTCATCCCCAATTGAGCCGAAGGCGCAAGAGTCAACCAGCATGCCAGTCCACGTGGGAAATTGCCCAGCAGATCATGCGACCCTCGGGGGATGATTATGAGCTGTCCGCCATGGAATGGGGCCGTGTTTCTCAAAGACATTTATTTTAGGGGCACTCACTGGATATGCAGAAAAAGAAAGCGCCACCGTAGCCGCAGCTGCCAACACCGGGCGACCCCAACGGTTGGGGGCAGCTTCCCCGTGTGCCAAGTGGCGTCGTCTGGTATCCTGCAGTAAGATACAGATTCGGAATCCCGTCTCTGCCATGGTAGGCTATAAATTAATTTACCCCGCGTGGCCGGTGTCAGGGACTCTCCGCCCAATGGACAATCCCCTCTTCACCGATTTCACATCACCCAGATCTTTTTTGCGTGCTGTCAGCATGTCAGGGACTAAAATGTGCTGATGGTCGTCTGTTTCATCCCGTCGTTCGTCTGTACATTCCTGCATCTGGCCAGCATTCAAGAGCAGCTGACCGTGCACGCCAGCGCCAGCCGTGTGCCGCAAGGCAATATCTACAAAAGGTCCAGGGAGGTTGCCTGCTGGGGGCGCCCAGAGACATTGACACCGACGGCTGCGACCGGACAAACTGCGACTGCCGTTGCAAGCAATTGCATGGATTTCTATTGCGTGACCGCTACAGGATGCGGGATCGCTAGGCGCATTTACCGCCTGGCAGAGTTGGGCACGAGTCTCGAGATCTTCTCAACAGCTCCACAACATCGTTTTCTCTTTTTGCCAGTCCGTCCTGCCTCTTGAGTCCAGGGGTCGTTGTCCAGATCCGCGAGCCACAGCAGCCGAGAAGTTTATCTCCGCTGCTTGGGACAAGGAAACGGTAGCGTGGGTATAGCGTACCGTACATATGCCAGTTGTCCTCCTCACCCATGGCGGTGGGCCGCCGCCGTCTCAACCGCATGCGGCAAAAATGGGTTTAGCCATGTGGGGGCGCCTAAATGATCTGTGCCCATCACGCGAGTTGAGGAGGAAACATAACCGACAGGCGGCCACGGTAAATCCAACCATCCATCTTTTAGCAATATGATGTGCAGCTGCTTAGAAACCGGCGCTCCTGCTCGTCCTGGGTCGTCTCGCAGCACCCGCCCCCCCCCCTTCTTTCTCCTTTCCGAGAGTACCACGGACACTGCGGCCCAGATGCAGGCCAGCAAGTGGGATCAAAAGGAGCCAACAAAGACCAAGTGCAGAGTACCATTCGTGCATGGCTCATGAGGGGCGACGCCGTCGTAGGAGGATTCGGTGGCTGTCCGTTCGGCCTACATGTTTCAAGAGTGGTTGGGCCAAGGAACGGAAGCGACCGCCCTGGGGCCGCCTTGCTTTTTTTCCTTCTCTCCTTTTGGCTAAGTAGTGACCACGGAGTAAATGTGAGGAAGGTGTGCTAATTACCGTACTGGAGTACTGTTTGGTGCTAAAGTCGAGAGTACATAGTAAATATGTAATGTACTTTGTACACTACCCATGTACGTACTATGGCGTAAGCTATGCGGAGAGAGAGAGAAGAAGGGGAGGTGAAAACGCCCTTGGTGAGAGAGGGATGGCGGCGGCGGAATGTCAGACTTTGACATTGGCGCGTGGGTCATGAGCAATGCGATGACGCCGCCATCAGCCAGCGCCGCAAGAACAGCGATACACTTGGGGGTGGTTCAGGCGCCAGCCTGGCCGCGGCCTGCCGCCCGTTCGGAGCTGTGAGCGATACCTTACGTCTGTGCCACCATTCCATAGTAGCATGCATGTACGGTTTACTCCGTGCTACCTGCAGCGATGCGAATGTCTCACTACAACATTAGTGCATACATGGTACATGGCATGCGGAGAGAGGACAAGGGCCTGAGAACCCAGCAGCCCACTGGCACCAACCCCCGTCGCAAGGGGGTCACCACCCCTCCCACACACACACGCCCCCCCCCCTCCAGGGGCAGGCCAGGAGCCCTGGCCCACTCCCTGCGGCCCCGGAATCTGCAGCTAAGGGGAAAGCGTCATGGCGTGCGCTGCGGGCACACTCCCGATTCTGGGAGGAGTGGCGCTACATGCGGCAAGGGGTCTGACAGGGGTGGCTCTAATGTACTTGGTACGTCAATTCGCCATGAGCCACAAGCCAGTCCCACCCTGCATGCTGCACGAGTCGAACGTGGTGGAGGCCCTCCTCCTCCTCTCAGGGCCTTGTCAGCCGCCCATCCTCCATGGGCTCCACATCCAGGTGGTTAGAGAGGGCGAACCCTAACCCAATCTCTCTCTCTCTCTCGCTCACCCCCTGCCAAAGGAAGAGGAAGAAAGGGTGCCCGGGAGAACAGCGTTTGAGGGACAAGAGTACGAACTCCCGGCACGTGAGACACACCCAGAAACACGAAGCACAAAGCAGGACATGCTGGTCGCCTGAACCTTGTGTGTCGCCAGCCTCTTCCCTACTGCCTGGATGCATCAGCCCATGGGGCAAACATGGGATGAAACAAACAATTCTTCCCACATTCACTCATCTACCTACCTGGGTGCGATTGGCCTTCGTCCCAGCCACGGAAAATGGGCTGGTGTCAGGCCTACAGGTGTGTCACCCCGCCTGCCTACCTACTGCTGGCTGTAACGGTATAAAGAGGGCTGCTCGCTCTGACACGTGAAGCTCTTGCCTTTGTGAGCTGATCGTCTTCGAGGGTCTGCAGAGTAATTGAGCCGCTGGAGAGAAAGTCCAGCAAAAAAATGATGTAATAGGGTGTACATGATAGACAAGCTGGCCAGTCCTTCGGACTCACCTGCTAGGGCACTCTTTTATGCTGGTCTGGCCGGTATGCAGATGACGCTACGACGATGCGAAGAGGAGGGCGAGAAATGGACGCTGTCGCGCCTTGATCGTTTTTGCCCGGCCAGGCAGGCAGGCAGTCCTCAAAACACCATCAAGCTGCACACCGTGACAAAAAGGATGCCGTGTTTGTAGAGCGCTAAAAAAAAAAAAAAAAAAAAAAAAAAAAAAAAAAAATACTGTGGACAATGTGGCGGTGGAGCCCGCCCTGCCTGGGCTTGTCTTGCCCCAGAGGGCTAGGTGAGCAGGTAACTATGTATTGGGTCAAAAAGGAAGCTTGGCCCTTCCTAAGAGAGCACTGCTGTTAGTAGTGGCTTGGGCCCCGAAGTAGCGGGGACCTAGTCCCACCTAGAGGTGGTTGTACCGGTTCTCCCAGGATATTGGCTCTCCACTAGCGCCTAATAAGACCCCCTGGAGTGGTTGAGCAGCTGGGTAAGGGTAGTTTGGCAGCTGCGTTCTCATCTTCTCGCTTCTCCCCGTTGGCTTTTTTCTCCTCCCGCCTATCGGTCCAGGACCAGCCGCCTCAACCTTTCGTTCTTCCCTCTTCCCACCATCGTCATCCTCAGCATCGCCCACACTCTTGACCACCGGAAAATCTCATGACACCTGAGCGCATAGGCACACACTTGGTCTTCGCGTCCTTTTCTTCCTTTCTTGTTTATTACCTAACCAATCATATTTTACTCCGAGTACCTCGCTTCTGACTTGTCAGCGACACCGTCCTGCGTCCTCCCCCATGGCGGCCCAGGCTCACCACCAGTCTCCCTCAATGCCTCTACATCAGGCAGTCGGCGTACCCCCTCCGCCTCCTCCCCCGGGACCTCAATGGGCTCCCTCGCGACAGATCCTCACGATGAACGAGGCTGTCTGGGTCCAGATAGGTACGTCTAGTATACATGCGGCTTCACGCCTGGCCGGTCTGTGCCATCGCGGGTCGCCTCACCCTTTTTCTTACGTCGGCTCCGTCGCGCGCATGCGTGCACCGACAATCCAGTCGACGCTGTCAATCAATCAATCCGCAATAGACATGATACCATTCAAGATCAAGGCGCTGACAATCTCTCCAGGCAGCTTGTCGGAGCTCCTCGGTAATATCGAGGACGCCCTGTTCGCCTACGAGCAGGCTATCCGCGCGAATCCACAGTCGACCCAGGCTATGAACTCCATCAGCGCAATCTTAAGGACTCGCGAGGACTTCCCAAAGGCCATCGAATACCTCAACCAGATCCTGAAGATTGATAGCTGCAACGGGGAAGCGTGGGGCAGTCTGGGTCAGTACTACCTGCCCTGGGTTCTTCCTGGGCTTTTAGGCACGCCCCGCATAAAACGCTGACACAATTCTGCGCAGGACACTGTTACTTGATGATGGATGACCTCCAGCAAGCCTATGCCGCATACCAGAATGCGTTGATCAACCTGAGGAACCCAAAGGTCAGTGATGCGGCTCTGTCGCTCCCCTCACCTTCCCATGACCATGTTACTGACTCGCCGCCCTGTAGGAACCGAAGCTATGGTATGGCATCGGCATTCTGTATGATCGCTATGGCTCCCTGGACCATGCCGAGGAGGCCTTCTCCCAGGTTATGCAGATGCAGCCGGACTTCGAGAAGGCCAACGAGATCTACTTCCGTCTGGGCATCATATACAAGCAGCAACAAAAGTACAACCAGAGCCTCGAGGTATGCTTAGCTTCCCAGTGGCGTCATCTGAAGGCATCGTTTATTAACTTGCGCGCAGTGCTTCAAGTACATTGTCAACTCACCGCCCCCTCCACTGACCGAGGAGGACATCTGGTTCCAGATTGGTCATGTGCATGAGCAACAGAAGGACTTTGACAGCGCCAAGAACGCTTACCAGCGTGTGCTAGACAGAGATCCTAACCACGCCAAGGTGTTGCAGCAGTTGGGCTGGCTGCATCACCAGCAGAGCAACAGCTTTGCAAGTCAGGAGAAGGCCATCGAGTTCCTCGAAAAGTCGGTCGCTGCCGGTAAGTGCTTGCCTGTGCTCGGTCGTCAGAGATCTCCTCCCACTCGTACTGACTTGACCAAATAGACAATAGTGATGCCCAGAGCTGGTATCTCCTCGGCCGGTGCTATATGTCGCAGCAGAAGTACCCCAAGGCGTACGAGGCATATCAGCAGGCAGTCTACCGGGACGGCCGCAATCCCACTTTCTGGTGCTCGATCGGAGTTCTCTACTACCAGATCAACCAGTACCGGGATGCCCTGGATGCATACTCCCGAGCTATTCGCTTGAATCCATTCATTTCCGAGGTCTGGTATGATCTAGGCACACTGGTAAGTTGGTGCAGTCCCAATTACCCAATGAACGGTAGACTGACCAGAATTCAGTATGAGAGTTGTAACAACCAGATCAACGATGCCTTGGATGCCTACCAGAGAGCGGCTGAGCTAGACCCAACCAACCCTCACATCAAGGCAAGGCTCCAGCTCTTGAGGAACGGCCAGGCGAATGGCGCCGGTGCTGCCCCAATGCCGACGGACGTTCATCCCCAAGCATACCAGCAGCAGGGCGCTATTGGACCCCCAGGCCCGAACTGGTCAAACTCGGGCCCCGCTCCTCAGCACACCCAGCCGCCTCCGGGTCCTCCTCCTGGGCCTTCGGGCAATTGGCGGCTCGCTGAAGTGAACCCTCCCCCCCAGCCGCCCAATCCGTATGAGCAACGAGTCGAGCCTTTCCGGGGACCGGCTCCTGGGTCGCTGCCCCGTCAGCCAAGCCCACGCCAGGAACAGCAGATGCGGCAGTACTCGGACCCAACTCGTTCAGCTGGACCCGGAGGACCCCCCGGCCCGGCAGGCCCAGCAGGAGGTCCAGGAGGCCCATCGGGTCCAGCAGGTCCAGCAGGGCCGGGAGGTCCAATGCTGAGAGCGCGGTCGCCGCCTTCTCTCCATTACCCCCCTCCTCTCCCCCAGCATCAGCCTCTCCCACCCTCGTCGGGACCACCTCGCATTGCGAATCCTAACTACAATGGGCCGACGCCGACCTCCGCCACCGCACCTCCCGGACCGCCTCCGACCAATGGTGTGAATGGCCCTCCGCCAGGTTCTAACGCGATGATGACGTACCGGCCTAATAGCCCGCGCGGTGATCTTCGCCCGATGCATGACAATCGCATGCCCTCTCCAAAGTCGGCGTATCCTCAGCACCAACCCCCATACGCCCCTCACCAGGAGCAGGCTGGCCCAAGTGGCCATGAGTCTGGTGGGCCGCCGCCGCCGCCTCCCCAGGCAGCTGCCGCCGCCGCCGCCGCCGAGGCTGCCCTACACCGCGGTGAGCATGATAACCGGCCACCCTCTGTCGGCCCCAAGCGCCTCCGTGAGTGGGAAGATGACACTTCCTCCAAGAAGGCCCGGCCCTCGACGCCAACCCGGACTGATTCCTACCGTCGTGAATCATCTGAACACCACCGCATGGACGAGCCACGTCGCATAGAATACCACCCTTCAGAGGCGGCGCACCATCCCCCCACGCACGGCATGCCTGGCCAACTGCCTCCCATGCAGGGACCGCCGCCGCCGCCACCACCACCTCAAGCCCACGAGCCAGAGCGGGCTGCTAGGAAGATGGACATCGACGAGGAGTATGACGACAGCGGTGAGGATGAGAAGAAGATTCTCCCTCCTGCTTCTGGCCCAGGCTCTTCGTCAGGCGAGATGAAGAACACATCGCCTACAGGCATGATGTCAAATGGTGGGCCAAAAGTTGACTAGTCTGCACGATCTTGGCACAAACATTTCTTATCCTTTTCTTTTCTTTTGGTAGTGAACTCCTGCTTTTTTTTTCTCATTGTTCCTTCCCATCGGCGCCTTTATGGCAAGCAATCACGTGGAATTCCTATTTTTCTTTGTACGCTAGTATCAAACCCGACGCCTTCTTTCTGTTGTCGTGCTTTTGCTTTTGTTTTCAGTCTAGTTCTTTGATTTACGGTATACCTGTCTTGGCGTGCTTAAGTATGCAATGAGGTTCGAATTGTGCGCCTGTTTATACAACTTTATGGCCGAGGTGGAGAAATGTGGATGGTAAAAGATGGCGGAAGGCGATCTGGTGGAATACACAGCCAGGCTAATCTAAACGGCTTACGATGGCGCCACGTGTAACGACGGGAATAGGAACGGCTCGACCTCGGGCTGACCAGTTCAGTCTCTCGATGCCGCCCTTGAATACGTATGGGCGGAGTAGCGATGAATCTGCCTCTACGGCTCTTGAGTTAGTTTTACTTTTCACGCAAAGTGGTAGCTCCTGTAACCAGGGTATCTGGACAGACATTCATAACTTTATTGATCAATCGATATGCTGCGCAAATCAAACCCCGTTTTCCATCAGGATACCATGAGACGAAGACTTCGGTGCTGTAGTTGTAGTGTACAAGTCGCCCACGACCATGCTCGCAAAACACCACCTGAATTCCCGACTGCGTTGGGGACTTCTGGGAGTCGGTACACTATCGCTTTCGAGTGCCAAGCCAGAAGTCGAAGACTTGCGGCGAGCCAACCCTCCCTCCCCCCCCCCCCCCTTTCTCTTTTCTCCATGTTTTCTGGTATCTTAATCATAAAACCACATTAACCGGCCAGCCACGACCAGAAAATCCCGCAATAATTACGCTCAGTAGCTGTGTTACAAGACACTACTGCCCTCTCCTGCCTTACCTTCCCTCTCAAGAGGTGACAGACAGATATAGCAGGCTATGCCTCGCCCTTCTCGCTGCCGTCATGGTCAGGGTTATAACTCGTTTCTCCCAGCATACCATCAGCCGGCCTCGAGGTCATGGCTGTCTGGCTGTTCGCCGGCTGCGTCTGTACCGTGGGTCCTGTCGTCGCGGGCGGGGGAACAGCCGTGGCGGCCGGCGGTGGGGGCGCGGGCGACACGGAGGAGAAACCGGCAGTACCAGCCGCAGCACCGATGCCTGCGCGTCCAGCGGTGGCGGCATGTAGCCTCTGGTCGAGGGCCTTGAGAGCCAACGCCCTCCTCCTCTCGGCCTCAGCTCTTGCGCTGCCCGGGGCCGCGCTGCGGTGGGTGTGCTGGTAGGCGCCGGGGCCGGCAGCGGCGGCGGACAAGTCGGCGGACGAGAAGGGGGTGCACAGGCGCATTGCAACGAGCACGTTGAACACCTGGTCGGAGACGGCGGCGACGAGTGGCTTGGCAGGGCCGGGGAAGAACTCTGCGAAGGCGAAGGTCTCGGATGCATCGCCGCGGAGCGAGTAGGGCGTCTGTGAGGAGTCGAGGTCGGGGAAGACGGTCTTGTAGAACCGCAGGTAGGTCCAGCTGGTCAGGAAGCCGAAGACGGCGAGGAGGAAGGAGGCGACGGTCAGGAGCGGCGTGAGCGAGAGGATCAGGACCAGGCCGAGGTAGAGGAGCGGGAAGCGAGGCACACGGAGGGAGAGGATTCCACGAAAGAGGGTGACGGTATGGGCCGGGACGAGCTGGCTGAAGGCGACGAGGAAACCGATCTGCAAAGGGATGGTGCCAGCAATGGTGGTGAGTCTGGGAAATGCGATGCAGGGTCAGCTTGAGGCTGGCTGGGCCAGGTCTTTTCTCTTTTTCGTGCGTGTTTGGGGGGGAGGGGGGATATATAGCTCTAAAGACGTACGTCCAGGTCTCATTACGAGTAAAAGTGAAGACCATGATCATCGTGCCGAAGCACAATGTGTTGGGCACAAGAGCAGCGACCAGTAGAAACTTGGCAAACTCCCTCGAGGACCAGGCCCTCTCCAGATACCTCCCGCCCTGGTACAAATTCAGGGCGGCAATAGTCAGGGTGAAGATGTTGCTCTCGACCAGTGTGGTGGTGACAAAGGTCCAGGGGTATATGAGAGACAGCTGTGGGATGAGGTTTAGATAAGGGATGACGATCTCGGAGTTTGCTGTCCACTGCTTGTAGCGGATGGCAGCGCTCAGGATGCTCTGCAGGCCCAGGGTGATGAGCACAATGCGCGTGACAGGCGGGATGTTTATTCTTGGAGGCATCTTGGCGGGAGCAGCAGCAGCAGCAGCAGCAGCAGCACTGAGTTGTGGAGGGTTGGAGAGTTTGAGGCGCCTCGGCGGGCTGCTGAGCTCGAGGTGAGGCTCCCTGGGTGGGTTTGAAGGTTGAAGGTCGTGATACTATCTGGTGCGACAGGTCCCTTGTTGGCTTGTGTCCTGTTCAGTGACCCGTGCAGTGCTGTGTCAGTACTGTGTCATTGTACAGGGGTGCCTTTGCGCACCTGCTTTGCTACTGTAGGACCGCTACTACCTGGCACCAATGATAGCCAACTTCAGTGATCTGTGCACGAACCAGGCTGGCCTGGGCATGCGAACCCAGACCCTGGAATTTCCACTGTACACAAGTACAGCCCCCAGCAAGCATTGAAGTCCCAAAAAAAAGGGCTACAGTAAAATCTGTAAGGGCCAGGAACGGCGCATCCAGCACTGGCCACACATACCCCCATGGCTAGTCACGCTCTTTCGTTGGGAGGTCAAGTCATGCGCAAGGGGAAGAGCCTCAGCAAACTGCAGTATTTGCTCTATGGTACAGGCTGCTGGGGTACAGGCTTTACAGTACGAGTGATAGCAGTGGCCATCAGCCGGTCGGTTCCGCCAGCGTGGCCTGCACCCACTTTATAAAAATCATCATCAACAACCTTACCCACGTCTTCAAGGCATGTACTGTATATCTCCCCTCTCTTTATCTGCATCTTGAAGGAGGAAGGAAGGAGGAATGGGGGGGACCTGGACGATGCACCCACTGAGGATTAAACGCCCACCTGTCTGCGACCGTCACCCGTTAGCGCACACCCGCGGCGATCATCCACACGCGCAGAAACACTAATGGGTCATAGCCAGGCGCTGTAGCCGACCGATCAGCACCAGGTACTCTGAGGGGGGGAGGGGTGTTGGGATGGGCGCGTTGCAGATGTACGCCACGCCACGCCACGCCGTACAGCATTGTTTAGAATGTCTATGTATGGGATACACACACACACACACACACCCACACACACCATAAGCCACTCCTCATGCATCCGCAGGAAAACCCCCCCCCCCTTGAGACAGGCTCTCGGACTATTATTCTTGGTGGACGGGGTGGGACGGACGTTGTGCCAATGATTTGAGCCCAATGAGATTACGCGGGTGTAGATCGAAAGGGTCCCCGGAACCGAACACCATCGAACAGGCACCCTTGCAGATTTGTATATGTACCACCCGCGACAGACCCCTGGGGCCACCTGAGCCAGCCCTGACAGTCGCGGAAGGCGAATCATCTGCAGCCTCTGGTCCAATTCCTATTCTTCTCTGGAGAACTCGAGAAGGGGGCCCCAGTCGACCTACCCCACACCCCCCTTTCGCTGTTGCTGTCCTGGGAGGAAATACGGATGGGTACAGAGAGGGAGAGGGAGAGAAGCAGAAGAAGAAGAAGAGGTCTCAACACATGAGATGCGTCTTCTTAGCCACCCATGTTTCTTCTGTCTGTGTTCTTGTCCTTCTTCCGCGCGTGATTGCAGGGCAGCAGAGAATAATCCGGCTGGCACAGAAAGCCAGGGCGGCCGTGCTGACAGACGACGAGGCGGCGGGGGAATAACTAGGGCGCAGCATGTTGTCTCGATGGCGTGACACGGCATTGTGCAGGAGGTTAGTGTCTCATGACCAAGACGAAAAAAAAAAAGAAAAAAAATCAACAACAAGAACAAGGTCGTCGTCGTCGACGACGACCACAACGAAATCAACTGCTGTGCTCCTGATCCGATCTGGCGGACAAACCGATGATGACGAACGCTTAAGCTTGTGAGAGCCAAGATCGCCCCTACCCTGGGGGGCCTCATGGGTAGACCGGGGCTATGGCTACGAGCACGACAGCGTCCATCCCCGCAGGCGACCATTGGCCGTAACTGCAAAATTTGGTCCCGTCAGCTGTAATATCCATCACAATGCAAGGGCGCTGGGCTGCATTTCGGAGGAGAGCAGCGGGTGGGTTCCCCCGGGAGAGACGGAGACGGAAGGCATTACGATTCATTATGAACTGCGGCCTCTCTCCTCTACGCATCATTTCTCCTCCCCCCGTCCAAGGGCTTCTCGAAAAGGAGTAGCAGACAAAGAGGAATGAATTACTAGGAAGAGCGCGCGCGCGCGTGCGGCTGAAGAAACTCTCTTTTTTTTTTCTTTTTTTTTTCCTCGGACAGCAGATGAGATGATTGCCGTCAATTCTCAGCCGTGCTGACATACAGGGCCCGGCGATCGACTTGGGCCAGCCAGGTCTACCATGTGTAATGCTGTGTGAGCTTGGTCAGGGGTCCGCGACTCAGGCTACACACACACAGCTCCCGCCCTCATCTCAAATAACGAAGTGCGAACCAGCAAAGTTCTCGCAGCTATCACTCTAAGAGCCCGCCAGGGGGGAAGAGTCGTTTGCAGACGGTCAGATTCAGACCGTTTCTGCACTGAAAATGAGCCAGATATGAAGCAGAGCATTGCCTGTGGTGGGATCCTGTGGCGCATTCATACCCTTGACGCTAGGTGCCATCCCATCGTTGCCACCGACGTTGTCCGACGTCAAAAGGCGGCAGCGGTAGGGGGAGGGGGGGAGGGGGGGCGGTCAGATGCGGCAGGCGTCTACCGACGACTGCACGCGATGATGGTGTACAAATGTCGAGCGGCAGCCTAGAGGATATGAAACGGATTGAAAAGACAACATTCCATAGACCTTTAATTGTTATGTATCGTACATGCATATCTACATCTGTCCATTTGGTTGTCTATTTGTTCATACTATGGTATATGCACACACACACACAAACCACGCTGGCAGCTTGTGGGTTGGGAAGGATGGTGGGAATGACTGGCAGTGGACAAGCCTCTCGGTCATGCTTGTCCTCTCTCTCTCTCTCTCTCTCTCCCCCCTCCTCCTCCTCTCCTCAAGCAGTCATTGGGAGGACCAACTAAATGGTGGGCAGGTGATTTTCTGGATGGTTTGGGATTGAAGATTTGAGGGACCAGGGCTAGAAGGGGACTTGCAGACCCGGTACGGAGCAGCGGGACCCACCATGCAAGAATATGAGGGAGACTGGAGCAAACGCACACAAGATCCGCAAGCGCAAGGATCGAGGCCTGCGGGTGGGGCCACCTGTAAAGGCTGGCAACGCTATCCCCCCCGTGGCCCTAGGGCGGCGACGTTCACCAAGTACCTCGGCGCGGGAGGCTGGCCTGGCAGCGACATCCAGATTTAGCCTACAGTACATGCTGGCCCCCTTCCCTCCCTCCCCCCCCAAAACAACCCTTGCTCGGCCTCGCTGCTTGGTCACTTTGGGGTGAGAGGGTGGGGCCCCCTGCTAAGACTTGCCCAGCGGGACAGAAGCGGCCCTGGCAACGCTTCTGCCATCTCTGGCATCCTGGAGAGTCCCATCTTTTTTCTTTTCTTCTTGGTGAGCCGGTTCCTTGTGGCCCCCCCCCCCAGCAGCCTGGCTGGCGCACCTGCACCTGGGGCTCCTTAGCACACCACCTGTAGCACCTGGACGCAGGACCTGGACTCTCCAGAACCTGGGCCTGTCTTGGCTGGGACTGGCAGGACTCCCGAGCCCGCTAGCAGCAAAGTCCCATCTCGAAAAAAACGTACCTCATTCTTCCCTCTCGACACGACACACCTCTTGGACATGATCCCTTCGACCTCGGACTGATCAGGACCCGGATAACAACCACCTAAGATTGTGCGTCCCGTGTTGGAGAGAGAGACCTCGCTGTAATCTCGAAATCGCCCACGCTCCACCTCCCACGGCCGCTGGATCGACTGCTGCCCACCATGAAGGAGCTTCTCGACTCGGACAGAGTCAACTATCTCATCTGGAGGTTCGTCTCGCCTCACCTCGCCTCGCCTCTCACCCACCACCACCGCACCTCATCACATACACACACTACACTTCCACGGCCCTCGCCTCTCATCAAATGTCTCTCTACCTACCCAGCTCAACCCTTGCTCGTGCCAACAATACCCCTCACATCATGTCCCCTTCTCGCCTCAGACAGGCCGCGCTGCCGTGCCTCTCACTCTTGAAAACACACACATACACACACACACACACACACCTCCCCCCACCCACCACCGAGCCCGTGACACTTGAGTTTCTGGCTCCCAGAGCTTACTACTGACACCGCCCGCCAGATACCTGCTCGAAGCCAGTACGTCCTCCCATGGTCTTCGATAAGCCTCCTAGCCGACATGACCCCCTTTCTCCCACCCCCTCTCCACCTCCATGCATTCCCCCTTGGTGAAGCAACTAACTCACAGTGCACCTCGTGCAGACTATCGAGAGACGGCCGCCAAGCTGCAGAAAGAGTGGCGCGTCCAGGCGCCTCACCGGCACTTCGACTTCGCGCCTCATGTCAAGAACTACGCCCTTGTTGACGCCCTCAACAAGGGACTGATCTACCAGGGCCTCGAGAGGGACTACGCGCAGTCTCAGGTGAGATTCCCATCTGTTGCATCACATCGTATCGCATCGCACCACATCGCCTCGCCTGCTTGAGCATGCATCTGTATCCCGCCGCCGCCCCCGTCGCTTCCACCCGGGGGGTGGGGGTTGGTGTTTGCTGGGCCGTCGCCTCGCCCTTCAGCCTCTGTTCCTGGCCAGGCCGCGCTTCTGTGGCAGCACTAACAATATTCCCCGTGCAGGTACCTGAAGCCGCTGCTGCAGCGGCAACCACCGGTGAGCCCCGTGGAGTCTTCGGGCCCCTTGTGCCGCAGGCGCCCGTCAATTACGATCAGCTGCACGACGATGAAGAAGTTCTTCTGCCTTCGTCCGAGACGGCTGTCGGTCATGATGAGAAGGCACAGCCTCGGGTACCGGCGCAGTCCCAGTCGCAAACGCAGACACAACAACAACAACAACAACAACAACAACAACAACAACAACAACAACAACAACAACAACCACAGCCAGAGCAGCAACAGCAACAACAAGAGCAGCAGCAGCAGCAGCAGCAGCAGCAGCAGCCACAGGCGCAAACACCAACGACACTAAAGCGGCAGGTCGAGCCTCAGGGCCAGCTGGCAAATGGGAATCCCGCCAAGCGGCCGAGGTTGGGCAATGCCAACGGCCTGGAGAATGGGGCGGATACGGCCGCGAGCCCAATGGAACTGGACCACCACCAATCCGACGGTCACGCTTATCCCTCCCCACTCGAGGGAGAACAGGCCCCAGCCCTGGCCCCACGCACCGAGGGCCCTGACCACGCAACCCAGACCGAAAAAGTTGACGAGCTCGAATCCAGGACCGTCTACCTGCGACTCGCAAATGACGAGCCCAATTCCTCTTCCTCCATTGCCGCCACCGCGACTACAGAAGTGTCGCACCTGCGGTCTCACCAAAATCCAATCCTGCTGCACTGCGAGTGGAACCCCAACGATCCATCCCGCCTCGCCGCAGCCGGCACTGACGCGCTAGCCCGCGTTTGGACCGTCTCGCGCGCCACCGGCCCGGAGCAGGTGGCTGATCACGTGGATCCCGGCTGGCCCTCCATCAACCTGATCGATGAGGACTTCCCGCCAAACTCGAGGATCTCCGCCATCTCCTGGGCTTCGGACGGCAAGCACATCGCCGTCGCCACCGATGATGACCAGAAAGCCCGCATCGACCTGTGGGATATGGAGGGAAAGCAGGTGCAACACTGGGATGACTTCGAAGCGCCCATCGTCAAGCTGCGATGTAACCCTTATGGCCGTCAGACACTGTGCGTCTCTCCATCGACGACCAAGTCTTCGTCCAGACAGCCTGACGGGTGGATCGCCACCATACTGCCGTCAGCGTCAGCGAACGTCGTCGAGAGGCCCCTGCCCGGCTATGACGAGAGCGACGAGCCAGATGCCAACTGGATTAACGAGACCGACTTCGTGCTGTGCATCAAAACCAAGCTGGCCATCTTCAAGCACACCGGCCATTCGATCATCCAGGTCAGAGAGTTCGTCACCAGACCAAACGACCCTTTGACGTCGGTTCAGTACGACGGGTGTCTGGAAACAGGCTGCATCGCAGCCGCAACCGCGAACGGCTACATAGATGTAAGTTTAGACACCTCTTACCACCCCCCCCCCCCACACAACCCCTTCCTTTGCTTCTTGACCTCCCTCTTTTTCTTCTTGGAGGCAGTCTGCTTACTGAAGTAGCTGTTCAAGGTGTGGGATGCATCCGGTGAACGCCACTCCAGCGATGCACCTGCACATGATGGTCGGATCTCTGTCCTTCAATGGCAGCCGTTTCAGGGTGCGATGCCCGAGAACGAGCGACTCCTGGCATCTGGCGGCGAGGACGGCACGATCGCTATTCGCGATGTCCGTATGCCCGACAACAAAGCAAAGTTTGAGATGACGATTGACGCCAATCCCGTCCTTGCTCTCTCCTTTACGCCCGATGGTGCATTCATTGCCGGGGCCACTCGGGATAGGGTCCTGATCTGGAAGGTTGGTGAGTACACAATGCCGCGGGCACAATGGAGCAGGACCAGTCAGCCAAGCAGGTTAAGCCTCAAGGTCAACGGCACTGCAGAAATAGAGGACCAACACTGCCTATGCTGGGACGCAAACGGACAAAGGCTAGCATTTGGTGTGAATGATCTGGTAGGCTTTATCCTCCCCTCTCCTCTCTCATTCTGTCATTGCCGAGCATGACTGCTGACCTGACAAGCTTGCTGTCATAAATTTCCGGTGATGACTTGAGTCAACATTCTTGAACTCTATTCAGGCTTGTATGGTTCTCAAGTCCTGTGTCCAAAAATAAAAACAAAAAAAACCCCCCCCCCAAAAAAAAACTCAGACCAGCTGGCCTGAGCTGAATATACGACATACGGGTGCTTTTCACGGCAAATTTTGGATGACAAAGTTCAAAATATATGGCACTGGTCAACAGGAACTCAACCTATCTTGAAACAACATTCAACTGCTTACCTCTGGAGCGAGCCTTTATCCTATAACTGCAGTTAGATCCTTCAACACAGAGGGTACGATGATGTACTGTCGCATCACAACTTCAAGTGATGTGACTGGCTGTGGATCCTGGAATGACTGATTCAGGTATGATGCAAGACTTACGCTATGAACGGGGCCCAGCATTTCAAAAGAAGGACGAGAGCAGCATTGCACTCGTGAGAACCAAGCCACACTGGCAACGGTCTGATGTCAGCCTGCATAGGATGTTGGATTTGAAAGGCCGGATACATACAAGCGGCCAATTAAGAGGAGGTGGTTTGTGATTGGACCATATGTCCATAGACCAGCATTGTCGATTTGGCTCATATACATCTGGGCCTGGCGTTCAGGAGTTTCCGGAAGGGGGGGGGGGGAGCGGGGGTGTGGACTTGCACTCGGCTGTGGTACTATTATTGTTACATCTCAACAAAGAACTGGTTGGGGCTTGGGGCTGGGGTGCGGGCGCGGGCGGAAGGGGTGGGATGGCTGGTTGTTCCAGTTTTAGAGGGGTGTCTGCAAGGGAAAGTAGACAGACAGTGTGATACTTAGGCCCATCGTCAGGTATCCTAGAAAGCCATGTTGACTTGTCGCAAATAAATTATATTCTCAGCATTCCAACTATACAAGCCAGCACATACTCTTATCATGTAACCTTGGTTGCAGGCTTCTTAGAATGAACATCCCGTCTTCTCCTTCGAGCAAAGCTTGCGAATGAGCTGGCCAGAAGACTGATTTTATACAGGTCAATGCTATCCTTAATAAATAACTAGGGCTATTGCTGTGTTCGTAGTCACAGCTGCCATGCAGCAGTGCAGTACAGCTGTACTAGACCATCCTGCCTACTCGAGAGATTTCTCCAGTGTGTCACTGTGTCTGTGGGCAAGGGTAAGTAGACATGGCATTGAACACATCCAAGGCCATGCATGCATGTAACCAAATAGTACATCTCAAATAGCCGCGTTGGAAAAACTTGTTATCCACAGTCCTTCACTCTCTGGGTATAGCTATCCCAACACCTCATATAGACTGCGCCCCCCCGCCCCCCGCCCCCCCCCAACGGCACCAACCTGCTTTACGCCTCGTTGACCTCTCTCGACAGGTGGTGAATACCAGAGCCCGTTTTCCCTTCACAGCAATTTGTTGTGTTGTGTGTGTGTCACCTGCCCGCAGAATCCATTGATACTACAGCGACTCACTTCTCGTCAACGTGTTCCTCGTGGGCTGTGTCGTGCAGTCCCTTCTCCCGGATCTCTCCGGCCCTCCTCTCCAGGTCCTCGGTCAAACCAGCCGTGTACGAGCGCCTGTCGGTGCCGGGGATGATCCAGGGCGCGTTGTTGAAGAGGTAGTTCATCTCCTCGAGCGGCAGCAGTTTCGTCTCGGGCAGGGTCAGCCAGAAGTAGACGGCGTTGGAAAAATTGAAGATGATGAAGATCATGTAGTACTTCCAGCCAATGTTTTCGATGGCCGGGTCGGTGATCTGGCCGATCATGGTGTTGAAGGCGAACGAGACCATGGTCGCGATCGACACACCCTTGGAACGCGTGTGTGTGTCGAAGATCTCGGCGGGGATGATGTAAGATAGAGGGCCGCAGGTTGCCGAGAACGAGATGTTGTACAGCCACGTGCTATATATAGTACGTCAAATCATCAGCCTTTTTTTTTTTGGCCTTGCGGTTCTCTGACAGGAATTGACCTTTACAGTGCATTGAAAGAAAGAGACAGAGAAAACTTACGAGATAATGAAACCCCAGCCAGCCGAACTCGATGTCGTTCCGTACACGGCAATCAGGATCGTCGCGATCATGAACATAAGACTGTTCACCAGGTTACCGCCAATGAGAGCCCACCTTCGCCCGACCTTGTCGATGAAAAGAACACACGATGCCTGGGCCAGCAGGGCCAGGATGTTATTGATGGCCTGGTACTTGAGTGTGTTTTGTCCAGAAATGCCAACTTGGCCGTAGATGGTGACGCTATAATATTGGATGGCCTTTTTCGCAAATAAATAAGATTAGAGCAATGATCCCTAAAAAATAAAAAAATGATGATAATAATAATAAAAAAATAAAAAGACAGCATGAAAGAAAAGGCCTTACAGAGACACCGGTCATTTGGCAGGCAGCTTGGCAGGAGCAGGCTATCAAAAGACGTCGGAAGGACGACCTGTGGACTGGTCAGTTTCTGGTTGGGATCTTGTGGTTCCACGCGGGATTGTGTGCGAACTGACCGAGACCTGATAAGCTCCAGATAGCTCTTTGCTTCATGCTCGGCATCATACGCGATGGCCTCTTCAATCTGAGCGAACTCGGCCCTGACCCAAGGATCATCGACATTGCCATGCGCATGCAGCTTGGCAAGCGTCTTCAACCCTTCCTCCTTGCGCCCGTGACCAATGAGCCAACGGGGGCTCTCGGGGAAGATTAAGATCAACGAGACGAGAATGAGGGCGGGAACGATCTGGATGCCGAGGGGGACTGGGCGGAAAGGAAAAGGCGACCTGGTCAGCAGGAGAGACGTCTTTTTTTCTAATGGACGCGAGTGAGTTAAAAACTTACTTCTAAAGGCTCCAGAATTTTTCAAGGGGTACGTTCCATAACTTAGCCAACCGGCGACGAACGAGCCTATCCCCAACATGAACTGCTGCAAGGCAGTCACTCGTCCTCGGATGCTTGGATGCGCAATCTCACTCTGGTAGATGGGGATGATCATGACAAGGAAACCAACACCGAGACCAGCGATGGCCCTTCCGCCGTAGAGCCAGTCGATAGTCTGAGCGGCTGTCTGGAAGCAAGCTCCGATGATGAAGATCATACCTCCCAGGAAGATGGTGAACCGTCGTCCAAGGTAGTCGCCCGCAGGCCCAGCAAAGCCCTGTTGTGCCCAAGAGTCAGCAAGTGACATGTCAAATAGGAGAGAGGTCTTGAGCCGCAGTTAACGTGTCATCTGGGTTCGAGACTGCGGTAGAGAAAAGAAAGAAGAAAAAGAAGGGGGAGGGAATGTTGCTCACAGCCCCAAAGAAGGCTCCTCCAGTGAAAAGACTGACGACGACACCACTATCAAGGGAGCAAATGTTAGTTAATGCACACAATACTCATCATCCCCGTTTGGTTCAAGGGGGTTATGATACGAGGCTGGAAGATTCTTACGTTTGGACTCCATTCGGATTGTTGAACGTCTTTACAAAGGCATCACATGCGATGACTTCTGCAACCACACCGAGATCATATCCATAGAGGATCGATCCGAATGAGGCGAAAACGCTCACGAGGAACTATAGCAGCAGTATGTGTAAGCCAAGAACTAAATATAAGGGCCAATTCTCGTTTGATCCACTCGGAAATGGGAGTGGTTGGGTCTCTCTCACCTGGTATGTCTTTGGTGACAACACCATTGTGGCAGTCGTCTCTAGCAATATCCCGTCGAGGGAAGAGTGTGGACACTGTCTAATTATCTGGAGGCTAAGTGTCTCACTTATGAGACTCTTTTCTTCGAGTCTTCTCGAGTGGATGGAAAACAGAAGAAGAGAGGGAAACAAAAAAGAGGAGGAAGGCCCGGCAGGCTCGCCGAGCATTTTATCCTACATGGCGTCGCTATGGGATATATAGCCAGTTCATGCACCAGATCAGATCACACCAGACCAGGAGTACATTCCCATCAGGTAGTTCTGGGCCATGTGGGATCCGTGTTGGCCGGTCCGCTGACCATACGGTACGCCAGCCGAGTTGCTTCCCTGCCCTGGTTCATAAAAAAAATTAATAAAAATAAAAATAAAAGGCCATCGCTCCCCCCCAATGATCATAAAAGAAAAGTATCGACCCGCTTCCCCAAACCTAGCGCAATGCGGGGGGGCAAAAGGCATGGAGAGGCAGAAAGGCTAGCATGGCTAGGCACTGGAGGATCCGGAAGACTATGTGGGTGGACCCGTGCGTAGGGATTCAAAAGTGCAGGAGACAAGCCCAGAGGAGGAGGACCCAAACTGCGTGGGTCTAAAGTCCCTCGGCAGAGGGAGAAACGTTGATTCCCCCTATCACAAGCTTTTCCGATCATCATGGGGGGCAGGGGTGCAAGGAGATGGACATGGAGATGGCAAGAAAAAAGGCTGGAGAGAGACCCTGATCAGCTCAGAGAGAAGGTCCGGGGTGGGGGACCTTCGAGGGAACGAAACCAAGCCGCCTGGCCATTGGTCATGGTTCCTTGAAGGCAGTCAATTCTTGCCAGGGACTGGACGAGATTGGCCTGCCCCAAGATCACCTTGCCATCGCATCATGCCAGCACTGCCTACATAGCATATCAAGAGTGGAGGAGGGTGAGTAAGTGAAATTCTTGGGGATTGAGGCAAGAGGCAAACGAAACCATGCAAGAAACTGGTGAGAGAGAGGCATGCAGGGCATGGTACGGCACACCCCCCCCCCCCAAAAAAAAAAGGTGAGGAGAGGGGGTGGTGTTGGTTACGAGGCGGCCATATTAACATGCTTGTGGGCCGATGTGACCTGGGGTGGTGGGTTGGATTATGCGCTCCAATCATGAGATAGGCCAAACAGAGGCGCATCCGGTACCCTCTCTCCCGGAGAACTGACATGTGTGGGGAAATTTGGGGCCAAAGTTGGGGTCGAGGTGAAAAAGAAGGTTATTGTTCCCCTTCGTCGTCGACCGTGAGCCGCGCCTGTGAGCGCTGGACAGTCAAGAAGGCTGGACAACCACCCGAGTTGGCCAGGAAAGTTGTGCTGAAGTCTAGAGTCCTCTTTGTACGATACCACGAGTCCCGGCCTCATCCACACCCAGCAGCAATGACGACCTTCACGAAGCTACCCGATGGTGAGAAGGCCCTGGTCGAGGTTGATGCGCGGAAGAGGCTCTCCAAGATAGACCCGTTAATCTATGGCGGTTTCACAGAGTGCGTTGCCAGATCTCCTCTCTCTTCCTCTCTCCCTTCACACACACACAAACATCTCGTTTCCGGCCCAGACAGACCAGACTAGCTGACGATGGAGAATGAGACAGACATATGGGAAGATGTATTTATGGCGGGATGTACGACCCTGGAAACCCCCTCTCCGACGAGCATGGCTTCCGCACAGACGTCCTCGACGCGCTGAGAGAGCTCGACATCCCCGTGGTCCGCTACCCCGGGGGCAACTTTGTCGCCACGTACCATTGTCAGTAACAAACACCAGCCCCCGTGATCGCTCTCCCCTTGACCCCTCGGGAACAAGATGCCCTGCCTGGGCTCTCAGACAGGGTCGTGTTGCTGAGCGGCGGGTGAGAAAACTTCTAGGGCTCGACGGGGTTGGTCCTCGGGACAAGCGACCCAAGCGGCCAGAGCTGGCCTGGCTGGGAACCGAGACGAACCAGTTCGGAACGGACGAGTTCATGAAGTGGTTGTCGGTCCTGAGTGAGGGCAAGAAAGAGCGCGTCGAGCCGTACATCTGTCTGAACATGGGGACTGGCACCCTGGACGAGGCGCTGGCCTGGGTCGAATACTGCAACGGAACCAAGGACACTTACTATGCCAACCTGCGCAGGCAGAACGGCCACGAGGAGCCGTACAGGGTCAAGTACTGGGCGCTGGGCAACGAGATCTGGGGCCCGTGGCAGGTCGAGCAGATGACCAAGGAGGACTATGCCAAGAAGGCGGCGCAGTGGGCCAAGGCGCTCCGCCTGCTCGACCCCAGCCTGTGCCTGATCCTCTGCGGCGAGACGGGCCACAGCTCGTGGGACCACCATGTGCTGAAGGAGTGCGTGTCTGTCGTCGACATGCACTCCATCCACATCTACACGGCGTCGGCCCAGCACCTGCCCAATGTCACGGCCCCGCTGTCGGCGGAGCGTGCGATCCAGACGGCGGCCGCGCTGATCGACATGGCGCGCATCGAGAACAACGTGCCGCCGACCAAGGCACAGACCACGATCTGCTTCGACGAGTGGAACGTGTGGGACCCGGAGCGGGCGCCAGGCGACAAGGGCGCAGAGGAAAAGTACACGC
Organism: Cryphonectria radicalis; assembly: GCA_014849355.1. Classification (NCBI taxonomy): domain Eukaryota; kingdom Fungi; phylum Ascomycota; class Sordariomycetes; order Diaporthales; family Cryphonectriaceae; genus Cryphonectria; species Cryphonectria radicalis. The sequence goes on along the minus strand of JACWQW010000143.1, from coordinate 45,296 downwards.
TTTCGGATGCGCTGGCGGTGGCCGTGTGGCTCAACGTGTTTGTGCGGCAGAGCAGGTACATCGGGATGGCCAACATCGCGCAGACGGTCAACGTGATCTCGCCGCTCATGACGAGCAAGGACAGCATTGTCAAGCAGACGACGTGGTGGCCCCTGCTGCTCTTCAGCCGCTTCATGCGCGGGTGGACGGTGGCGGCGCACGTCAGCTGCGGGTCCTGGACGGGGGAGACGAGCCCGGCCTGGCTGCAGGGCGTGTTGCAGGACGGCGCGCCATGGCTGGACGTCAGCGCCGTGGTGGACGACGAGGGCTTCGTCAATGTGGCGGTGGTGAACATCAGCGACGAGGCTGATCTCGAGGCCAACCTGAAGGGCGTCGCGGGCAAGGTCGAGGTGCACACCGTCAACGGCCCCGGCGTGAATGCCGTCAATGTCGCGGGCAGCGATGAGGTGGGGGTCAGGGAGTCGGAATGGGACGGCAAGGGCGCCTTCGTGTTTCCCAAGCACTCGGTGACGCTGCTGAGGTGGAAGGCTGCATGACGGACTGACACATCATGGACGACGACAACGATGACAACACCTGTTCAGGTGGGGAAAAAGGGACGACACGAGCTGAGATGAGATGTGATGTGTCAGTTTTAATTACTATGTACGGCACTCGTAGGCCAACAATACAATGGAGAGAAGAGAGAGAGAGAGAGAGAGTAAGACTCGATCATTTTTTTTCTCTCCTTTCTTTCTCGAATTCTGATGCTGGTGTCTCGGCACGGTCCGCGTAGATCTTGAACAAGGCCATTGTTGTCGTCGCCGTCGTCGTCGCCTTGTCCTCCCGTGCTGGTCGGTGTAGATTGCTCGCCCTCCTTCTTGTTTGGTTGAGATGGGATTGATTGAAATGATACTGTATAGTACGTACCCGTCCTGTTTGCTTAAGTTGTTTAAGAGGCGGGCCAGTGGTGTCGTAGCACCGCGGGGAACACAAGCCTAGTGCGGTGTAAAGGACTTACGCAGCCAGTACCCGCTGTGGTACCCCAGTTGGTTGGGTAGTAGTAGCAATAGTGAGTAGGGTGTCCCGTTACACTGGTTGTCACCGCCTAATTTGCGGAGGGTCTGCAGTAGGTGAGTAAGGCGTGCGCCTACAGTAGGGGGGGTCCCACTACACAAAGTGTTCACCACCAGCTGCAAGGGCGGGCCAAGGTATCTTAGCCCTCCCCGAAGCCTGACGCATATATTCTGTAGCATTGTTATTATGTGTATATAGTGTGGTTTACCTACAAACTTGCTTTTCGTACCCCGCCAAACCCAAATCTATCACCCTAACACGCCTTTCCAGGGGAGAAAAAAAAACCCAGAAAAAAACAAGGCGATGATGGCCTCCTCAGCCTCACACACAGACCCTTTCTCTAGGCCTGCAGGCCGCATCTTGTCCAACTCGTCTTCAGGCTCCTCGTCCTGGAGTGATCACAGGCACTGGGCCTCTCATCCAGACGACATGGTACAGCCTTTTACTGCCGACATGCGAGACCGTCAGGCTCGCGGCAAGGACCCTTACGTGCCTGAGGACGACTCCAACGGAGCCGATCTCGCCGCCCGCCGCGCCGGAAGGGCAGCCCCCATGGGCATCCACGCCATGGGCGGAAGCAGCGTCAGGCTGGGCGGTGGCGCACCCTCAAGGTGAGACTTCCACTTTTGAAAAGCAACCACCTCTTTGTTTCCCTCTTACAAAGGGATGATGGACGACAAAGGCTGATGGGACAACTCAATTTGTCTACCTCACCTCTCAGGCAACTAAAGGAGCCCTTTCAAAAAACGGAGCGGCGTGACTGGGCAGAGACGGTCCTCGACAGCCCGGAGCTGTTGATGCTGTACGCCCACAGCAGCGGTGATGTGAGCGGGAAACCTCCTAGACCTCCCTCGTGGAACCCCCTCCCCTCCCCTCCCCTCCCCCCAATTTTTTCTCTTCCGATCATCCAGCTGATTGCCCTCACAGACCCTTCCTGTGGCCCGCATGAGGTTCAAGAAGATCATGTGTGGCCTCGACGACTACGAGGAGGACGACACGTCCCTCCCAGACGCCTCTCAGGGTGGCCCTGGCGGATACCAGAATAACGGCGGTCTCCAACAGCAGCAGCAACAACAGCAGAAATCCAGCACCTCCTCCCTCTCGGCCCAACAGCACGGCAGCCGGAGGGGGGCTGGTGGCGCTGGCGGGCCAAGGAGTGGGAGATGACCATAACCCGGGCAAAGCGATGGGGGGGGATGGCAGGGAGACGGCGGTTTAGTTGTAATATATGTCTACAGAGGCACGGTTGATATTTTTTCTCATGATTGTTACGATAATAATGATGAAGATTGACAATGATTACTCAATTGATTGATGTTGCACCAGACTGCTGAAATGCAAATTGTTCTCTCACACGAAAGGGAAATACACGCCCTGCCCAAAACAACCCCATAAGTCATCATACGTCTATTATGGGGATCTTGTCAAGAAGCACTGTTCGAAAGCCACCTCAGGGCGGGTGGCTTATATATATACATATATATACACGAAGAGTCTCGTCACAAGTTCCTGGCGATCCAAGCATGCATAACAATAGATGAACATCGAACAAATGTCGAATTGAGGTATAATCATGCTATAATAATGTATCCTTCCCGATAAACAGTGTATGAACACATCCTCTCCATCCCATTTGTGGCTGTTGTGCTCCCTCACCCATTGAAACGCCGCTCATGCACCATGAATCATCACAAGCATGGCAAGCTTGGCTGAGATGATTTGGTATCTTCCCTTCTGGCCGTGATCGTCGTCACGGTGAGGAACACCAATAGGCCAGCCCGAATTGTTTGATATGCGAAACCCACCCTTTTTGCCTTCCAGAAAAACCCCCCCCCCCCACCCCACGCTTCCGGACCATAACGCCTCATTAGGATTTATCATCTCGTCTTTATGCATATCGTGTACTCATGCTCGGCTGCCAGCCCCCGCTTTCGTACACTGGTGGAGGTGCTGCCCCTGGATACAAGCTTGCTCTCGACCTGTTGGATCGACCCGACCGCCCTCCTCTACTCCTGGGGCCTGGTGGCGGCGAGGGTACGAGGTCCGAGACAGCCGAGGACGACTTATTTTCTCGCGCCACACGCGCTCGACGCGCCCTCCTGCGCCTACAGGACCAGATACAGCTTGCTATCACGAGAAGCAGGAGTGCCCCCAGCACACATGCGACCGGGATCACAATGTCCTTGTTACTGTTGATCCAGTCCTTGATCTCATCGCCAGTGTTGATACCCTTGCAGTTTCCATTGCTGCATTTGCCGCCGCCCTGGCAGGGTGTACCGTCAAGGAAGTTCTGGTTCAGCTTGTAGCAGACGTTGCTGCCGAATTCCGGCGACTGACACGAGATCTGACACCCAGAGGAGTCGCACGCCGTGGTGTCGTTGTCCGTGGTGAGGGATCCCATCAGGGACTGGCACTGCTCGTCACGTGAGGTACACTGGCCCGAGGCGCACTTGAGGCCGGAGCCACAGTCTGTCCCGTCCGGCGCATTCTGGTCTGCCGGGCAGGTGGATGAGGTGCCGGTGCAGACTTCTTGGGGATCACATAGTCCGGTGCTGTCCCGGCACACGGTGCCGTTACTGGCGAACTGGCACTGCGAGGTACAGCAGTCCTCGTTCGAAGGGTCGCACACCGAGTTGGTCGTGAATTTGCAGGTCGAGGCGTCACAGCACGTGTTGCCGCCGCAGCCGGCTGTCCCGCCGCAGTCGCACTCCTCGCCGGACTCCACGATGCCGTTGCCGCACTGGCTTCCGGTGATGGTCGGGACATCCTTGTTGTTGGTCAGGCAGGTCGACTGGACAGACTGACGGCCCAGGGCGGAGCAGATATTGCCCACGGTGCACTGGGAGAACTGTGTGATGCCGGAGCCGGTTGACGGATTCATGATGAACTGGCCGTTGGCATTACAGGTGGACGAGCTCAGCGGGCAGCACTGCTGCTTTGTCGCCGTGCCGTCCGCGCACGTGCTGGACGTGCAGTCGTGTACGGCCCCAAACGTGTGGCCCGACTCGTGGGCAAAGACCTGCCATTCCGTAGACGTCCGGACGACAACGTTGGCCGCGGCCACCGTCTCGTTGCTCTCGGTAGACGAGCCACTCATACACAGCTGACCGAGCCACGCGAGCCCGACGGCCGACTCGGTCTTGCACGTGCTCATGAGCGTCCAGTAGGCGTTTGTGTCGTTGTGCTGGCCGCGCCACTGCGAGAAGAGGTTGAGCCGGTCTGTGATGGTGACGCTGTCGGAGCAGCCGACGTTCCAGGGCGCCTCGGTGCTCGCAGTCGACGGGCAGCTGCTGGGGCTGATGGTGAGGTTCTGGATGCCCAGCGAGATGTTAAAGGTGCTCTCGTACAGCTGAGAGGCGGCATTGACCTGGGAGATGATGTTGGTCTTGGCGGCCGTATCGTTGGCAAAGTCGGCCGTGTATGTGCAGTCGGTCGCGATGCCGATCAGGGCGACCTTGCGGGAGGTCGGGCAGCCCGCCGTGGACCCGATAGCGGCCGTCAAGTTGATGCCAGCACTGTTCCCTCCGGTGGTGCCATCTATCTGCCGCGCAAACAGGATGCTGGGCATCACGGAGGCCCATAGGGACCTCTTGTCCGGGCCATCTACCGTTCCGCGGTAGATCGGGTGGTTCTCATCACGGTTGAAGACGAGCCGCTCGGCGGTGCAGGAATCGCTCGTCGGCAGTCCTCTCCTCAGCTCGTCCAAGCCCAGGTGCGGGCTGTCATCTGCTGCTGTGGTGATATCCGAGTCGCGCCAGACGACCATGGGCTCGCCGCCTCGCCGCCCGGCGTCTGGATCGTCGTCGAGCCGGGTCTTCAGGTAGTTCTGGCTCGTCTGGACGTGGTGCTGGTCGCCGTAGAGCTGAAAGGCGCCCTCGAAGATGGGGTCGGGACCATCTCTGTGCACGTGGATCCTTGCCCAGCCAGCATTTGTCCACTCGCTGTATCCGGGGTATTTGACGAACGCGGTGCCCTTGAACACACGGTGTTGCAGGCGGTCGACAGGCTCCGTCCTCTGCACTGAGCCGTCCTCGGCGAGATAGGTGACTGTGGCTCCGTCGGCGATCACATCGTGATTTGGTTCGAGGGACAGCCGTATGCTGGGGCTTGCGTTGCTGAGGGTGAAGGTCAGCTGGAAAGAGGAGAGGGCGTGGACCCGATTGGAGGGCGTGAGCAAGACGGGATCGTCAACGTAGCCCACGGCTCGCAGCGGGTTGCGCTGTGTAGAGTGGGCCGAGGTTGGAGAAAGTAGGAGGAGGAGGTTAAGGAATCCGGCGATCGCGATGGCGATGCCTGGGAGGAGTCTCATCGTCGCCCAGGACTGCCCCGCCCGGGAGACCGTCCAGTCGCGGCGCCGTAACTGAGCATGCGCAGTGGGCGGTTGCACAGAAGGGCTATTTCCCACAGCGCGGGCGGTCCACGTCCTCCCCTTCGTCTTCGTGTTCTAGAGAAAGCGAGAGAGAGAAGAGAGAGAGACAGAGAGACAGAGAGACAATGCGCGCGTGTGTGTAGGTGTGTGTGTGTATGAGGCAGTCACTGGTCAATAGGAGGGGTAGCGTAGGTGTACGAAGAGCATGTATGGAGGAGGAGGCGAAGGAGGGAGAAGAGTGAAGCATTTAGACGTCTCAACAGTAAGCTGGAGGATTCCGGAAGCGGGATGAGGCTTATGTGAGGAGGGCCATCGAGACAACACATACACACAAGCGATGAATGAATGATTGTTTTCTTCTTCTTTCCTTTCTTTTCCCCATCCAACACTTAAGAAACCCCAGCCAAGCCCACTCAGCCCAGCCAAGCCAAGCCCAGCCAAGCGATGTGCAGGTTCTAGTCTGGACCTTGGGGGGTTTTTTGAGTTGGAAGTAGAGTTGACCAAAAAAGGTTGGAGGTTGGGTGGGGATCTTGGGCGCCCCTCCCCATACACTGCTGCTGCTTGCCACTACTACTGCATTCGTGCAATGTAACATCATAAGTACTATGTAGCAATGGATACACCTGCAATGTTCCCTTACTTATTACAGTGGTACATAGTTTTTTTTGATGGTGCAGCGTGCAGTGGCGCAGAGGTGGTTGCAGTTGCTAAAGTACAACTTGGCAAGTACTTCGGTACTTGTACTTGACAGAATTTCCCACTTGCCATCCCGGTCAGCTTCTGCATCTGCTGTGCGTCATGCATCCGGTGCGAGAGAGTGGCAGGGGCGACCTGACTGCATCTTCCTCCTGATTCCTCCTCCTCCTCCCCAGGGCCAAACATTTCCCTCAAATTATTCCTATGCAAATATTCTGTAGGAACAGCGACAACGGACAAGTCCGAGGTAGTGCTTTGATTTGCTTGGCCACAGAGCGGGGAAGAACAACTCACTTTTTCTCATGCAGTGTACAATTATTAGGTCCGCCATGCTGACACTCCACAAACAGGTGTTTCCCCGCCTCCTAATTAAATGGCAAGCAGTAACAACAACGAATCGAGACCACACTTAGAACTCGACAAAAGGCTCACTCGGGCATAACATAAAAGGATTCTGGACAACAAGTGTCTGGAGCAGAGAGAGCACCTTCTTTTTTTCCCCTTTGGCTCTGACTCCCATGAGGTAGGGCCTGACACACCAGGGGGGCTCGTGAAGCTTTCCGCGCATAGCTGCTTCTTTCTTTGCCGCGCGCCACTGCAGTAAGCCTGGGCTTCGGGAACGAGCGTCAGACTCGTTTCAGAAGATGGTAGCCAAGGACGCATTCTGTAATTCCCCCCCTTAGGCCAACAAGGCCAACATGACAGGGCGTTCTAGGTAGTGGGAAAGGGGGTCGTTGAGAAGGAGGATGAAGTAAGCCTGCCTCTCTACGTGGTTCTATCTGAGCTGTTGACCTCCGTATATCGACTTATGATGTCCTCGACCCGACTGTCCGACGTAGAGCCAAGCATGGAACCCTGAACCTTCACCGTGGCCGCCTAAATGTAGTCACCGCGGCGTCGGGCCTACAGAGCCGATGACTTCACTGATCTAGAGAGTATGCTGCAGCTGTTGCTCTTGGCAGTAATATGATAACAAAACCATTCATCACACGGTCACCCTGAATGACCAGACTTGACTTGCATCGACAGGTGCTGAAGAGGGATGTGTGATGTGCGCGTGGCACATATCGCCGCCCCCTACCATTTCTCTCCAACGTGAGGCGCAGACAAAGTCACTAACCATGCCGAGCGGTGTCCGCCACCCGCCAAGTTTGACGATGACGACGCATCTGCTTATTTTGTACGAGATCGTGGTGGTGCGCACCGCACTAATAACAAAAGTTGCGCGCCCGAGCACCATGGGACCACTTTATACAGGCCAAGCTTTTGGAACAATTATCGATAGGTGCTAGACAATAGCCGCTTCTTACATGTATAGGGGGGGGAAGGGGGGGGGAATAATCGCTTCAGTCCAAGATCTGACTCCTGCGCCCATTCAGCTGTTATGTGCTAGACAGAGAATAAGCCACCCACCCCATCCTCCCAGATAGTATCCAAAAAAAAAATCCAAAAAAAATCGCCCCTTCATGGCGGACCACAGACACTCCCCATATCTCCTCAAGTGCGCTCGCCATACGATGAAGCGAAAGCGACCACAGCCAACAAACCTGCCACACACACACACACACACACACATCGACTCAACTCACTTCTTGCGGTGTTCATGCACGATGGCAATGATCTTATCAACGATCGAGGGGTCCGACAGCGTGGAAGTATCACCAAGCTGGTCCTCCTCGCCCGCGAGAATCTTTCTGAGAATGCGCCGCATGATCTTGCCCGAGCGGGTCTTGGGCAGATCTGGGACGATGTAAACAGCCTTGGGCGCCGCAAAAGGCCCGATGCTCTTGCGGACCTGCAGGATGAACTCCTTGCGCAGGGCGTCTGAGGACTCATTGCCGTCCTTGATGGCCACGAAGGCGTTCACAGCCTGCCCGGTCAGCTCGTCGGCGATACCAACGACAGCAGCCTCGGCGATAGCGTGGTGCTCGATCAAGGCGGCCTCAATCTCTGCTGTGGACAGACGGTGACCGCTGACGTTGACCACATCGTCGACGCGGCCGCGGATCCAGTAGAATCCCTCATGGTCCCGGCCGGCACCGTCGCCGGTGAACTACCAAGTCCAAGTCAGCACAGGCCCCTTTTACAGTAGTGGCAAGTCTTGTTGTTGTCTACTCACATAGTAGCCCTTGTAGACGTTCAGATATGTGTCCATGTAGCGCTTGTGCGCGCCGTACACTGTCCTCGCCATGCTTGGCCATGGTTGCTTGAAGGCCAAGACACCCTCCACATCATTGCCGTGTATCTCCTCACCGGAGACGGGATCGATGATGGCAGGCTCGATACCGAAGAATGGCAGAGATGCAGAGCCAGGCTTGGTGGGCGTGACGCCTGCAAGGGGCGTGATGACGTTGGATCCGGTCTCGGTTTGCCAGTATGTCTGCCACCCCGAGTCAACCTACTATCATCCAGGTAGGAAAAAAAAAAAGGGGGGGGGGGGGGGAACCAGCCGCAACTTACATCAACAATCTGTGCCTCCTCCCTTCCGACAACCTCGAAATACCACTTCCACACCTCGGCGGCGATAGGCTCGCCGACAGAGCCGAGAACGCGGAGGTGGGCCATCTTGCTCTTCACAAAGTGGTCACCGGCGCGCTTGAGCAGCCGCAGGGCGGTGGGCGCCACATAGAACTGGGTCACCCGGTGCTTGTCGATAATCTCCCAGTAGCGAGAAAAGTTGGGGTATGCAGGCGTACCCTCGAAGACGACCGTCGAGACACCAAGCAGCAACGGCGCATAGACGACGTACGTGTGGCCGGTGATCCAGCCCACGTCACCACCGCAGAAGTAGCGGTCCCCGTCGTGGATATCAAAAACGTACTTGCCGGTCATGGCAGCTCCCAGCAGGTAACCAGCCGTGGTGTGCATGACACCCTTGGGCTTGCCAGTCGACCCCGAGGTGTACAGGAGGAAAAGCGGGTCCTCGGAGTTCATGGGCTCGGGTGGGATGTAAGAAGGCCACTTTTCGACCTCCTCGTGCCACCACCAATCCCGACCCTTGGTGAATGGCACGTCGGCACCCGTCCGCTTGTAGACCAGGACGTGGCTGACATCGGGGCACTGCTTGAGGGCGTCATCCACAATCTTCTTGGTCCCGATGAGCTTGCCGCCGCGCTTGCCCTCGTCCGTGGTGATGACCACCTTGGACTGGGCGTCAATGACACGGTCGCGCAGAGAGTCGGCCGAGAAACCAGCAAAGACGACGGAGTGGACAGCGCCAATGCGGGTGATGGCAAGCAGGGCGATGAGCGCCTCGGGAATCATGGGCAGGTACACGGCAACAGTGTCACCCTTCTTGACGCCCATCTGCTTGAGTACCCAGGCGGTCCTGCAGACCTCGCGGAGCAGCTGCCCGTAGGTGAGGTTGCGGCCCTCCTCGGGCTCGTCTGCCTCATAGATGATGGCGACCCGGTTGGGGTCCTTGGCCGCGTGCCGGTCGACACAGTTGTACGAGGCGTTCAGCTCGCCCTCGAGAAACCAGGCACTGTCGCCATTCTGCAGGGATCCTGTGTGAACGGTCTGGAAGTCCTTGGACCAGGTCAGAAGCTCTCGGGCCTTGGTGCCCCAGAACTTTTGCGGTTCAGTGATGGACTGCTTGTAAAGCTGCTGATAGTCCTCCAGCCCTGAAAATCATACGAGTCAGTCCAGTTGCACACCCTCACGACTCACCCTTTCATCCCCACTCCTCTCTCTTTCCCCAAAAGGAGAGCAAAAAATGGCCATGGGACCATAAAAGAAAGAGAAAAAGAAGAAGAAGCGGTGACATACCAGACAGATGAGGTTTGCTCGGATGCTCTGCAGCAAACTGTCAGCTCCCATTCCGAGGATGCGCTCGATCATCTAAGTCACAACTTGGGCGGCTGTCTCGGAGGGATTACATACTATCAAGCATTTTCTGAGGAGGGTCTGTGGTACGATTTGTCAGTGCCACTGATCCACCTTCTGCCTCATACAGCAGGACAGAGCCACTCACGAAATGTGTCCACCTCATGGGCCTCGAGAACCACTGGGGTCTTGGGTGCTCCCTGTGCCATGTTGAGCTGGCTCTCCCTCTCTGTGTATGTGTAAGGATGGCAGCTGCTCTTGAGGTTGTTAGATTTGGGGATGGATGGCGGGGTAGCTGTTGGGGGTGTCTTGTTGGCTGACAGGTTCCGCGTGCCGTCTTCGATGGGTCTGTGTCCACAATTGTTGACCGTGAGAAGAGAGCAACACACGATGACTGAAGCTGAAGGGCGACAATGTGAGCAATGAGCAGAAATAAATGAGGCGTAGAGAGAGGAATCAAAGGGGGGGAGAGAGAGAGGAAGAGAGAGAGGGGGTTAAGATTGAGGAAGGGGGACCTAAGGTGAAGTTAAGGTGTGCGTTGAAGGGCAAGGGGGGGTAGCTTTGTATTATACGCTGTAACCAAGACAGGTAGCCCTGCACTATGTACCTTCCCCCCCCCCCCCTTCCTTCCAAAACTTCACCCATCGTTCACACTTACAGCAAGTACATCCCACACCCACACCTGCACCCACATCTCCGTCCACTTCCAACGGTACTACCACCACTCTAGTGTGGTACCGCTCGCACATCCCCATTCCCATCCCTGTCCCCTCACATCATTCTCTCTCTCTTTCTCTACTATCGTACTACATAGTCTAGAGTACGTTGCACCATACTGCGTGTGCGCAAGGTCCCTTGTGTCCGAGGGAGCCTACAATGGCACCATGGGCACTTGTTGCATGCTGATCATCTGCACTGGCCCCAGGTCCAGCAGGGTTGTCTATTGGCTGGCTTGTCATGCTAGCACGCCGCGCTTCCCACCCAGCCGGGTTTGAGCACAGCGTCGGTGCCTTTTTTCCCCCCCACAGCCATGAGGTGTGTTGAGGTTGAGATCCCCACCCGTAACTACACACAGTAGCAGTGCTAGGAGGGAGACCCTGCAGCGCACGACCAGTTGCCAGGGCCACTTTATAGCGGCCTGGCCTTTCCGTCCGTCCGGACTCGTCACCCACCAATTTGTCAAGGCATTTCTTTTGGGTGCAATGCAAGTGTGGGAATAGCGGAGCCAAGCCGTAGCATACCGCAATGTATTTGTATTTTTATTTTTTTATGTTATGTTTTGTCCTCTTCTTATCCCTTCCTTCCTTTTCCCTTCCTTGTCCGATCTTCGGATGAAATGATTCGGATGGAGCTGCTGCAAGCACTGGGCACACAGGCTCGGCTTATCGTATGTACTATGTACAAATAGGTGAATACTTTCTTCTTGTCCGGATGATAGCCGCGGCTGTGTGTGTTCTTGGATCCAGTCATATCAATCACATCTCCAATTACCCATCTCGAGAAACGGCGAGAAGCGAAGGCGCGAACATCCCTGTCGGCCATTTTCTTTCTTTCATTCTTCCTTTTTCTTTCTGGCACGAGAGTGGTTTATTGCACAGAGAGTACTAGCCACTTATTTGATGACTGCATTCGGTCTCGGGTCCCGCGACAAATGCATCGACCAGCCCGAACGCAGAACGCCTATACTATGTAAAGTATGTACTAGTATTCTCGATTAGTAGACATCAGAGTCTATTCTAACTCCTGCCCCCCCCCATGACCCCAACGCCATCATACCCTCCCATTCAGCCTGGCGCAGCCTTGTCCCACCTGAGGTGTATTTCTGTGTCTCTGTCTCACACCCCAATGTCACACACACACACACACACACACACGAAGAGAAGAGAGGGGCCCCATCGCCTTCGCCCTCGCCCTCGCCCTCTCGCCCTGGAAGTCGATGCGTCAAAAGTGTCGAGTGTTACATCCCGCAACGTATCCATGATCTGGGTGCGGATCTCAGTCGAGTCGGGCTCACGTTATGTCAAGCAAACGTGCTCGGAGACTTGCTGGGCGGGGGGAGAAAACACATCCTTGTTCTACCATTTCCCACCAAGCATTAGAGTGTGCTCATCGCCCCAACAACCTTTATCTCTCTCTCTCTCTCTCTCTCCAGCCTACCCACCAAGCCGCTATTCTCATACTTCCCCACACCTCGCCTGGGGTAGCGCCGTTTATCAACAAGGCGCGATGATTGTTTGACCGCGGGGAAAAGGCCCACGAGACCAAGAGAACTAGCATCCAGCCGTGCCTTTCGGCGGCAGATTCGTGCCCATCTTGGCTAGTCGCTGTCATCGCCAGAGGTCCCCTTCCCCTCCCCCGCTTCTCTCTTCCCGGACACCCCGCTTCGTCTTGTCTGCCCTCATCTCAGTGTGGTGGACTGGATGGTCGAAAGGGGTTCGTTTTGTGCGAGTAGTTACGCACACAAAGACGGGCTCCCATGTCGATCCGTCTTCCTTGTCTATTACTTACCATACAGTACTACATGGTCCTGCAGGTACAATGATACGGTAAGTAGTCTGCACCTGGGACAACCATCACCGATGCAGGCGTGCCCACTTTGTCGTAGCCTCTACCATAGCAAGGATAGTGCGTATTCTGGGACCTCGATCACACCCTGCGGATCCGTAGTAGGGCTATCAAGGTTGGCTTGACAAGTACGCATCAGGCCCAGCTGCGGACAAAGCAGGAACACAGGCCTCTCTACCCACGGCAGGATTCGGTAATCAACATTATTTAATCCGTTGTGTTTGTATCTTTTGAATCGCAATACTGGAGGAAAATGGCTGTCTCCCGAGGTAATGCAGAAAACATCCTCCCACCCGTCCAAGCCTCTCTCGAGTAGTAGTAAAAGCCCGATCCGCTCGTACATGTCTTTTTCTTCTGGTCCGCCTCCTTTGTCATCCCGGAGCGCCCTTTCTCTCCAGCTCAACCCTGAGGCCCATCCAGATTGTGCCGCGCCGTACCAGATGACCTCATTTGCCACAGGTGACTGGAGAGCTCCGAAAAATGAGAGGGTTTGCGCCCAGACTCCCGGGTCTGCTGAAGCCAACTGATGCGAGATGCCAAACCCGAGGGGGTTGCACTGCCCCATGGACAAAAGGAACCTATATCCCTGTTCTCACTACGATACACACATGTCCAAGTACATCATGTACATTTGCGGTACGTATATACATATACACATAGTAGTCCCATGATACAGAGTACATACTAACTTGTCTGCCCTCGGTGGGAACCCCCCCTGGATTCTGAGGCGGCATTCAGGAGTTTGTCTCTCATATGGAGCCGAAGACACCCAATTACCATGCCGCCTCCTCCCGATGATGACCCTCTGCAGAGAGATTATCCCGAATCCTCGACGAGGAGACAAGATGTATGCCGCAAAGGGAGACCCCTACAGAAAATCCCAGAAGCTCTCGGCATGTTCCTCTGAAGCCTGCGCTGGCAGCCCCCGCAGCTAACATGACTATCACGCATGTTCAAATGCGTTGCTGCATACCACACTATTCGCTGAAGGACATGGCGCAGAAATACTCGTCCCGGCCAAGCTTGCAAGGTGATACGCAATCAAGAATCTCCACGCTCCTATATTCGATCTGGATTTGTGCACTTGCACCGAGTGCTATAAGCTGAAAGCACGTTGCCCCCAAAAGCCCACCTTTTTATTCATTGCACAGCCTCCTTCATCCGGAACGCCTTTAATGATATCTCTCCCAGGGCTCCCAAACCATTTCTTTTGCCTCGGTATGAAAATATCGCCATATTCTTCGCTCGAAGCACCCAATCATGTAAATGTATCCACCTTGTCATGTGCAGGGAAAAGATTGAGCGTAAAGCTATGCCCACTGCCGCTGCCACAAAAGAAAACAATGCGTGCGGTCTCGGGCCTCAGATGTTGTGATCTAAAAATCCATCTCCATAAGATAAATCTCCAAGATTCTCATAAACTTGGCGACAAACGCCTCAAGGTGAAAAATGACTTTGGTGCCCGTCTTGATCCGGTGCTCGTAGAAGGCCGACCACTTGATGACATCGCCCTTCAAGGCCTCGTCGATCTTGGGGATAAGCTTAAACGTGAGGGTCTTGAGGATTGTTGTCGCCGGGATACAGTGTGTGAGGAGATCGTAAAGTTTCGCCCGCACAACCAAGATCTGGGCGGGCGTATGCTCTTGCATCATTTCCCTCGCGATCTGTTCAATGAGTGCTTCCCAGTCGGGCGGTGGTATTGGTGTTGTGTTGGTAACCTTCTCGCTACAGCAGGAACTCGATCAGCACAAAGCTCTTGAAAGTGTGTCGTCTGAGCCTGAGGTCGTGAGTTGTCGGAGCAACTTACTTTTGCGCATGGACCGCCTCATACATCAGCAGAGCCCTCCGAAGATTTCGTCCGCTCTCCTCTGCTATCCGCTGGTGCAAGCCCTCCACCACTGGCCAGTTCTCCTTTTTCGCGGACAGAGCCAGGACCTCGCAGATCTCCTTATGCGTCGGCGCTGCGACTCGTACCAGCAGCGTGCGCGAGCGGATCGGCGCAATGATGTTGGCTGTCGAGTTTGCCAGAAGGATAAGGCGTAGGTTGGGGCTGTATTTCTCCATGGTCCTCCTGAGCGCAGCCTGCGCATCGCGCGTCAGGTGGTCCGCCTCATTGATCACCACGACCTTGAACCGCTGCTTCGCTGCTGTGTCCACCTGCTGTGTCTGCGCGACCTCCTTCAGGAGGTCCTGGACCACCACACGGTCGTAGTTGCCCACATCGCTGGGAGTGATCTCAAGATGATATACGGAGGCAACAATATTGAACTCAAGCTTGCGGTTGGAGGTGGTCTGGAATACGCGTGCGTCGATCTTGATCTTCTCGACGCCGGGGCCGAAGAGCTCCTTCAGCGTCGCCACGATGCGGGTCTTCTTGCCAGCACCGGAGGGTCCGTAGACGAGGAGATGTGGAAAGTCTCCGCTCTGGGCCTGCAGGACACATTGGGTCAGTCAGGTCTGCTGAGGCAAGGGACTGTCGAGGGTAGGTAGGAGCACTTACGAGCGACTTGAGGCGCTCAGAAAGCTCTGGGTGGTAGGTAAGTTGATCCAGGGATCTAGGCCGATGTTTGTCCACGATCAGTGCCATTTTGACTGCAACTTCAGAGCCGAACAAGTAGGAGGGTGCCGATTGCTTAGGCGCTAATTAAATGTGGAAGTTTCTGATGGCTTTGGGTATCTTGAGTAGGAGAGGTGCGCACATGGGTGACGGGGCCTTGGCCTAGACGCGTCGGACCCCACCTAGACGCGTTCTGCCTAGGAGAAGGCTTAATTGATTGCTGCGCCCTAACCCTCGTTTTAGGAACCCATCTATTTGAAGAGTGCAGCACGAGGTACCATAACTGTCCTCGGGGTTAGCAAAGAACAGTATACAAATTCAATAATTGGCACGGCTAGTACAAAAGAAGAAAGAAGAAGAAAATGCTGTACGAGATCTTATGCAGGAAAAATTGCCTCCGGTCTGTACAGGTAGTCCATTTATTGCTGAGGAGTAGCCACGAGCACTACGCTCCCTAGCTGACAGTCTATGATACCCAAATGCCTTGAAATTGGCCTGAAGATATGGAAAGCCGGGCCTTGTTTGCAAAATTCAAGTCTCTCGGCTTGCTTAGTAGAATCTCAGATGTTGGTGAACGGTAGAGGTCTTGAGAGGATGACCGACTCGGCCTCCCGTCCTCTTCGACGAGCGCTGAGCGTGTATATCTCTTTGCAGATCACAGTTCTAGGCTCTTTATTCGCCTGAGCAAGCCCCATCCATTGCCACGGAATGCAAGTCGCCCAGGTCCCCAATATATACGTTGTGCAGCCATATTATGCATTCAGCTCCAGTCCTGCTATTCCTACGATGGTGGAGGGACTGAAGACGGTGTTGTTGTCACCGCTGGCGTGACCTCTGGCTTCTCTGCTGTGGGCACCTGCTTCCAAGGTCGCTTCAGATCCTCAATTGTGACCCCTTTCAGCTTCGTGATGCCGACGACTGGTGGCTCTCCCCTCTTGATGAACTCGTACTGGCCTGGCAGCTTATTCCCCGCAAGCCGGAAGGCATCTCTGACAACTTGCTCGTGCAGTGCTCCTCTTATCTCAAAGATCACCCTGTTGACCGCCACTCTGGTTGCCCAATGATCAAAGGATCCTTTTCCCTTGCCCATACGCATCTAACAGTCACGTTAGCCATCATACGTCCGTTGCCCGGACAAAGACAAGTGACCCACCTCATTGCCGCTAACGTAGACACCGATATTGCAGTTGACCCTTGTGTATAATCGATATCTCTGCCCTCGCAACCTCTGCTTTATGGTGGCTTCCGCAAGCTTGAGTTGTTGTGCGCTGATTCTCCTGTGGTGGTCGACCATGCGCAGGCCGTAGTCCCCAATCATGATAGTCGTGCCCTTCACCGAACCACCCGTGGCCACTCTCGGTCTGCCCTTCTGCATCTTCTTGGTCCGATCGATGAATGGTTCCAGCCATGAGCCCAGCTGGGGCGCTGTCGAGGTGAACGTTCTGACATGTGGGGCTAGACAGGCTGTTTTCGCGGCGTTCAAGGGATGTGTCGGTGTGGCGGCAGATATCCGCAGCCCTCGTAAGGCACTCAAGATCGACGAGCCTTGTCGATTCATCTCTTTTTTTTTTTTTAGGAATTCGAGGGCTGCAAGAGGTGTCCTAGGTTATGATGTCGCTCCAGCTCGGGAACGCCTTCCAGTCAGGTAGCTCCTGGAAAAAACGTTAGGCAGGCAAGGCAGGGTCTTGGTGGCCCGAGCTTTTTACGTATGAGCCTGCCTGAGCTGCCTAACTAGCCCCACTTTAAAGTAGACCCAAGTACTTCCATCAACGCGTCGCGCGTCTTGTCAATTATTCCTGCATCCATCTTTGACGACACACCTACCTCCATACCACCTCTTTACTTCTCAGTCGATTTGCACCATAAACACGACCCCTACACTTGTGGAATCTTCTGAGAGGTTTTGATCAGTTCATCCCCCCCCCCAGCTGTGGTGTCCAGTTGATCACAAGATGCCCGATATTCGAAACTTCTTCACCCCCAAAGGAGGGGCAGCCCCCGCAAAGCCCCCAGTGCCGAAAGAAGAAGAACCTCCTAAGAAGGGCCGCGGTAGACCTCGCAAGGTCGTCGAGGATAGCGATGAAAATGAGCCTGTTGAAAAGCCTAAAGCGACGGCGCCAAAGGCAGCACCAAAGGCAGCACCCAAGAAAAAGGCCACTTCATCCGAGTCACTGAAAGGCAAAGAGATCTCTGCAGACGATTACTTTTCATCTACCAATCAGAAGAAACCGAAGACCCAAACCACCCCCAAGAAGCCTACCATGCAGGCGCCAGTCCGTCAGAGCCCTAGAAACAAGGCCAGGGCCTCCCCGGTGGATGGAAAGCGTCAGGTCAAAGCGAAGACGATGGCCTCCCACACCAAAGCCACGACGCACGATGACGAGGATGCATACATGGAGGACGGCGACGAGGATGGAGATGACATTTTTGCTGCAGATGCGAAGAGCCGCAACAAGAGGAAGAATGACGAGTATGTGGAGGAGGACAGCGAGGAAGAAATCTTGCCCAAGCCGAAGCGGATCGCATCCCGTGCCAAGTCTTCGAAGGCCCATGAGTCCGATGGTGAGGGAGACGACTTCAAGCCTGTAACAACGAAAGCTGCGAGGACTTCGAAGAAGCGCAAATCACCAGAGTCTGACGATGATGACGAGCCCGAGGCAATGCCGCGAAAGAAAGCGGCTGCATCGAAGCCTCGCGCCCCAAGGAAAAAGAAGGAACCTGAGACGGAAGATGCGGACTTTCAGGCGCTCCTGAACTCCGTGCCCACAGTCAGGCCCCCCACCCCACCACCTAAAGATCCAAATGCCAAATTTGACTGGCACAAAGCTGCTGGTAATTCTGGTCCTCCTCCGATGGAGGGCGCGGCTGAGATCCCCGAGGGCGCTAATGGCTGTCTCACTGGCATGACATTTGTCTTCACCGGCCAGCTCAAGATGATCGGCCGGGAGGATGGTCAAGCTTTGGTCAAGCGTTACGGAGGCAAGGTCACGGGAATGCCCAGCAGCAAGACGACTTTTGTGGTGCTTGGTGACGACGCCGGCCCGTCCAAGTTGAAGAAGATCAAGGATCTCGGCATCAAGACTATCGACGACAACGGTCTGTTCGACTTAATTCGCAGGGCGCCCGCGAATGGTGGGTCTGGCAAGAATGCGGAGAAGCTCAAGGAGAAACAAGAGGCAAACAAGAAGAAGGTGCAACAGGCAGCCGCCGAGCTCGAGAAAGAAGAGAAGGCACTCCGTGCTGAGGCCGAGAAAGCTCATAAAGCTGCTGCTGCTCGAGGTGTCACTGTGCCAAAGCCTGTTGCTGCCAACGCACAGCTGTGGACTACCAAGTATGCCCCTACACAACTGGCCCACATCTGTGGAAATAAGACCAATGTCGAAAAGATACAGAGCTGGCTGCAAGCTTGGCCCAAGAACCGAAAGTACGATTTCCAGAGGCGGGGCGCAGACGGTATGGGTGGTGTCCGGGCGATCATCCTATCCGGCCCTCCAGGCATTGGCAAGACGACTGCCGCACATCTCGCAGCCAAGCTTGCAGGTTTCGATGTCATTGAGAGCAATGCCAGCGATACCCGCAGCAAAAAGTTGGTGGAGAACGGAGTTAGCGATATCATGGACAACACGTCTCTGCTTGGTTACTTTGCAGGCGATGGCAAGAAGATCGAAAACGCCAAGAAAAACATCGTCCTGATCATGGACGAGGTCGATGGCATGTCAGCAGGTGACCGGGGCGGCGTTGGCGCGCTGGCCAAGTTCTGCAAGAAGACCGAGGTACCCTTGATCCTGATCTGCAATGAACGGAGGCTGCCCAAGATGAAGCCATTTGATCACGTCACCTACGATATCCAGTTCAGACGGCCTACCGTGGATCAGGTTCGCTCACGGATCATGACCATCTGCCACCGAGAGGGCCTCAAGCTGCCCATCCAGGTTGTTGACGCTCTCATCGAGGGCAGCAACAAGGACATCAGGCAGATCATCAACATGCTCTCCACTATCAAACTCGACCAAACAGCCATGGACTTTGACCAAAGCAAGTCCATGTCCAAGGCGTGGGAGAAGCATGTCATACTGAAGCCATGGGATATTTGCCAGAAATTGCTCGGTGGCAACTTGTTCAACCCGGCGAGCAAAGCGACCTTGAATGACAAGATCGAGTTATATTTCAACGACCACGAATTCAGTTACCTCATGATCCAAGAGAACTATCTCAAAGCCAAACCGGCGGGTCTAGGCGGCAAAGGATATAACAAGCGAGAGGAGAACCTGAAGTATCTGGAGCTCGTAGACCAAGCGGCCGAGAGCATCAGCGATGGTGACCTTGTAGACAAGATGATCCACGGTTCGCAGCAACAATGGAGCCTCATGCCCACGCACGCGGTTTTCAGCACCGTCCGGCCTGCGAGCTTCGTTTCTGGTAGCATGATCGGCTCCAATTTCACCTCGTGGCTTGGCAACAACAGCAAGCAGGGCAAGCTCAGTCGCTTCACCCGTGAGATCCACTCTCACATGCGGCTCAAATCCTCTGGAGACGCAAATGAGATCCGCCAGCAGTACCTACCTGTTCTCTGGTACCAGCTCATCAAGCGCCTGTCATTCGAGGGCAAGGACTGCGTTGGGGACGTCATAGATCTCATGGACAGCTACTACTTGACGAGGGAAGACTTCGATGCTATCAAAGAGCTTGGCGTTGGGCCGCAGGCCGAGGGCCTCGTCGAAATTGAAACGCAGACCAAGTCCGCCTTCACTAGGGTGTAAGTGAACCAGCACACCGTAACGGTCGACACTGAGCTGACTATTGCAGGTATAACTCCATGTCTCATCCGGTACCTTTCATGAAGGCCAGCAGCATTGCCGAGCCGAAGAGTGCAAGCAAAGAGGTGCCCGACATCGAAGATGCCATTGACGCAGACGATGACGAAGCCGACGTTGCCGAGCCCGTAGACGATGACGACGACGAGATCGACTTCAAGAAGGACAAATATATTAAGAAGCCCAAGGCTAAGGCCAAGCGAGGTCCCAAGAAGAAGGCGGCTGATGAGGTTGACGAACTGGATGATGCTGCTGAGAAGACCACAAAGGGTCGTGGTAAAGGCAAGCTTGCTGCCAAAGGCAAGGCGAAGAAATAATCCAATTCTCGTACTGGGGAAGATGCGCTAGGATAGGTGCTCAGTTTCTGCAACAAGATATGGTATGAGACCGTTTTCTCTTGGCTTCAGATCGTTTTCCCATTGGCAGATGTGACTCTCTGAGCATGAGTGAGATACGTCTCGATTATTTTGGGCTTGCTGGAGATATCTTTTATGGCTAGGATGGTAGTTTGAAGGAATCACACTCGTGAGGAGCACACTTTTGCTAAACATAATTTCAGGCTAACATGTCTGCAAGTGGTGAGCCAGTAGAAAACCCTAAATATCACTTGAGAAATAAAGATAATATCCCATGGTAGGCCTACTTTGTGTCCTATGAACATGCTTACACACCTCTCAATGTTTAATACTGTCGGTGGCTTTGAAAGAAACTTGTGTTTCGACTAAAGCATTCCCATCCCTTTCTGTTCCATCTTTCCACAAGCCTCACTTAAGCCCAGCGCCTCTGTCGACAGCTCCCACCCTTTTGTCTTATGCAGCCCCGTCAAAGACATAGCAATTACCCAAAATATGGCTGGCTCTCTTCCCAGTGGGAAGCATCCTTTTGCTACCGCGTCAACACCAAGCAACTCCACTACCACTTCTGGTCAACATAGCCTGACGACCACGCAAACGCCGTCTTCTCGTCCTGCCTCTTCTGCAAACTCGGCACATTTCATGGCCAACATGTATTCAAAGCACCGTTATAGGTCGGACTACGTTCGACCAGTGCCCTACGAGGAGATGTCGGCACAAAAAGGTCGCCAGAACGGCAAGCAAGGCACGCGTTATTCCCAAGAGCTGACTGGATGCAATTTGCATGTGCTGTTTCTAACATTCACTTCTAGACGCTGCGCTTGGCATGGTTCTACCAGGGTGCTCCAAGGGAAAGGATCGCGCGAAGAAATGGGACATGACGACGTCTACAATGCAGGCTTACATTGCCATGCGAGGACCAGGTGCAGATGTTGAGGACCCTCTGCTGAGCTGGATAGGCATGCAGGACAAGAAAAATGCAAAGGCAGGAGTAGGAGTGTCTGGGTACGTTTCCGCACACCTCGAGTTTACGACGACACCAATGGCTTACGAGTGAAACACGCTCCAGCATGTTTGAAGACATAAAAGGATCCATCAAAGAGGAGTGCGTATGGGATGCTCATGGCCCAACACAATACACCGAGGAGGAACGTCGCACCGTATTTCAGTACATGCGCCCCAAGATCAAGCACCTCAAGGTCCCCAAGTCACTTGATCACGACGAGCTGGAGGCAATCTGGCAGAACTGCGAAAAGCAGAGCGATGGCTGGCACAAGTGTGCTGCCAGCGAGGTCTCGGACGATGAGGGTGACCCCTCCAATGGTCGGATCTCTCCTTGCACCTTTGCGCGCTGGGCTCAGGGCGCCAAGCGGTGGGATGCGCCTGGAGACAAGTATCAGTCAATATGGGAGACTCGAAAGACCTACAAGCTACCTGTGAGCAGTGATCTCACAGCTTTGAAGGCGTCGCATAGATCGTACTAACAACGAAGTCTAGGAGGACCGCCAGCGACCTCCATCTCCAAACACAGCCAAGCCAAGAGAGCCCAAGTATCGCGACCGCCAAGCTCAGATTGACGAGGATGACGGCCGGCCCCTCTCTGCGGCCTGCAGCGAGTATGCGAAGACTCAGCCATCTATCGTCTGGTCTCCTCCACGTGAGCAAAATGAACTACCTGTGCATACATTAGCCAACTGGGTTGTCCTGTACTGATATCTGGAGGACAGCTATGAAGGCAACTCTCCCTTACGACTTCTACAACCGCAAGATCGACCGCATGGATCCCGAGCTGGCTAAGGCCCTGCGCGAGGGCATCACCGACACCGCGCCGTCCTTCGGGGTCGAGTCTACGGAGGACGCCCAGAAATTCAGCCGCGTGAGTCTCCTTCCCTACGACATTACACCTTACTTCGAAACATACCCTCTAATGTTCAGCTTGGCTCATCCCAGTCCGCTGTCGAGAGCGTCGTCGAGAAGCACTGGGGCCTCGACCAGATGAACGCCATTCTTGCAGACAAGCACAAAGAACTTGCGTTTCTCCAGTATAACGAAGAGCAGGTGAACTTGATCAACGAAGACTACCGGCACAAGATCCGGCATCTGAAGCATGAGAACCGCAAACTGGGCGACTGTCTGGCGCTGCAGCAGAATATGCGCAACCGGCGTATTCTCAAATCAGTCGACCGGCAGATCCGCAGTCTGGAATACGAGAGCAAGGCCAAGCTCGCCGAGGTAAAGGCCCGATATAGGGAAAACGAGCAGCTCCGCGACGAATACGAGGATATGCAGGACTATCAGAAGAAGCTGCTAGTCGTGCTCGGCAAGGAGACGCCTGAGGAGGTGTTCAAGATGTTCCCCCACGTCTGGGAGCCATTGGAAGTGAGGAAGAACCGCCGCAATTTCTCTTGAAAGGGAAGAACCTACGTGGAAGGATCACCATTTGTGCTTCTTCGTCTCTCTGAACAGAACCAACCTAAATGGGTGATGAGGGAGAATCCGGCTCAGCACACAAAAGATCTTGTGACGCAAATTACAGTTTGGCTGGAGTTCTGTACAATCACATTGCTGATGCCTAATGTGACAGGGGCCCTTATGTCTTCCGAAAACATGAAGATTCGGAGCTGTTGTTCTCTATGTACAATGGGTAGTGATGCAGATCCTTTACTTTGAAGATCCCGAGAACGACCCTGTGACCAGCCGCGCCATATACTTTTCCGTGATGAGAGAGGAGCATGTATGATCCCGTTCACCCCAACGCCAATGCCAGTTTCTTTTGTGGTTTTTCTCTCGTGAGGCATCCGTCACATAAGTAGTAGTAGTAGTAGTAGTACACTCGAAACATGAAAAGAGTAGTTTATCCTGTCCGCTTGAGGTTTGAGGGGCCTTCCTCTCCCTATTTGTTCTTGACCACGCCCACCTTGGCGGCGCGAAGCACCCGGCTATTGAGCTTGAAGCCCTTCTGCTGGACGTAGAATACGGTGTTGTCCTCCTTGCCCTCCTGAGGCGACATAAAGGTCGCCTCGTGCTCGTTGGGGTTGAACTTCTCGCCCGTCGGGTCGAAACGCTCGAGGCCGTGCTTCTTGAGGGTATTCATGAGGATGCCGTCGGTCATCTTGAGCCCTTCGTACAGGTTCACCAGGTCCTTGAGGTCATCCGACTTCTCCTCAGAGGCCAGCTTGGCTTCTGGCACCATCGAGAGCGCCCTGTCCAGGTTGTCGACGCTGTCGACCAGATCCTTGGCAAAGCTCTGGATGGCGAACTCGCGGGCGTTCTTCACCTCGCGCTGGGTCCGGTCTTGAAGGTTGCGGAAGTCGGCGATAGAGCGGAGACATTTGTCCTGGGCACGGTGTGAGCAAAAAGTGAGTACGACGGGGTGTTACGAAGGCATGCGCCACCAACCTTCCAGTCTGCGGCCTCCTTCTCCTTGGTTTCTAGCTTCTTCTTAAGCTGTGTGACGGCCGCGTCCTCGGCTGGCTCAGCCGCTGGACTTTCCGCTGCCGGCTTGGCCTCTGCATCGCTGTTCTTCTGTTCGTCCTTGGCTGCCTCACTGTACCATCTCGCTGCCGCCGGTTGTATCCTCCGTACCGCGGTGGGCGCAACAAAAATCTGTGGTGGGCAAAAAGGTTGCTGCTTGGTAAGGGAGCGAGATGTCGAGCGAAGGGCTCTAGAAGGAGCAACGAGGGCTTGTCGGAGCATCTTCAACGTGGCCTGGATCTGTATGAAGCTGTGGCGGGTGGTGTGGTTGAGCTCGAAGAAATCAATTTTCCACCATGACGCTGAGCCTAAGGGTCCTTGGGAAATAAATTTTATACAGGTACCATACTCTCTGCCTCTGCCTGCCTGCCTGCCTCCGAGGTCCGGTCTGCAGATCTTCACCTCTGAGCCTGGCAGGCCTGACGATAAGCCGATAAGCACACCAAGCCTGCCTAGAGCCACCCTACCGCCCTCTGGCGGTGCTACTTGCTCATTAGCGTTGCCATCGGCGTCCTTCAACTTTCTTACCTGAATACAGCTCCTTTGCTCTCTCCATTGTCGTCCTCCCCTGCTCAACTACTACTCTCCACATCCACATACCCTCTTGTGCTTCGTCCACTGCCAGACCTGTGTCTCTCAAGAAACCTCTTGGACCGCCAAGATACGTACCTGCGCAGCGCTCCGTCCCGCCTTTGTCTTCTGCGCACCTGAAGCTGGAAATATCAGCGAGACGCCACGATGGATGTCTATGGCAATGATCCGATGATGATGGATGGCGACTCGGTCAAGCCGATGGAGGTCAAGATCACAGAGGTAAGGGAAGGGCGCACAGCGCTCAAGAGGCAAATCTGCAGTGTTCTAATGCGGTCGCCCACGGTAGGCCGACGGCCATCACGTCAATTTCAACCTTGCCAACGTCGACCTTTCCCTCGCCAACGCTTTACGCCGCATCATCCTCGCCGAAGTCCCGACGATCGCGATTGACCTGGTCGAGATTGAGGAGAACAGTAGTGTTCTGGCCGACGAGTTCATCGCCCACCGCCTGGGCCTCATCCCACTCAACTCCAAGAACGCCGACGACGTCATCTATACCCGCGACTGCGAGTGCGAACAGTACTGCGAGCTCTGCAGCATCAAGCTCACGCTACATGCCAAGTGTACCACCCATGGCGAGATCATGAAGGTCTATGCCCGCGACCTCGTCGTCGACGCCATGCGACCCAACGAGTGGGTCGGCTCGCCTGTCATCAACGACCCCGAGGGGCAAGGCCCCCTGATCGCGAAGTTGCGGGATGGACAGGAGCTGAGGTTAAAATGCATTGCGAAGAAGGGCATGGCCAAGGAGCATGCCAAGTGGGCCCCCACCGCGGCTGTGGGCTTCGAGTACGATCCTCACAACAAGCTGGGCCACACTGATCTGTGGTTTGAGGGCAAGGGCGAGGGCGCGAAGCCAGAGGACGAGTGGTACGCCTCTCCCCCCTTTAATAGGTATATGCCCCGCATCATGCTGACTTTTATCTTTCCAGGCCTCGGAGCAAGTACGCAGACTTTGAAGAGCCTCGCCAACCATCCCAGGCATTTGACTGGGATGCCGTACCCAGCAAGTTCTACTTTGAGGTGGAGAGCGCAGGAAATTTAGAGCCCGACGCGATCATCGCGCAGGGCATCGCTGTCATGCAGCAGAAGCTTGCGGGTCTGATCCACGGGCTGACGGAGGATGAGACCAGTGGCGACTACGCTGGCCCTCGAAGCCCCGAGTTTGGTGGTGGCGATGGCTGGGGTCAAGACCAGGGCTATACAACCCCATTTGTGGGTGGCGGCACGACACCTTATGCCACAACGCCTTTCAATGTCCCGGGGGGCTACTAAATCCCAACACAGGGAGAAATCAATGCTGGTGAAGAGGCGTTTCGGGCCATGGACTGTGGATGTTTTCCTGTTGGCTGTCGGCAGACGGACGCAGGGTACTCGTCAGGCATTGAGCCCGTTCGAAACTGACAGGCTGATGGTCCATCGAAGTGGAACAGTAAAGCAATTCATCCAGAATTTGGCAATTGGTAATTAAAGGGAGAAAAATGATGAACTGCAACGAGGGACGCGCACAAAACCCATGGGGGAATGAATCCCTCGTCAGCAGTCTATAAAGGAAAGACGAAGACATTAAAGACGAAGACACTCAATAAGGGAAACGAGAGAAAAAAAACCAGATACCCTCACTGCATGGCACGGCGTCATGGTTGGTTCGGATCCTCGAACAAGGGAAAGGCGTTGATCAACGGTCTAGGAAATGGTACGCGCAGTCGTCACTACAGTTGGATTTTTACATTGACATTGTGAGCAAAAAAAACCACAAAAAACTCGGGTGTATTCTACGCTGTGACGGGTCTCACTACACATGTTGTGTTTATGATGACTCTTTTCTACTGCCTCTTCAGACCACATCTAGGTCCTAAGCCTTTAACAACTGCGCCAACAATTCGAGAAGAGTATGTCATCGTGGATCCCCAGGGTGTCAGCCATCAAGAAAAGCCTTTTGTGCCTAGATCGAGTAACGTAGGAGGATATGGAGGTGGGTAAAGTTAGATTTCGTACTAGGTACATATCGTAGGCATACTCTCGCGTAGCCTGCCTTGTCGTACGGGTGTACCACGAGAGTACCAAGCTATCCAGCCACACATACTATGGGCTTTCGAAATGCGTCACCTGATTTCAACGCCCAGCTTGTCAACTAGGGCCCTTGTGACCTCTTCATGCATCTGGTTCGTCTCGGCGTTGGTGAGGGTCCTCTCCAGGCTCCGGTAGTTGATTCTGTAGCACATGCTCCGCCTGCCTGTCTTGGGATGCGTAAACTCGTCCACGAGCTTGACATCCTCGACTACATCGCCGGCGATGCTGCGTATAATCTCCATCACATCATTTTCGTGGAAGTCATGCACATTCGCTCTGGCGTTCCCGCCGGCAGACGACGTCGAACGCAGCCAGAAGGACACGTCCTTATAACACTCGGGATACTTGGAGAACGGCACGAACCGCTTTAACGAGCCCAAGTTGCCCGAGACGCCGGCAAATTGAGACAGAAACCTCTGGTCGGTGGACCAGAACAGTCGGATGTCAGGAATGTTAAATAGGAGCATGGCGATGCGGTCAAGCCCGATACCGAACGCCCAGCCTAGTTGTTGCGGCTGGCCTGCATTGATGTACATGCTCTGCTGAGTGACGCCACACCCAAGCACTTCGAGCCAGTCGCCGTCGTAGTACACCTCGAGCTCCCACGAGGGACTCGTGAAAGGGAAGTAAGCTTCGACCCACCGCACCCGCAGTGGTTCATCTTTGTAATGAGGATCGCTCCTTGCGGCAGCCGCCTTTGCACGTGTAAAGATCTCCACTACCATAAGCTCCAGTGACCGCTTCAGGTGCGCGGCGATAGCCTCAGCCTCGGCTGGAGAGTGGTGCGCAGCCTGCAGGGGGTTCCGCTCCGGGTGGAAGGGCGGATTAGGGTCCTCCACCTTGATGTCGTGCTTGGGCAGCTGCTCTATGTCCGCCCACACCGCAGCTGCTATGTCGCCGCCTGGGACGCAGGAGCGGTCCCACAACCGGGCACCTTCCATTTGGTGGAAGACCGGGTAGTGACTTCGGTCGACCTCGTCGCGACGGTATACATCGGCGGATATAAGGTAGCCGCTGCTCTTGTTCGCCTTGAAAATGGCGGCCTCGTGTGCGCTCGTGTGTGTTCGAAGGAGCGTCGACTCGTTGATATAGTATGTGTCAGAGCGAGCACGCCCAGGGTGGTCCGGGGGGAAGCCCAGCGAGTCGAAGTTCTCGTAGACGGACACGACGGGGTGGAAGGTATTATAGTACTTGTAGGTCGGGACCGGAAAGACGCGCTCGATGATCTGTCGGGTGATGGACACGGGATGGTCCTGCTGGAGGTGGAGTTTGCGGGCTGCGGCGGCAATGACATTTGCTGGGGCGTTGAACCAGCTGTCGGTCGTGCAGGTCTTGCCGTCGATCTCAACCGTCGAGGGTATGCCCGTGCTCGGAGCGCGGGCGGCCGCTTCATCTTGTCAGACAGGCAAGGTCGAACTTTGTCACATTATGGAGATCTGGGTCGAGTCACCTGTCGAGTAAGCCACCGTCCGTAGAGGCGGGGGGCGGCTCCTGGAACTCCTGCGCAAGAGGCAGAGGAGCGGCGGCTGGTGGAGGGCCCCAGCAACACAGAGCTTGGACGGGGCCATTGGTATCATGAGTCGGCATTGAGAAGCCATTGTGACTTTAGACATCAGATGGGCGGCTCTGTCATGCCATCTCCACAAGTGTATTGATTTGGCGCCACGCTGAGCCCTCATGCGAAGCCTTGATGCAGCTAGGTTGAGGGGGATCTTGTCGAAGCATTTCTGTCGAGGTTGGAAATCTTGGGAAGTGGTTCGTCAAGGGTTTGCCTGCCGCGAACGTGGTGAGACTCAAGGGTCCCTGGCTCATGCATGATGACGATTAGGGCCCTGCATTGTCGATTTTGTCGCTCGCGAAACCGGCCGGATGGATTTGCAGGGGGCCCGCAGAAATCGTTGCTGGTGAGTAAGGCAGAGCAGGAGATAGGTAGGTTCTCTCCTCGGTCTGGGATTGCGATCTGGACCTGGCTTTTGGCTTGGGCGTTGGCTTGGGTCTGGATCTGGGACTCTCAACATCAGTTGGTACAGTACACTTGAGTAGCCGACTTGGTCGTCGTCGTCGTCGTCTTCGTCATCCGAGGTCCTCTATTATAGTATCTCTCTCTATGTGTGCTTGGAGGTCCTTGCCCCGTCCAGACTTCACCTGCCTCCTTCTTCCGTCTCCTAGATCCTCCCCGGGTATTCGTCAAGGAATGTGCATATAGCACCGATCGGTCCTTGGTTTGAGACGAGACCGTCACCCATGCAGCCGCAGACAGAGGCCACAGCCGCCTCTTCTCCTGCTGCTGCGCCTTCACGGCCAGCTCTGACCATGAAGGACGGTCAGCAGAAGAACGCTGCCTCCATACGATATCCTTTCTGGTTTGGAGGCAGCGCAAGTAGCATGGCCGCATGCGTAACCCATCCATTGGACCTGGTCAAGGTGTGTGCGCACTGTCAACCCTTTCCTCCTTCTCGACGCGTCCGATCATCCTACGATGTCCTGAGGAGAAATTCTGACATATTCAAACCTAGGTCCGGCTACAGATGCGCACCGGCAACATGCCGTCAAGTATGCTGGGCACCTTCCAATACATCGTCCGGAATAACGGGTTCCTAGGCCTCTACGCCGGCCTGTCCGCCTCCCTCCTCCGGCAGATCACCTATAGTACCACGCGCTTTGGGATATACGAGGAGATCAAGACCCGACTGACCAAGAAGAACAACGGCAAACAGCCCTCGTTCCCCGTCCTCGTCGCCTTGTCGTGTACGTCTGGCTTTATTGGTGGCATATCAGGTAATGCAGCAGACATCACCAATGTCAGGATGCAACATGATGCCGCCCTGCCACCCGAGAAGAGGAGGAATTATAAGCATGCACTGGACGGCATGCTGAGGATGGCGAGGGAAGAGGGTCTGATGTCATGGTTCAGGGGCGTGCTGCCCAACTCGTTAAGAGCCGCCGCCATGACGGCCAGCCAGCTGGCAAGCTACGACACGTTCAAGAAACTGCTGATAGGGCATACGCCCATGACGGACAACCTCGCGACACACTTCATGGCCTCGTTCCTAGCTGGGGTCACGGCCGCGACGGTGACCTCTCCCATCGACGTGGTGAAGACGAGGGTCATGTCTGCGAGCGGCAAGAGTACAAGCATCACCGCCCTGCTGAGGGATCTGTTCGCAAATGAAGGTCCGGCTTGGATGTTCAAGGGTTGGGTTCCCAGTTTCCTGCGACTCGGGCCGCAGACGATATGTACATTCATCTTTCTAGAGATGCACCGCAAGGCATACAGGAAAATTGAGGGTCTGGCTGAACCTCAGTAGGAGCGCAAGAGTTTGTTACCAGGCGGACAGCACACTACATACGTGGCGTCCGTTGAGAAGAGCATATGACCTCTGCATAAATTTGTGTCTACCAGCATCAGGGGCGGCGTTCACCTTAGAGAGGAGGTTTCGGATAGCATTTTATGGACATTCTGCACAATTAGGATCTTTGCCCATCCATCTTACACGAGTGCAGATCACCTGCCAGCGAGGCTGGAATATACGCCTCGGTCCGCGTCATAGGCAGATTAAGGCTCAGATCAGATGCAAGTTGATAAGGATTCACGCAGAGGCACTTCCAGATGTGGTCCAGGCGCCGGATCGAGAGGTTGACGATGCCAAGAGTCCCCCGGTTGTGGGGCCTCGATCCAGATTGCTCAAGAGGTCACAGAGTTGCGCGACCAAAAACTACGGCGTATTCAATAGTATTTTTCGACACATGCGAGTACGAGGTTGAGCCACGTTTGGTCTGGTCTCCGTAACCCGGGACTCCTTTTTCTTTCGATACCCGAGCAGCTTGGTCCGGGACCTCGGCGGCATAGGCTGAAGCGCAAGAAACTGCTCAATACATTATGACGACGACGACGACAGGTATCCTGGCAAAGCCTGAGCGAAAGAAGAGGCTCGCCTCGTCGGAAGCAACGACAAAGTCAGGATGAAAACGATAAGTCAGGCATCGCACTGCAGATGGCTGGTGGGGGACCTAGCAACAACTCAGCCGTTTCAACCTCAGGTGTGGTGAGAAGGCTGAGCTGTCTGGAGTGGCCAGGTACGAATGGCTGCCGAGTCTCATCTGTGGCTCGTTTCGATGGAGTGGGTGAGTGCTTTCGTAACGACGTAAGTACGGAGCCACGGGGGGGAGAGGAGCCCGCAATGCCCTTGATCGGCACTGCCCTCAGATTGTCCTGGCATGCTTGGGCACGCATAGTGAGGCCGCATTCTTGGTAAATTAGTGAGTACGCGGTGCTGTGCACTATTCGGTAGTTACGCAAAATTGGGATCGTGTACGCTCTGGGCCAGACACAGCCTCCTCGTCTAGATCGATCCAGACAGACTTTTGGGTCGTTTTGGCCACTCGCTTGGAGTCGGACTGGGAGGCCTTCTCGCTCCGCTCCTTACCCGAGCAAAACCCTTCCAGCTTCTTCCTCTCCCGGACATGTCTTGTGGAGGAGCACTATGATGAGAATGCAGGTCGGCAGTGCGTGGCCGGTTGCAGTGACCACTATCGACAGCTCCTTGCGCTGCCCGGGTCGCCTCAAAAAAAGAAATGAAAAAATAACAGCGTGGCTGACTGTGTGCAAGCCGTGGTATTATCCGGTAGTGGCAACGGAAAGCGACACGTACCACTGGATTGGCTTTGCTTCTTAGGTGCTCAGCCCCTGTCGAAGCCTACTAAGCGTGTCGCTTGCACTGTGCAAGTAGAGATCCCGTATAGCGTATTCCGCATACTCTGTGCTATTGCTGTTAGTGACCCTGGCCAGTGGGTCGTGGGGTCGCTGGGTCGCTGCGGGGCGCTTGACAGGTCCACAAGAGGAGGGAGGGCGTTTGTAGGTCACTCAGCCTTCCCAACCAAGAGGCCGCTCGGCCCTGGGCAAATCTGTACGCTTTGAGCTGCATCCTCACCTGCAGGCGGTGGAGATGGCACGAGGAGGGCGGTAAAGCTTATTGGGCCAGAATGTTGCTCGTCACCTGTTTCATCTGAGAACGCAAGACGCAAGACGCGCGCCTGCTGGCGGGACGACAAGAGTCTGTTTGCCAAGCATTGAGGGGGGGAGGGACTTTGATGGGGGAGATACCCTGCCGGTCCCCTGCAGCAACGCCTACCCAGCCACTGCCAGCCAGGCGATTACTGTGACTTACTACAGTGGCTACAGTACCATAGGCCTACTATTCGCTGCCGTTTGCCTCCCCCTCGTCCTGACACAGGCCAAGTTCCTCACTGCGGTCCACCTTCCTTTCTCTCACTTGGCGCCGTTACGCAGTAGTTATCCCGGTCCCGGTAGCGGTCGAGGCAAATCCAGGCACAGCCACGATTCCAAACTATCTCAGTGCATCCCTACTATCCAACGCCAACCACCGCCGCTCAACACGAACGGCAAATCCGACTTGCACACCATATAACAACCATCATCCGTCACCCTCCTCGGCAACTATCACGTTTTTTCATCCATCCACCCAATTCTCTCTCGCACACCCCTCGCCCCAAAAGAAAGAAAAAAAACGGAAGAAAAAACAAAGACGCAAGAACCACAAGAGAAGACGAACCAATTACCTCTCCTCCACAGCAACGACCGTCGCGTACTCGCCCTCAGCTCCATACGAAAATGGCTGCGACATTCCCAGATGCGAGGCCGCAGCCGCCATCGCGCGCCTCCAGCAAGTCCTCCAGGAAATCCCTTAGCCTCGACTTGTCCAGCATACCACCACTGCAACAGCCCACCCCTCCTTCCAACACCCTCCTCATCACAAACCTGCAAGACCTCTCCGTCTTCCGCCCCGACAACTTGCAGACCATTCGAGACCTCATCTCCAAGACCGCCCTGATCCACACTTGGGCGCCCTTGAAGTCCTTCCGCCGCATCCTCGTCTCCTTTTACTCCGAGTCCGACGCCATAGCCGTACGCTCTATCTGGGACGGCGAGGCCATCATGGGTGAGCGCTGCCGCGTCTACTTCGGCCAGCCCACTCCCGTCAGCACCTCGCCCAAGGATACACACCTCTCCCTCCCCGATGCCGGCAAGCTCTTCTTCATCTCGCCTCCGCCTTCGCCTCCCCACGACTGGGAGCAGCGCCTTGAGGGGGCCCCAAATAAGGAGGTCCACGCCGAGGACCTGGCCGAGGCTCTGGCAAAGTTACGTCACAGCGCCGCGCCTGTTAGCATGGACATGGCGGAATCGCCTATCAGCCCCGTCGAGGGGAAGAGTCCCGGCGGCTTCAGCTCGAGGACGACCAGGAGCCGGAGCTCGACCCTGATATTCCATCCCGAGGAACACGGTGGCTCGCCCAACTTGCCCTGCGTCATGGTCGACGATATGACCGAGGGGACTGAGGAGGCTGTGAGTCCTATGGATGTCGAGACTCGTCCTATCCTGGCACACACTTCCCGCCCGCCTGTCGAGCTTATGATGGACGGTGCCTGAGCCAGCACAGGAATATAGCGGGTGGTTCTTTTCTTCTTTTCTTTCTTTTCTTGTCTTTCTGGGTGGTTTGATTTTGCGTAGGGCGTTAGGGGACCACGAGCAAATGCATCACAGTCACAAGATTATATTTCTAGCATCTGGCCACTCACCCTACTGGCTCAGCCGGTGTGATGGCTTTGTTAAGCAATGGTATCAATTTCATGGGAATATCTATATGGGCGTTGCTCACAAAGACGGTGTGAGCACATAGGGAAAAGGGCTGCGGCTGTACAATAGTTTGATGCGGTACAAAAACTGTCAATAGCAAGCCGCAAGTGTTCAAATTCAACATGAAGTAACGCAGCCTGCGAGATTTAACTTGCATGTGCACATACGATTCGCCGGGTCTGCCTGTTCCAACATTATCACTATAAACCGTCAAAACCTAGTAGCGTACCGAACACCTAGCCACACTATCGTCCCTGCCAGAAGACCCATGAGCACCAACGCCGACAGGTTGATGTGCTCAGATGAGCTGATCCGCTCGCCTGGCCCCAAATCCTCAGACCCGCCCGACGCGGTGATCACATCTAATTGCGGTACGAACTTGAAATCAAAGATGCTCTCCTGACCCAGTCCTACCGCCTTGTCTTGGACTGTCATCCTGTAGAACAATTTACGTACGCGCTAGAGCACGTTTGTGCGTGAGGATCCCGCCATCAGCTTGGTTCTCAATTCCGGCCCCGAGCCGAGTATCACCAAGGGTGGGATTTGGACGAGACGACCGAGAGATTGGTCTAGTAGATGGGGAGGGAGGGGGGGAGAAAGGACTATTGTGTATAGAGAGAGCAGTGGCGCTTGACCTGTAGAATGACAAAAATGAATGGCTCTCGGCCTCGTACAATAGGACCAACGAATTGTCTGCAAAAAAACGCACCTCGGTCCTCTGTCTGTCCCAGAGCGGGACTGTCCTATACAGATAACAGGTACACATGAAATATAGACAGTGGACCGCCACCATGGCCTTGTACCGTCTTTTCGGCTCCGGGATTCCCAAGGCAAGCGACAGCTCGGTCCCGTTCAACCAGTGTGCCTCGGCGCATAAGAAATCCCGACTAATGTACGTCGGCGGCTGACGGCTCAGCCCTGTGAGGACATTGTTGGCGAGCACCCTGGAGGTTTCGCTCGGCACCAGCTCCGCCACGATCAGGTTTTCAAGCATGACCTTGGACTGCTGCCAGTCGGCCAGCCACGGGTCTGTCGGCGTCCCGAGAAGATACCCTATCCACCGCCACAGGGCATGATAGTCAACGATCTCTTGTTCGCGCAGGTAAATGCCCTGCCTGGGGAGCCCCAGCCAGACCAGAGCGGCCGAGAAGCTGAGCACGGTGCCGATGCAGTCCAGGTCATTGAGAGGCACGCCCCATTCCGCGACGTCGAAGTAGCCGGGCTTCTCTCTGGCCAGGGACACGATTCTTCGCCTTACGCTCGCATGGAGCAGGCGGACCCTGATCGAGCTCGCGAAGCCCTCGCCACCGGGCCGGACGCTGTCCAGATCCTTGGTGACCTGGAGAATATGCTGGAAGGTCTCGAGAAGACGGTGCTTGGCCACCCTGACACCAAAGCCTCCCGTGCGTGCGAGGGTCTCGACAACACGCCAACCAGCCATGCCGCCGACGAGAGACTGGAAGGTGAGAGAGATGACGGAGGGCCCGCCGTACCGGTACAAGACATCCTGCCCGCGCCTGATCTGTTCCCAGTCGACCCATGGCGGCACGGTGTGGACCTGTGTCCACAGTTCCTTGAGCTTGGCGTCAGAGACGTGGTGCTGCTCGAGGAGAGCATACAGATCATAGCGTGGATGTGCCGTACTGTTGCCATTTTTCGGTGGAACACCCAAGCTGCTCTCTTCCATGCCTGGGGAGAGGGACTTGGTCGATGGCGGGCTGAGTTCGTTTAACCGGTCCAAGCAGTCTGATGCCAGGACATCGTAGGTGAATGTCAGAGGTCGCATCTGGTCTTTTGTCTGGTGCTCCGTCGTCCACTCGAACGTGTGGCCCCAGACTGTCCGCATATTACAAGA
This sequence comes from Cryphonectria radicalis, assembly GCA_014849355.1. Classification (NCBI taxonomy): domain Eukaryota; kingdom Fungi; phylum Ascomycota; class Sordariomycetes; order Diaporthales; family Cryphonectriaceae; genus Cryphonectria; species Cryphonectria radicalis. Next base: position 10,410 of record JACWQW010000143.1, on the reverse strand, counting down.
CCTGTCCTTCAGGAAGAGCATGATGACGATGACTTTCTTCTTTTTTCTTCCCATGGAACAGTGAGAACGCGAGACATGAGGCCACGCAGATTGTATAACTTCGAAACACTACGCAAAAGACTGAGCCACAAGCTTAAGAACAACAGAAAAAGAAGAGAGGATGGGGTGGGGTGTATAAGTGAGGTGGCAAGACGAGCGAAGGCAAAGGCAACTCTTGGAATCCGGCTTCACTCCAAGTCACTTGACTGACCTTGACCTCCAAACATTTCGATGCATCTATCATGCAGCAGGGTGTATAGCCGAATTCTACAGCCCTGCATATGCTTGGTTGAAGGGACAGACCATGGTAGTCCAGTCGAGTAATGAATTGGAGTAGCAACGAACCAAACCCCCTCCTCACACCCCGTGCCCCTTCAAAGCATTGCATCATATATGCAGAGAGAGATGGAGAAACATGATCGAATACAGAAGGAAGCCCATTCCAATGGGAACATGGTACCCAGACTGATTCTTTATATACCAGGAATGCGAGGAGAGAAGATGTCAGTTCTGTGCATGTGAATTAATGCGAGCAGTTTGGGAATTGAATTGGTTGGGCGTAGACAGTCACAGGTGAAGTACGAAATATTAAAGCATAAGCATGCTTTTTAAGTACTCGGGTACTGCTTTGGTACTTAAGGTAAAGCCGTCGCTGCAGTCAGTAGTGGGGTAGCGCTGCGCGCCCGCTATACTATGGTACATACTACAGTATCATAGTAGTACGTATGCACTGCGATAGTACTAATTTGGGGGGGGGGGGGGACCGCGGCCGGGGAGTCCCGCTCTAGCCTAGGAATTTTTTCTCGATACAATTCCAGCGACCTCAGCAAACACAACCGCGACGCCGTCAGACCTTCATGCGACTCGATGCGACCGACAATGGCTTCAGCTTGCTCCTGTCGCTCCCATACATTTTGGGTGTTCGTGCAAACTGTTGCCCAGATCCATATCCCCAATGAGAGGCTTGCGGCGCTACCACGGCAGGCGGTCCGTGGCATGGCCTCAACACACACTACCACTACGAGAAGTCTAGCTGCTGGCAGGTTGCCGTCTGGGATCAGGACATTGCGCACTGCCTCAGGACCTGGCAATACGGCATCTGATGCAGTTGATCACCCTGCCTCGGCGGACGCACAGGAAGAGCCTTCTTTCCAAGACTCGCGCTCGCCCCGCGTCAATGCGGATGCACAGTCGGAGGTTCGTCATGAGGAACAGAGGCCGGAGCCCTACATGAGTCCAGAAGAGGATACACTATTCATGTTCGACGCCCCCCTCAAGAATGCGAAAAAGCAGAGGGTCAGATATGCGAAGCCTGTCCGAACTTCAAACGCGACGGCTGGCCCAGCCACACCCACGCCAGAGGTGCAAACACGATCGCCCGACAGCACGCGAGATTCCCCCGTCCGAGATCAAGAATCGCTAGACCCTTTTTTCTCCCTCGACGAGGAGGCACGGTTGGCAGAGCATCAAAAGGAAAAGCAACGGCTCGACACGAAGAGGGAAAGGGAGCAAGCCAGGATAGACAGGGACAGGGAGAGGCAGCAGGAGAAGGCAGAACGCGAACAGCAGTGGCTCCAGAACAAACCTCTCTGGGCCATTCAGAAGGACGCTCTCAAGAAGAAGTTCCCGGAAGGCTGGGCGCCGCGCAAGAGGCTGTCCCCGGATGCGCTCAACGGCATCCGAGCTCTGCACCAGCAGTTCCCAGACATGTACACGACCGAAACGCTGGCGAATAAGTTTGAGGTCTCCCCCGAGGCCATCCGCCGGATTCTGAAAGCCAAGTGGGAGCCCAGCGCGGAGGAGGAGGAGGACCGCCAGCGCCGGTGGCACAACCGCGGTGTGGCCGTCTGGGACAAATACGCGGCGCTGGGCAAGAAGCCACCCAAGAAGTGGCGGGATGCAGGCATTGCCCTCAGGCCCTGGGGAGGCCTGAGGCCCTGGGATCGTGAACCTCACACATCGGACAGGGACGACTCGAGAGAGGATGCGATGTACCGCGGCGAGGAGGCCGAGGTCGACACGGAGAAACAACGACGGCTGAAGGCGCAACGCAGGTTGGCCAGAAATCTCATGTAAATGACCGTAGCATTGTACGAGACGCATCCTCTGCATATCATCAGGTATTACTGAAATAGATCCACCCCCTTCCAATTACAGTTGCCCCCTCATCGCAACTTGTCAGTCTCCTGCTGTAGTCGCCTTGGGGGATTCTGGCATGATAAACCAAGGTTGTTGTGATGGAGTCACTTTTTCTAGGCTCGATAGTCTCAATTTCTTCGATAGACCGACCTACTTACTTGATTCTCCACCTCATCATATCCTCATGTCACCTCCATTCCTCAGAGGGTTGGGCTGTGAGACAATCTAGAGATTGCCCAATAGCCTACCTTGATTTTTCTTCTTTTTTTTTTCCCTTTTTTTTCTTTCAGTCTAAGACGATGGGGCAAATGACCACTGACCAGGGGCCGACCTTACTAAAGAAATAAAATCCCTGCCACAGTTAATAGTTTGATTTGATATATTGATTCTAAAAATGACTGGCACGGGCCCTTTTCTCCCTTTCATGAAGTGATGCTGAGATTTGACCAGACTCGACCACGAAGAGAGGTGTGAAGATCATTCATTACTGTTCTTTAATAACGCCCCTCTCAGCTAGGACCCCCTCCCCTCTTGTGTCGTGGTCTGCAGTGCCAGCAGCAGCCAAGTGTGTGACTTGTTCGCCTCCATTGGCAGAGCCTAGGTTCGTCCTCCCTGCAGCAGCAGTGGAGTCAAGCATGCAGGAAGAGCCTTTGTTAACTTTTTCAAGCCCGTTTTACCAAGTTAGTTCTTCTGCTGGTGATCAAGTATGCTGTGGGAGTTGTTGTTCCTCCTACCCTCTTGACTGACCCTTCCCTGGATTGTATGAGGGACTCCTTCTCAGATTGTGCCCCTTTGGAGAAGACACGGCTGACTAGCCGCAGTAAAAGCTCTCCTCCAGGTCCTTCCTCAAATAGTGGCCCGGAACTTGTTCCTTCCTCCTCAGGCATCTTGGACTCCTTTCCTCTCTTCAGCCCCTCATCGTTGGCAGCCTCTCGAAGCTTCAGGATGTCCCCACCGCCATAGCTTGAGGAGACTCCCCGTTGTCAAGGCATCGAAAGAGAGGAAAACCGGACTGTCGGCGGTATACATAATACTCGGGAGGCTTACCTAGCATGGCGTCTACTCCCTCGAAACGCCTGAAGCCGATGCCCTCCACTCCTCAGCTGTTCCCCGCCCCGTCAAAATCTCCAGGTCGAAATCGCCCCCATCAGCCATGTCTGGTCCTGAAGCGCATCATTGGAAACACCTGTGCCTCGCCTACTGCCTTTGATTCGTCTGGCAGCAGCTTTGCCTATGTTGCTGGAGGAGCTGTCGTCGTCGTTGACCTCCAGGAAGGCGCCGGACAACTCTCCCAGGCATTCTACCGCGCTCGTCCTACCGCCGTCCCTGTCTTTGCCACCGCACCTATACCACAAGCTTCACCCAGCCTGAACACTACGCCAAAGGGCAGCGGCGCGAGAAAACGCCCTCCAAGGTCGGCTCGAGACTCACCGTCTGGTCTTGGTCTGCCTGACCCCAGCGTTTCGAGCTCCTCAGGGACTTGGACGAGCCGTGAGCGGATCAAAGCCGCGACCTGTGTATCCTTGAGTAGAGACAGGAGATTTCTAGCCGTCGGAGAGACCGGCTACGCGCCTAGGGTTTTGGTCTTCGGCTTGAAGGATAGCTCCTCCTCCTCCTCCTCCTCCTCGCAGAGGCCCCTTGTTTCTATCAGCGAACATGCTTTTGGTGTCAGGGCAGTTGCGTGGTCTCAAGACGGCAAGTGGCTCGCGTCCCTCGGAACCACCCACGACGGTTTTCTCTTTGTGTGGAAGATTGACCCTCGAACGGGCTCGGCAAGCCTCTTCCAGCAGAATCGATGTACTTCGTATGTATCCGGCATGATCTGGCTCGGTAGTAGCCTTATCACATTTGGACTTCGGCACATGGTATGTTGTTCTCTTTTGGCTTTCCCCCGAGTTCGAGACGCCCTTTGATTAATCGTCCATGATTTGCAGAAAACGTGGAAGGTGGTCGAGGGGACGCAGCGACCTCCATCACCCTCCAAGAAATACTCTGGCCCAGATACCAATCGCCAGAGCCCTTCCAAAACACTCCCGGGGAGAAATGTCCTGCTCGGGTCTCTACTAGAAGCTACCTTCACATGTGCCGTGGCTATAGAGGAGGACAAGGCACTGATTTTCTCGGATGGTGGAGATATCTGCCTCCTCGACGGCACAGCCGGTCAGACGAAACTCACCCAGGTCACCAGCATCGGTTTCCACGTCACATCTTGCGCCCTACGCGCGGGCGTGGACCGGCCATCTGTGTTGGCTGGAGGCGATGGCGGTCAGCTAGTGAGCATCGATGTTGGCGACGTATTGGGCGGCACGGATACCGGCACGACCAGAAGTCACTGCGGTTCAGTCGTGCTTGCTATGGCTTTTGCACAGGACAAACTCGTGACAGTGGACTGGGATCGACATATCGATCTCTGGGATGTGGACACCCTGTCAGAAGTTACTCTCGAGGCTTCTGCCCGCGTTCGGCTGCCTGGACAAAACGTCCCCGTGCTTGGCATACAATCGCTGGAGAGGGCAGATGAAACCAGCCCTGCTTTCTTCACTTGGTCCGGATCAGGCAGAGTACTCTTGTGGGACCTGAACGGCAGCGTCAAGGAGAGTCTGGACATATGCGTGGATCAAGTCTATACTGGCGAGGACATGGAATCCCAGAACCAGCTGTGCGTGGTGGGGGCTGATGAGAAAGGCCACATCTTTGCCGCGGGGGATCGGGTTGGCGTCTTACAGATAGTAGACGGTGCCGATGGCCATTTGCTTCTGAAAGCGAAGGCACACATGTCCGAGATCACCCATATCTCCGTTCGCCAGGACGCGTCAAAATCCTTGGTCGCAACCAGCGGGCGTGACCGGACTGTTCAGCTCTTTCATCGAATCTCCGACGGCTCATTCAACCTCTTGCAAACCCTTGCATTTCCAGCAAGAGTTACCCATATAATCCTGTCATCAGATGACAAGATCATCACCGCTTCAATGGATCGTGCTGTACAGACCCACGAGCTCGTCACCAAGAAGGGAGAGCCAGACACCCTTGCGGCTGTTCAGTGCAGGTCGATCACCCTCAAGGCATCCCCAACGTCTATGGCCCTGGATTGCGACAACCAATCACTTCTTGTATCCAGCCTAGACAAGTGCGTCTATCACCTGAAAATGGGCAGTGGCCGCCCGCTCAAGGCGTTCAAATGCACAGACGAGACCACAGATACCGTGGTGCTCGACTCGCTTGTCCTCGAGTCGCTTTCGGATAAAGAACGGCCCTTGCTCATTGGTCTTTCGAACACTGACAAGTCGGTGCGAATCTACGATTGCAAGACAGGCGCCTTGGTGGATCGCGAATGGGGACACTCTGAATCCATCAGCAGTGTTGCTCTAGTGCATGATGGAGACGCAACGCCCAAAGTTGTCAGTGTCGGATGTGATGGAACAATCATGGTCTTCGACTTGGACTTGCAAGATCATTCCCCTGTCGCGACAAGTAGATCTCCATCGCCCGTACAGGACGCTCCTTCGGGCACCAATCGTCCGCCTCTGCGACGAGTTCTCTCAAAGGCCGAGCTTGCAGGCTTTTCCCGGCTTTCCCCTTCACTTGGTGACGGACGCCGTTCTCCGCCGAAGACCTTACGCAGCAAAAAGTCCAGGAGTGACATCTCGTCATCTTCCGCGTCAAGGGAAACGCCGCCCCCTTGCAGAGATCCTTGCAAGACAAATAAGGAGCAGACGTCCTCTCGCAGAACTACCCCCAGCCGGTCAGGCAACTCCGGGGTGGAAAAAGCCCCCAGATCTGCTACGTTGAGCCGGAGACCATCACTGCCAGCGATAGGTTCTTTGGTTACGCAACAAGCTGCTCGGAAGAAATCCAGCAATGTCAGTCTTCGCTCTTTGTATGGACCCGGTTCCCTCGGAATAGCATCCGAGCAGATCTGCCGGCAGCTGCGTGCCTACCGCCAGGAGCTCTCGTCACTGGATTCAGTGACGTCCGATACGCTTGCCCAAGTAGAGGTCGAGTTGCAACTAACCAGCGTTGCCATAAGCCAGCGGGCGACTCGTCATACGCAGGGAGCCACAGAGCTCAACGACGAGAGACATTATGCCAATGACGACGGCAGTCTCACAGCCAGAGATGATCCTACCTTGTTAGGACCTGGTAAACATAGGAACTCGGGACGGCCACGTACTGCGTGTTGACATGATAACGTCTGCAGTCAGCAACCACGTTCAGGCTTTCTGCCCTCATATAACATCCCGGTGCGCCACTACAACCTCTTTCAAGTCTGACCCCTCAAATTCGTTCAGCCTCACCGAGGAGTTCCGGCCAATGAACTCCTATGTTTATTACTTGGATCATCTGGCATCCACCTGCAGCTCAATGCCAGCAAAGCAGAGCAAGGCAGACAATAAGATCGGCCTCTGGGGTTGGAGGAGACGGGGGCATGTTTCATTCGGTTCTTGTTCATCTCGTGCCTCTCCTAGCAGCTTAGGGACTCGATGGTACTCAGGCATATATACAAGGCTAGGTCAGTCATGCGCAAGGAACAGCCATTGTTGAATAAAAGAATCTATTTACAGGCATTGCGAACTATTTGCAGACTCTAATAGATAGAACCGATGAGGCACAACTGCGGCAGAGACTGCAAAGGAACACGGCCCCATGTATTTTCTGACTTGCTCAACTCTTCTTTTACTAGATATAGGAGAAAGCCAAGACCTTGGTTCGAGGTAAATCGCTTCGAAATTATGTACATCTACACAGGCGTCTTATCTCCAATGAGCTGTCACCGTCACAGCTTATGACTGGCTAGCTGAACGTTTTGCCGCTTCTCTATACTACAAGCCCTTCTTCGAGTGCCTCATCCCTCTCTAGTCTTTCCAGGCCCTTGCACACGGCACCATACACTCTCAACGGCACAGCAACCTCGAAGCTCTCACACACGAGATTTTCTGCTGCCACAAGAACAAGACCGCCTCTATCATCACGGGCAATCTCCTCCAGAAGAGGATGAGAAGCTGTTTGTTGTTTGGGTTCCGGGATGAGGCGCCTCTCCTGACCCGAGCCATCATCGTTGTACTCGTCATCTTCTGGCTGCTCTTCTATAGTGCGCGTCTCGGTATCCTGAGAGGGCACCACGAATTCCAGCCTGATCTTCCATTCCAAGCTGATGCCGCTTGTGACAAATTCTGGTGTCGCCGTGACAGGAATGGTAGGGCTGAATATCATGCGCCGAGAGAAAAGAGTAGCCTCGGACGAGGAGACGTGCACCTTGCGCGATGCGCGATGGATACTTGCCTCGGATCGCATGGCCAGGCTGGGATCAACCCGCTCGGAAGTTTCGAGAGCCGCGTGCACTGCGTAGCATGGTATCTCTGCTCCTGTGAAGTCGACAGCCATGGTCACAACTTCACCAAGGCGGTATGCCGGCCGTGCTAACATCACGACGCCAACGCGCCGACCGTTCCTGGCGATCTCGAAACGGTTGGCACTTTGTTGGCCCTCCGCTGTGAGGTTGCTTCTTATGATTGCCAAGTCAATGGCCTCCTTGGCTGTGGTCGCCTCCTCGAAAGCTGATAGTCTTCTGGAGCTTGTTGTAGCAGTCGGCGATAGTAGTCCTGCTCCCGGTCCCAAACGAGAGTTGTGAACCAGTTCGTCTGCGTATGAGAGGAAATCGTTCATCGACGACCCGGTTTCTGTGCCCTTGCCGTTCTTGTCCGCTGCCTTGGCATCACTTGACCGTCTGTTGGCGTAGAGACTGCCTCTCTTTTCTATGCTTCGTATGCTTGCTTGATCTCGCAGCATGATGTACGGAGACTTCAGGTCGTGGCCGAGTATCTCGCCATGGCGGTTGACGCTACCAAGCACTCTGAACGGGATCTCAACCGATTTGACTTGCTGCTCTTTTGCACCTCCAGGACGTTGCGTTCCAACAATCAGGCTGTAGGATATCTTCATAGCCTTCCCCTTGTGTGTGGGCGGTAGACCCTTAGGCAGCCTAAAGGTGTATTCGAAGGCCTTGCTCTCTCCAGGTGCCAAGGTCAGATCCACAAACAAGACAGATTGCGGGGTGGAGAGCAACGGCACCGACTTGGAGCTTGCAACTCCTCGCATCTCCTTGATGGTACTCAGCTCCCCAGCTCCCAATAGCTCCCCGATGGAATTGGTAAAGCTGCCCCAGCCGAAACCTCGCATGAAGCCGCTTTCCCTCTTGGAGGTTTCTATGCCGACAACTCCGCCTCCCTGTCCACCAACAACAGCCTTCCGTTTCACTTCTTCAAACGGAGCCAGGCTCACAAGTGAGCCGTCCAAGGTGAAGGAACCCTGTACTTGTGCAAAGCCCATCATGAGCGCTTCAGGGCGCTTCACCTTCTGTGGTGAAAAAGTGGACCTCTGTCGTAGATGGGGCGGCCGGCCATGCGTCCTCATAGGCGGGTGCATGGCATATTCAGAGACGAGAGTCTCGGTGGAGTTGTTGCTCATAGAATAGAACTCCCCGCTGCTCCTCGGGGTCCCAGCCACACTAGTGGTGGATAGAACTCTGGCAACAGGGGTGGTGATCTGCTCATTGATGGTTGGTATGTGGTCTTTCGACCGCATTGGTATGATGGCGGGCTCGCCAAGCGAGGCAGATGACGTTTTCGCACCGTCCTGGACGAGGGTCTTGGAAGAACCCCCCGTCGCATCGGCGAGCGGGGAAGGTGCCATAGGGAACTTGAAGTCGGATAACGCAGCAGCCGGGGTTCTCGGAGAGGGAAGAGTGTCGATGTTCGGGGTAGTAGGGGCTGTTGAGACGCCCGGGGGGCGGTGGAAGGGAGACGCTTTGTCCGGCGGGTACGATGCATTGTATAATGGCGAGGAAGGTGAGTGGAAAGGTCGCTGTGGATGTGTGGCTACGGAAGGTCAGCACCAGGCAAAGAGATTGCAGCCGCAGGAGAAGCTATGACGCACCAGATCTTGGGCCTGACATGGTCGGGCTGCGGGAGGCTATCTGCAAGCTCGCGGAGCGACCATGGCCACGGCCTGGGCGGGAGACGGTAGAGCCAGCATTGCTCGTAGCATGGCTGTCGACCGAGCTGACCGAGCCGATGGAGACGATGGAAACAGATCTCCTGTGGGCGTTCCCGTTCCCGCTTACGTTTCCGTTGCGCTGAGAGAAGTCTGGAGGATGCGAGGGAGGGATCCACGGAATGGACCCAGCGCGACCTTTGGCAGTATTCGAAGGCGAGAGACCCAGGGAAGAGGTTGGACGATGACCTCGGCGGGAGGCGGGAGTGGAAGTGGGCGTGGAAGGAGGCGGGGCGAGGCGGCTCGAAGGGTTAGAGCTGGAGTTGGAGCCGGTCGAGCGATACTGGTTGGGAGGAGGCTTCAATTGCGACTGTGTCGAGCTGCTTGGGCTGGGGCCGGCTGATGCGATATTCTTGAAGCAGATGGTGCACTGCACTGCCTCACCACTGAATATGGTTGAGTCGTCATCCCAGCGAACAAAGACTCGGATGTTGCCAGAGTCTGGCGACATGTTGTTTGCCCTTGCACTGAAGCTCCTTCAGAATGAAGGAGTGGTCGTGGAAGGATCATCAATATGTGTTAACATTGCTGTCTCATCATGATGACAGTTAGACAATGCTGGTTTGAGTGGGCAGGATAGAAAAGGTATGGTGTGGAGGGACTGAGGTAGTCGAGGTCATTCATTCATTGCTGGCCTTGGGTGGTGGTTGCATCCAGGTTGGAAATGCTTATTATGTAATTCCTTGGCAGTCGAATCTTTGCTGCTAATACTGTATGTACTGTGGTGTCCAGCCGAAATAACTACCCATGACAGCTACTATACTATTTCAGTACTAATTAATATATTACTTTCCTTGCCTAAATATTTGAATTTTTTTCCTTTTTTTTTTCTCTTTTTTCTCTATTTTTCTATAATATATATATATTATAATATTTTAACTATATAAAAATTATTATAAGCTTAATTTATAAGCTCGAGCATTTTAAGAATAAAACGGCATTAAGCTAAGATGTTATAACCTATCCAACATGCAGGTCACAGGGACAAACGCACGGAACAACTCTCCGGAAGCTAAGGAACAAATGAATCTAACATCCACAGGGCAAATGCTTATATAAGCAAGGGTTAGGGTTAAAATAGTTAGAATAGTCAGACTATCCTAACTATCGCCAGAATAGTCAGACTATCCTGACTATCGCCAGGTTCGCCCGACTATTCCGGCGAACCAACAGAACCAACAC